>CM066733.1:46147500-46460920 GCA_033961575.1 Aselliscus stoliczkanus
GGGCATAGCCAACACCTCCTGGGTTCCTCCATACCAGGAGGATTACAGGCCCACACTGCCAGGGACTGGGGAGGGAAGGATGACCCTGGTGTCATCTAAGAAAGCTCCCTGGCTCAAGGAGCGAGACCATGTACTCTCACAGCAGCTTTTCCAGGGATAAAGGAAATATTCTGGTGCCTAACTGCCTTATCGCTTTCCTTCTCAATTAGGATAAGCCTGGCCAGGAAAGGCAGTCCTGCACCTGGAACAGTACTTACCACAGGGCACATACTGTGTTCTGTATATAGTGCATCATGTACTCTGTGCCATCCAAGGCCTTTGCCTGCCTCTTAAGGGTCTCCTGGACACCCATTTCTGGCCAGGTTTCCAGTGGGTGTCGTCCTCCCTTAACTGACCCCTCCTCACCTGGCCTAGATGCAGGCACACCCCTGGTAAATGCAAAGCCTCCATCCACCTCCACACTCCCCACCGGATGCTCCACAGGCTAGGATCCAAAGGCACCCATAGCCCTTCTGGCCAACAATAGGTCAAGCCGTGACTTAGGAGTCAACTTTTATATGTTAAGTTTTAACTTCATATGGACAAAAAGAAGTATGACCTAAACACTGCGGAGACAAAAATAATTCACTGTCTAAAATTCAAGTATCACTGGCATCCTGAATATTTACTTATTAAATCCCACAACCCTGGTGGTCCTCCCCTTCACACTCCTGTCTGGGACTGGCACTCTCATCTGAGCCACTGCAGTGCATGGTGTGTCCACCCCACTATACACCCTAGAGACCCCGCCTCATCCAGCAGGCAGGGTGGGGGCCTCCCGTTTTGCTCACCCCAGCCCTGTGACTACAAGCCTTCCCTCCTCCCATGGCCTGGTCAGATCTTTGTCCATCTTTTTCACCCCACAAGGGCCTTCCCTAACCACCACATAGAAAGAGACCCTCACCCTCTCTTCCCCTTCTCCCATCCTCTCCCAATAGGGGTGGTAAACATTAGTTACGTAAACTACTTTATTTAAATAAAATCAAGGACAGACCCTTCTTTCACACAGTCTGGGACATGCACACACCCAAGTCCTCCCTTTCTTCCCCTCACCTATGGCCACCTCAAACCCAGCGGTTCTCATTGTGACCATCCTGCCTGACCCCTGTAACAGGGAAACACCCTCCATGTGAAGGCCCATTGCTCCCGTTGATGACAGTGCCCACAGGCCTAGGCATGAGCCCTCTTGCCCAGGGTCCAGCTATCAGCCCTCGCAAGGTGAGACAGAAGGACCAGTTCCCCAAGACACCCAGACCCGGTGCAGCTTCCCCACCTTCCCACACACACACCACCTGGCAGCACCATCAGACACTGGAGCTGCTCCCTGCAGAGTGCAGGTCCCCTCCCCACATCAGGGAACTGGACAGCCACACCTGATCATTCCCCAAGGGACCCTGGGGTAGGTGGTTAGGTTGGAAGAGCACCAGATTCCCTACTCTGCATGCAGGAGGTGCCGAGACTGGGCTCAGCAACCTCTACCCAGAATAGTACAGCATACTCAGCAGCAGGGCTGGCCAGGGCCTCAGCCACCAGCACCTTCATACATCTCCACCTCCACCAAGGACCATTATAGGCCCAATAGCACCGTGGTGACGTTAAGGGCCCAGCCCTGTTGGGAAACGCCATGCACACGGGAGCCTGTGTGGAGTTGGTAATATCCCCATGGACACTGGGATTGAGTTTCACCTTCAGGTCCCACTGTGGGGCACACAAAGTGGCCTAGGTCATGAGCAAGGTGCGTGGAAGGGACTGGGGTGGTGTCTCCAGAGGCATGTTGCAGGTTACACATGGGCAGGCTGGGACAGAGCACAGGGCTGCCAGGAGGGCTCTGCCACATCCCTAGGGCCCTGGGGAGGGAACCCGTCCACTCACTCAGGCCCAGCACCCACCTGGAATGGGCCTCTCAGTGCTTTCTGGACCAAGTTCCCTGAGGGGGTTGGCAAGATAGAAGGATGGGAGTCAGGATGAAGCAGCAATGGATGCAGACAGACTGTGAGGAATCAGGAGGATGAACAGAAGGACCAGAGACAAGCCTAAAGGAGCTGTCACCTGCCACACATTGGGGGGGGGGGCGGGGGCGGGGTAGAACTGACAGGATTGACACAGCGCACCGGACCTCTGCAAGGGAAGCAAGGTCCCAAGACAGGAGTCATAAGCCCCTCGCCAACGAGGGCCAACCTGAGCCAGGCTACAAGCTGATGCTGCGCTGGTGGCGGCCCCCGCGGCTCCCACCCCAGGGCCCCACCTCCTGGCCGTCCAGGCTGGCGTGGTCCGACAGGCCCCGCAGGTGCTCCACTGAGTCGCACTTCTGCAGGTCAGAGGCCACAGTGCGCAGGCTCCAGGTGTCCGTGTCAGGAGTGGGCCCAGACCCCAGGCAGCCCTCCTCTGCTGCCCCACCCTCTGCCCCTTCAAGTATCCCGCTGTCCCTGTCCTCACTGCCATCCGGCACAGCCTCAGCACCCACCGGTGAGGAGCGCCGCGGGCCCAGGAGCTGAGGGGGCAGTCCGCGGCGCCGCGCGTGGATCTGCTCGCTGATCTGCTCCAGGTTGCGCAGGGCCACGGAGTAGCGGGTCTTGGCTTGGGCCACCTGCTGCTCCAGCTCTGTCACCCTTGCCTTATGCTCCTGCGTAAGGAGGCAGGGACAGCGTGAGGTGACCCACGAAGCACTCCCATGCCCAGGCCCTGCTCCCCACCCACCAGACCCCAGAAGAGGCCCCGTGGTCTTCCTCTGCCGAGCCCAGTCTCCCCGCCCATGCCCAGGCCTCTCCTCACCCACCTTTCTCCCCACAGGGTCCTCCTTCCCTGCCTGGCAGGCTCTTCCCCATTCTTCCTGGTCTCCCCTGAATCTCCTTTTTTCTCTTCTTCACCTCCCTTCAGCTCCGTTACCTGCCAGCAGCCACCCTTACCCCACTTTGCACTCGTCATGTCCCTGTCCCATCACAGCAGGGCGGGGTGGGGTGGGGGGAGTAAACCCAGACCGGGATCCCTCTCCCCGCTCTCACTTTTCATGCCCGCCTGCCATTCCCTTCTCAGCTACCTCCAGGATCTGGCTGAACTGGGCTTTCAGCTCAAAGTAGGGGCGGCTCTTGCCAATGGCGCGCCGGAGAGTCTTCTGCAGGGCCTGCACCCGTGCCTCTGCCTGCTGGCACAGCCGCGTCACCCGCTGGTGTTCCCGCTCACCACGAAGCCGCTCCTCCTCCGCCTCGTTCACCTGGCCCAGGTGGGGCGGAGAACACACATCACTGAGCTGGGACACACTCCAAATGTTACCCTAGGGGAACCATCTGCAGAGCCTGGAGAGGACACAGATCGCCCGAGACACAGAGGACAGTGGGTCCTCGCAGCTGCCTATGGTTACCGGTGCCACCCACCATTCGACCTTGCTGCTGGCCAGAGAGGGCCTTGGGGCCTCTGAACAAGTCGGGAGCCAGTTGGCAATATCTGTCCCAACACAGCCACAGCCACCGTCCTCAGGGAGCCCTCAGTGCCAGGTGGGGCTGGGGGACAGCAGGAGCTCAAGGGTGGGGAGCCCAGCAGGGGGCAGGCAAGGGATCCAGCCACCTTGTCCACCCTCTCCTGTGCTGTGCGGAGCGGTGGGCCTGGTCTAAGGAGCACACAGGGAACCTGAGGCTGCTTTACACTAAATCTCGCTGTCCCCACAATTCAGGTGCTGAAACCCTAATCCCAGGTTGATGGTATTGGAGGAGGCCCTGTGAGACGTGATGGTGTCATTAGTGCCCTCATAAAAGGGCCCTGAAGAGCTCCTTTCCACCAAGTGAAGACACAGTGAGAAGACAGGTGTCTAGGAACCAGACACCAAGTCTGCCTGTGACTTTATCGTGGACTTCAGCCTCCAGAACTGTGAGAAATCGACATGTATTGTTTATGCCACCCATCTGTGCTATTTTGTTGTAAAAGCCTGAAGAAACTGAGACATTTGCAAGGTGAAAGCAGCAGACTGGAGCCAGTGCCAGTGGTCCTGCAGCTCTCCGGTCCCCTTCAAGTGGCTTAAAAATGATTCACAAATTATACTTCTAAAATGAAGGTACAGTGGCAGAGCTCAAAGGGAGAATATTATGAAAACAGAAGTGAGGGGTCGCAGCTGAAAACAAGATGCAAGTGTTGAACCCAGAGCAGCAGCAGGGGTTCCCAAATCTAGGGCTGAAGGCTCAGCAATGCAGGGAGTGACAAGGCTGTGTGTGGGGGCCACACAAGACACAGCAAGGACAGGCTGTGCCTGGAGCAGTCAAAGCTGAGGGAAGGCTGGAGCGCAGGACACAGGAAGGAACAAGAAGGGTAATGGGTGAAGCACTAGACAAGAAGAGGGAGCCGGGGAGGGGACATACCAGCCCAGCCTGGCTCACCTTGCAGGTGGCGTGGTTGAGCATCTCCTGCCACGTAGGGTCCAGCCGGTTCTTATCGGCCATTACGCCCTGCTCAGCCACAAACACCATCTCCCGGGCAGCATTGTGCATGCTCACAGCCCGCTCATATCGCAGGGCCGCCTTCTGTGTCTCCTGCTGGGCCTAGGGGGAGAGAGCCGTCAGGGTAGGAGCCCCAAAAGACCCCCAGTTACCATGGAGACCTATCCTGGGGGAGGATGGAAGGAAGACCCATCATACTGTTGGCTTCACTTCTCAGACTGCAGTAAGGATGAATGCCGAGGAAAAATATTCCATAAAGAACATTTAGTGAGGATATGGCCTGAGAGAAGTAAATACAGAAATAAAGATGAAAAAGGATAACACGGCCAGTGGAGGGCGAGTGTGTGAGACCCAGCAGTCTCAAAGGCCACTGCCTGGCCTTCTGCCCTGGTGAGCACAGAAAGGTCCACGCCATTTTAGCTGGAAGGTGGTCAGGCACTGAGTGTTTCAGAAAGAAATTTGCCCAAGACCTTCAGCATTCCAGCAGGGGAAGCTGAAGGACATCATCAGACGGGCGCTGAAATGTTCTTCACAGCCAAGCTTAGCAAACAAAAGCTGGTTAAATATATATAGAACCTCTAATATAAGGAAATATTAAGCAGCCCTTAAAATGATGGCATGATGTATATTTATTGACATGGAACCATGTCATAATATAAGTAAAAGGAATAAAAACGCATACACTGTAATCCCATTTTGGCAGGATCTATGTACAAAAACATTTAGGAGTTATCTGTATTATATTAACCATGTTTCTCATTTTCTATATTTTATGATGCACTGCCACTTGGGGGGAGCCTTGCTGGCCCTCCCAGGGCTGATTAATTCCCAGACATGGAAACTCCCATGAGCACACCTTCCTCATGCAAACCAGCCAGCCAACGCCTGCCACCTCCGTGACCAGCTCACACACCACACCAACATGACCCTGCCCTAAATCACCCAGGGCCAGGTACCAGGAAAGTAGGGACCAGCCCCAGAGCATGGCCCAAATACTCAAACTGTCCCATCCTACATCTATTCAAAGTTGCCTCCCTGCCTCACCCATTCCTCCCCAGGAAAACCAGGAAAATGGCTGTGAGCCAAGCTTCCCCTTGGGCCTTCTGTCTCCTGGTGGACCCAGGTGCTTTCCAGTGTGGCTTTGCATGGCATAGCATGGCATGTCCCCCAGGCTTAGCAACTGGAATAACCTGTTCAAGCCTGTCAAATCACCATACTTGACCAAAGCAAACCCCAGATACAAGAGTCATAAAAACGTGCCTGGCAAGATTTGGGGCAATTTTGGTTTCCTGTCTTTATGTTGTTTTACAGTTAGTTACAATTACAGTCTTCTATTAGTGAAGCCATGTTATTTGTATAGAGAAAAGGGAGGAGGAGGGTGAAGGAGTGGAAGAGTAAGTAACTAAAAGAGACGCAAGCCAGGGGAGAGGAGTGAACAAGACAGGCATGCACAGAGCTGAGTGTGCCCACTGGCATACAGCAGCCCGGCCATACCTCCTTGGCCAGCCGCCGGGCCTCATAGTAGGGCCGGGCCTTCTCAATGCAGCTCCCCAAGTGGGAGCCCTGTGTGTTGAGCTTCCTTGCAGATTCCTGCAGGGTCTTCCGGTAGGTGGTCCTGGCCTCCTGGCAAAAGGACAAATGTGGGTGTGGAAGCATGTGTGTGGTCCCAGTCCCTCGTTTCCCATAACACCCCTCCGCTGCCTGTGCCCAATGGGAGAGGCAGGGCCAGCGGCTAGAGGGGGTAAGGGGTACACTCACATCCAACTGCAGCTCCGCCTGGTTGATGTCTTCGCTGGCTTGGTTCAGCTGCTCCAACTCCTCCTGCCACAGAAGGGCAGTCAGGGCAGGGCGAGCACCAGGCACCTCCCTGCTCCCTGGCCCAACACATTGTCCCCATCCACCCATGTTGGGGTAGGGAAACCCCCACTGCGAGTGAGGAACTCGGGTACGGATAGGACAGTCTTGTGCCTGTTGCAAGGCACAGACCACCCGAGAACCCACACAGGTAGGGAGTGGGGGGGTGGCCTGCTGGGTGGTAGGGGTGGCAGGGTCAGCGCCAGGCAGGGCTCTGGTGCATGCACAGGAAGTGAGGGGACAGGCAGATACTCAGTGAGAAGCGCCAGGCCACACACAGGGGTGGGGAGGAGACGGGGAGAGGCCGCCTACAGTGTCCCAGTGATATGCGGGACCAGCAGTCATGGGGGCCTGATGGGCTACTGAGGCCAGATTCGGGTGGGAGGCCCCAGTCTTGCTCCGGCAATAGGGTGACCCCCAGTCTCCACAAAGCAGATCCTGTGGGACCCAGGAAGAGCCTTGGGGAGAAGTCACCAGACACACTGGCCCCTGGAGCACCTGGAATGGAGCAGGGAAAAGTGCTGGCCCCAGGTGTCTGCCCCTGCCCTTTGTCAATCAAGTTCCAAGAGCCCAGCAGGCCAAGGACACTCCTGAGCAAGAGCAGAGTCCCCAGGAATGTCCGGTGTTCACTGAGGACCCCACCTGTGTCTGCCTATGGCCCATGGCCCAAGAACGAATGCATTTGGCGAGAGCCACACTGCCTCCGCCTCGTCTGGTCCCCCAGCAACCTAGCATATGACCCTTTAGTCCTTTGATTTCAATGCCCTCCTTAGGTCCCACAAGATTTGGGTCAGCAAGTTTGACCCCAGGACACCAAGCTATGTGCCCTGGTCACAGTAAAAAACAGAGCAGACCAAGAGCACAGGTGTGATGGCACACATGCCCACCCCAGCACAGACCTTGCCTCGAGCCTGACTCTGAACTTGAAGGAACAGTGCTGTCCACGACAAACACAAGTGAGCCTCGCAAGCATTTTTTAGTTTTCTAGTAGCCACATTTAAAGAAAGCAAAACCAAACAGATCAAACTGTAACAATACATTTTGTTTAATCCAGTATGCCCAAAAGTTTATCATTTTAACTTGTTATCAGCATAAATTATTAGCAATACTTTTAGTTTTTAAAAAATAATTCACATTTCTTTCTCTACGACTTTGAAATCCATATGCAGATGACCCTCAGGGGACATCTCAACCTGGCCACTGGCGGATGGCTGCCTGCAGAGGACAGTGCAGGTCTAAAAGCTGGTGCACATGGCCACATGGTCAGTCACACAGCCCAGTGTCCATAAGGCATGAGATCTGGAAACATAGGCACCACCATGGTTCAGGGACTCCAGGAGAGGCCCCAAGGAACATCCCCAACACAGAATTTTTTTTTTTTTTCTTTTGAGGGCAGTGTCACTGGCCCTCACATATGGGACCGAACCGGGGCCGCTGGCTTCCCAAGCCAGCGCTTAAACCAACACAGAACTCTTGAGTTTCACAGTGCCTTCCTAGCAAGGACATCACCTGCAGCTGATAGGATCACCCAAAGGACCCTCAGAAGAGGCAGTTCCTGCCAGGGTGAAAGGCCACCTATTCCTGTGGGCCCAGCTCCTGTGGCTGATGGCCTGTGGGACAGACATGCAGCCCTCCCAACCCCGTCTGCATATGCCCCTTCCAGCTCATTGGCTTTCACAGACAAGATGAGGGGGCGGGGCATGGGGACAGAGATGGGGCTGGGTCCAGGATTTACCCTTTGATCTGCTCTCCTGCTGCTGTGACCACCTTCCTAGGACTACAGACACCCCTGGATGATGCCTCAGAGAACACAGGATTACCATCAACTTGCAAAGCAATGATCCTGGTAAAACAGGCCTGGGAGGGCAGCACACACTGGTTCTGGGGAAGAGGTTGCAGGTACAGGCCACCATAAAACATCCCCATAGGAAAACCAAGGTCCAGATTGGCTCCCACGCCATTCCACGGCCCAAAGTACTCCCAGGCTAAGGCTGTCAGAGAAGTGAGTGGCTCTACGAAGTCACCCCCACTGGAAAAGGGATGCAGAGGGCTCTGGCTGCTGGCCAAGGGTGGGAATGCACATTGCTGCAGCCCTCCAGCCATTCAGGCTTCAGTTCATGAGGTCTGCCCCTTTCCTAATAGGCTGGAGGGTAGGGTGGGCAAGGGGATGGGGACAGCCAGGCAGTGAGGATGAGCAGAGACCAGGAGCACTGGGCCTTTAGAATGGCTAGTGACATGTTCAATCTGGCCTGCTCCACCTGGGACTCCTGGTAGCCAGTGAAATGCAAGTTGAGGAGAGTGGAGTATGAGTCAGCGAATATCGCTGGTCAGTGAGCCTGCAGCCAGCAGGAGGGTGACTTTCGTGGGCACTCAGAGCAGTTCCAGGATATGGGCCATGCATGTGTCTGCCCACAATGTGCCTGCCCACAATGCAGGCCATCAAAGCACTAACTCACAGCCAGCAGGCAGGCCCAGGATGGAAATCAGGGGAATATGGCTGGAGCCAGACAGACACTTCAGTGAGGACTCACAGGCTACAAATTTACCCTGCAGAGCCTGAGAAAGAGCGTCTGAGTGACCGTATGTACTCACCTCAGGAAAGAATGGCCTGTCACAAAGACGCCTGAGAAAACCACATGGGAGGAGACCCAGGCCAACCCAGTACCATCCTCCCTGCCTGCTCCCCTCCTCTAGGACCCTCTCTGTCCCACCAATTTGCAGGCCTCAGAGAACTGCTGGGGTCAAGAAATGGACACACAGCCAGTGGCCTTTCCTAGGAGATAGCACAGTCCCCATTGGCCTGGAGCAGGCCTCCAGCTGGCTTCTCTCCAGCTTCCAGAGAGGTCCCAGCAGACAACAGGAACCAGGTGTGATGCTTGCCTAGGAAGCCGCAGGCCCCACATCAGAAAGAGCCTCAACCGAAGTCCCAGGAAACACCTGAGCAGGGTCCCCAGCTCAGGCTGCAGGTTAGAGCCACCTCCCACCTCCAGACCAGGATTCTACTGTCTTGGCACAGCTCAGGAACAAGTGTTCTCAAAGCTCCTTGGTGGGTTCTGAGGGATCTGGGGGTGGAGACCCACTGAATTCACTGTCAGGAGAAGATGGGCTTATGTGCTGTCAACACTAGAAGGGACCTGCAAAGGCACATGCCCCACTGTTGTGTCCCTCCTCCCCCACCAACCCATGTCCAGAACAGCTGAGTGTCTGCTGAGGCTGGAGCGTAGTACCTCTGTGTGCCACAGACGAAGGAGGCCTGCCCTCCCCACATAACCCACAGTGTGCCTCCCAATCTGGCAAGACAGACTAGGGCCTGCCCACCTCTCTCCCCAGTGAAACAGCAAGTTGACTAAAGGCCAAGAGATTCTTATGTGTGCCCAGTGCTCTCCAGTCCTCATAGAGCTCATCCAATGGACCTGCCCATGATAGAATGTTCTATTTCTGTACGGCCAACAGCATCTGGGAGCTGCATTTTCCATTTTTATTTACTTTGAATTGACTTAAGTAGCTACATGCAACTGGTGGCTACATGACTGCACAGTGCAGCATGGCAGTGACTCCTTATAGCACCACCTCTGCCCATGTGGGAGCAGGGACATGGACAGGACAGGGAACTGGTGGCTCTCCTGGGAGCAGGACCAGGAACACTGTGGGGCACGCAGCACATCACTCCTCCCCAAAGCGCTATCCACAAAATGTCAAACTGTCTCGCTATCCAAGAGACAGACTAACGAGTGTGAGAAAATGAATCATAGGACTGTCAGAAGGGCTGTGCAAATCACCGAGGCCAACCCCTCAGTTTATAGACAAAGGAACTGAGGCTTGTGGAGGTTACCTGCCCTGCGTGAAAATCAGATCACAGGCTGGAGGTTGCCCAAATCTCCACCCAGGGTGCCTCTCACAGCCACTTGTTTCCTCAATGGACGACATATCTGTAGCACCAGCAGCTGACTTCAATGTCACTGATTAGTGCTGTGCTGTGAGCACGGACACAGCCCCCACTCATCTTCGGAACCCCAAGAGTGCAAGAAGTGTGCCAGGACCAGCTATGATTTCTTCTGGATGCACAAAAGTAATCTGAAGCCTTGCTGATACAGAAGCCCAGGGATGCAAGCCCAGGGACACTGACAGAGGTGAGTCACCTTCACATCAGAATCTTGGAGACACTACAGCCCAACAGGAAGACTCAGCCACAGACAGACACATCCTGGCCCTCACCTGCGCAAGCAGCTTCCCTAGGGAGCCTTCGGCAGCCACTGCTTGGCAACACTGCAGTCCAGCCCAGGCTGGCCAAGCATGTCCTCCACCCAGTTCCTGTTCCCCCCTCACCCACCACTCCACATCTCCTTCCCCATGATGTGCCCTGCAGACCATCCAGCCTGCAAATGCTCCAAGGAGACACACTGGCTCCTGCATTCACTTGACAGACCCAGCATCCTCAGAGCTTAGCATGTGTATTACTAAGGGCCACCCACAGCTCATACAACATCCCAAGCACATCAGGTTTCCTTACAGGCTGAAAGCTAGTGCCTCCTTTATAAGATGTGGGAGCTTTCACCCTTTATAATGTGAATGTGCCTGGGAGGCATTGTTGACAAGGTGAGAGGGCCCCCTAATATCAAAGCTACGTCCTCTCATGTCCCACTCACACCAGTCTCAGAGCTGACAGTCCCTCTGCATATCTGGAAAGAACAACAGTTCTACACACTGACTGACGTGACTGTGCTTTCTGGGTCTGCTACCAATTTGTTGCCTCCCATCTTTAGTGAGGCTTCAGCCACATACCCCAGGCACTCAAGCTGGCCATCCCAGAATAACCTGTTAGCACCTGTCACACTGTGTTGCAATAACTTGTTGACAAATTTGTTTTCTTCTGCCCCAGTGCATTCATGTGCCAGCTCTCCAGGAAAGCAAGCCTCCCAATCTCTTCCTCCATCAGTCTCCTCACCTGTATTCTAGGGTCCAGTTCTTCATCTTCTCTTGGGGACAATTTGGTCCCACTACTGCTGCTCCCATCGCCTTGGGACTCCTCTGCCACTGGGCTAGGAGGAACTTCATCCTCTACAACATCTGGCCGCAGCTCTCCCTGCGGGGTCTCCCGCCCCCCTGGAACCTGCCTGAGCTCAGACATGCCCACCTGGAAAGAGCACAGCCCTATGCACAAGACAGGATGAACATGCTGGGATCAGAGCCCCAGGAGTCCTGGCTCTGGTCGGCAAGAAGAGTTCTCTTCTCAAAAACTACTAAAGGGGCACAGGAAAAATCTCACAGGCAGTTAAAGACCGAGATTCAAGTCTTCAGTGGGGTTCCTAGAGCTACAGCCTCGTCTGTGCAAAAGTTCTTCCCTCCCAGCCACCGGGAGCCCACCAGGAGGACCCGGAGCTGCTGCTCCGAGGCAGGGGGCAAAGGAGGCCTGGATCGTGGGCCGAGGCCTGCGAGGAGGCGCACCATTCGGGAGGGCGGAGGCAAGTGCCTCCAAGTCGTGGCGGCAGCTGGAGAGAGAAGGCTGGGCAGTGCACTGGTTGCGGATGAGTCTCTGGGAAGCTGCAAGGGGAACAAAGAACCAAGGACATATTCAGCATCCGAACGTCGGCCACCAGCGCCTACAAGCCCTCGGCCAACCAAGGACCCCAATCTCGTCTCGCACACCCCCGCATTACGACCGGCGCCCACCTCCACTTCTCAGCCCTCCAGGTCCTGAGGTCCTTCTCTTCAAGCACCCCCAGCTGTACGGCTCACCTTCCCCTCCGCAACCAGCCACTCACCTCAGCCCGCCAGCCCCGCCCCACCTCCTTGTCTTTCCAGCCCGCCAACCCTCGAGTTCCGCGTCTCTAACCTCACACTCTTTCTCGACCCCAAAGACCCTGTCCCCAGGCCCCAACACAGAGAGGCAAAAAGAACCCCCACTCACAGCCTCACCACCTTTTACCCTGCTGAGTGCGGGCACCCTCCACTGCAAACAAGCGAGTTCCCCTCCTCCCGCAACAAGCCGGTCTAATCAACTAGGACGCGGCCGACAGGAAGCGGAAATGCGTCAGCCGGAACAACGCCCTCCGGCTCACGCTCAGCTACAAGGCGACCACTTCCGGATGCCACCCGTCGACCGGCCCTGCCTCTGGTCCGTACAACATGGCGCCCCGCTGCGCTCAGACTCCACGCACGTTGCTTCCAGCCCGTCCCCCACCGCGGCTGAATGGGATTGAAATGTGAGCAAGCTGTGCTGATAAGAACTAGGGCAAGCGCTGCAAGTCGAGAGTCCCTGGTGGGTTGGGAAGTGCTAGAAATGGAACGAGGATTGGACAACCGCCTCCCAAAGAGAGCGCTGCCATCCTGCTTTACGGCACTGCAGCTCCGGTTGCTAGCCAGCCACTTCCGGCCTCGGCCAGGAAGTCTGAAGCGGCGCGGGAGGTGAGCTGCTAGGTTTTGGCTGCGCGGTGTGGCCCCTCGAGTCCAAGTCGAGCCGACTCAGCCGTTAGACGAATGGTGGCTTTTTACAGAAGTGAGTCCCCTCACTGCCCTGAATTCAGCGGTGCCCTTAGTAACGGTGTCTAACCGATGGCTCCTTTGGGCCTCCGGCTAGCCCCACCCCGAAGCGGGCCCTGTCCCTCGGTATGGCACTGATTAAGCTGCGAGTGCTTACAGGAATTTGTCAACGTGAATTCGGTGCCCTCGCTGCCTGAAAGCCCGCTAGGAGGAGGAGCTTGGCGCATCAGTGACAAGACCTGAACTGAGCTACCGAGGGCGGACATGGTCAGGGTTTACCCTGACCTGTGGCAGGCAAATGGACGAATTGTTCTTCTTTGGACCCCCACTGAATCACCACATCAAAAAAAGTTATGAGAAATAGAGCTAAATATTCCTTTAAGAGTGATTTCAAAGAAAACTTTCCCCCAAATCAGGAGTTTTGTGTTTAAAATACCAGCAGTGACGTTTCCCACTGCAGTGATCCTGCAGGGCCCTGAGTGTCCTAAGTGGATGGATCTGATGGATAGAACGCCTCAGTCTTCTGTCACGTTCCTTATTGTGAAGGCGCCATGCCATGCAAAACCCTTGAAGGCTACATATGAACACCAATTTATTTGTTTACTCTCCAGCAGTCAACTAACTTTGTAAAGCTGTAGTTTCACTACGATGACTCCATCTTACTTTCTGTCTACACTGGCTCCATCCTCTCCAATGTCTGTCACCCTTGTACCTTGTCTCACAGCTCCTTTCCATCTATGTCCAGTGCTTTGCAATCATGAGCTCTGGTTGTCACAGATCTTTGCAGCATTTGGGGGGAAATATCCCTAGCACATGTAATGTCCAAACTGCCCCAGGAACATGCCTGATGTGTCCCTCTGGTCTCTTCCTAACTTGGCACTCAAGAAGACCAAATGCAATCTCATCACGTATGGATTGAGCTGGGGAGGTGAGGAGCTCTGCGCACTGGCTTGTTTTATTGAGGCCAGTTGTAGACACGATGAGTTGAGACTGTTCTACACAGGGATATGAAAGACAGTTTGGGGAATATAATGATGTAAATACTTTATAGGGTGTCAGATGGTCACATGTCTTATTAGGGAGACCACTTCATGGATGAGATAGAGGCTTGATCACTACACTGTACACCTGAAGCTGATGTATAATATTGTATGTCAACTGTAATTGAATATATATATAGTCACAGGATGTGAAGTATAGTGTGGGAGTGAAGGCAATGGAATTGTAATAGATATGTATGATGCGGGGCAGTGGAGCGGCGGATTGGGGGAGCGGAGTTGTCACTTTGAGGGATAAAAAGTATAACTATTGCACTGTGTTATATGCCTGAAACTAATTAAAATTAATTAAAGGGGACCGGCCAAGTTGCTCAGTTGGTTAAGAGCTTGCTCAAGAGTGTGAGCTGAGCTCTGAGCAACAGCAGTTCGATGCCCAGCCTGAGCTGAACTGCGGCTGAGCTGTCTATAGGTGGCAGGATGGCTCAGCTTAAAAAAAAAAAAAGAGTTGACTTACAGTGCTGGCTCTGAGCAACAGGGCCTCCAGTTCAATTCCCACATGGACCAGTGAACCATGCGCCCGAGGGGAGCTGTCACTGAGTTGCCAACAGGTGGCAGGATGGCTCAGCTGGTGTAACAGCAAGATTGCCTGTTCAATGGTGGGCTATGCCCACCTGCAACTAAGACTGAACTCAGCACCTTGAGCTAAGCTGCTGCCCTGATGGCTCAATGGATAGGACGTGTGCTGTTAACAAGGCTGGTGGTTTGACTCCCGCATGGGATGGTGGCTACGCCCACCCACAACTAAGACTGAACTCCGGCACCTTGAGCTGAGCTGCTGCCCGGATGGCTCAGTGGATAGAGCATGTGCACTTAACAACAAGGCTGCTGGTTTGACTCCCGCATGGGATGATGGCTACGCCCACCCACAACTAAGATTGAACACAGCACCTTGAGCTTAGAGGTCAAGAGCTGCCGACGGGAAGCCAGATGGAGACTGGCGCCCTTCACAACGAAGATTGAAGAACAACAACTTAGCTGGTCCCCTTCCCCAATTCCCGAACACTATTCCCCTCTCCCAATTCTCCAATAAAACCTTCAAAAAAAAATTTTAATTAATTAAACCAAAAAAGACTTTGTTTTAGAGCAGCACCCTCCAACCGACCTTTCTGCAATGATGGAAATGTTCTATATCAGCTCCGTGAAATAGCCACCAATGGCCCCATTCACCAATGAGCACTTGAAATGGAACTATGATTATTAAGGAACTGTATTTTTTTTTTTTTTAAGATTTTATTGTGGAAATGGGGGAGCAGAACAGTGTTGGGGAATTGAGGGAGGGGCCAGTCAAGTTGTTTTTCTTTAATCTTCGTTGTGGAGGGTGCCAGTCACCATTTGGCTTCCCGTTGGCAGCTCGTGGCCTCTAAGCTCAATGTGCTGTGTTCAATCTTAGTTGCCGGTGGGCGTAGCCACCATCCCATGAGAGAGTGGAACCCGGCAACCTTGTTGTTAAGAGCGCGTGCCCTATCCACTGAGTCATCCAGGCGGCAGCTCAGCTCAAGGTGCTGAGTTTAATCTTTAGTTGCAGGTGGGCATAGCCCACCATCGAACAGTCAATCTTCTTGTTACTCCAGCTAAGCCATCCTGCCACCTGTTGGCAGCTCAGCGACAGTTCAGCTGGGGCTAGTGTTCACTGGCCCATGTGGGAATCAAACCAGGGGTCCTGTTGCTCAGAGCACGCACTCTGAACCAACTCTTAACCAACTGAGCCACTTGGCCGGCCCCCTAAGGACCTGTATTTTAATATAATTAATTCTAATTTAAATAGCCACGTGTGGCTAGGGATTTCCATTATTGGACAGCATGCCTTTCCTATAATCTCTTCCTAGCACATATTGAACTTTCATGTTTGATACAGAACACATGTCTTTCAATCTCCACTGTCATTTGTTTCATCTTCACTTCCCCATCTCCTATTTACCTCTGGATTCTGGCTTCTGCTCCTGCCAACACACAACAGAAGCAAACATAGGGTCATGTGTACTCTGAACATTGCCAAATCGCTAACAGCTGACACTGGGCTGACACTGGGTTTTTTCTCTCTCATCCTTTTTTAGCCCGAGTCAACTTTGTCCTGGGTTTCCTGTTACTTCTGTGATGTGTTGATTCATTCCTTCATGCAGCATGTCTTTTTTTAAAGATTTTATTGGGGAATTGGGGGAGGGGAACAGCATTGGGGTATCAGGGAAGGGGAACAGATAAGTGACCGTCTTTTTTTTTTTTTTTTTTGAGGGCAGTGTCAATGGCCCTTGTATGTGGGTCCCAAACCAGGGCCGCTGGCTTCCCAAGCCAGCGCTTAACCACCGCGCCACTCGGCCGCCCCAAGTTGCCGTCTTTTTGTTCTTCAGTCTAGTTGCAGAGGGTGTTGCTTCACTGGCCCATGTTGATATCGTCATTGCGTTCTCGGATGAGGCAAATCAGTTGCTGGCCTCTGGATGGTCGCTCACCGAGACTATTGGCAGCTCACGCTGGCTGCCAGCTGCTCACGCTGGCTGCTGGCCACTCACTGTAGCCTATGGCAGCCCACTGCAGCAGGGGCTGCAGCTATGCCAACCTGGGGACTCACAGCAGCCCAGCTCCAGGTGGAGCTGTTGTTAGCTGTGGAGGACAGTGTCACTGGCCCTCATATGTGGGATCCAAACCGGGGCCGCTGGCATCCCAAAACCAGCTCTTAATCAATGTGCCACTGGGCCTGCCTGCAGCATGTCTTTACGGAGGTTCTACTATGTGCCAGGATTTGTGCTGATGAGAAAAAGGACACTGTCCCAGTTCAAATGTAGCTTATAGTCTGTGCTACTCATTATTTATTTATTTATTCTTTTTAATTGTGGAATTGAGGGAGGAGAACAGTGTTGGGGAATTGGGGAAGGGGACCAACCAAGTTGTTCTTCAATCTTAGTTGTGGAGGGCGCCAGTTTGCCATCTGCTGCCCTTCTGCAGCTTGTGGCTTCTAAGCTCAAGGTGCTGTGTTACAAATCTTAGTTGTAGGTGGGCGTAGCCACCATCCCATGCAGGAGTTGAACCAGCAGCCTTGTTGTTAAGAGCGCACACTCTATTCACTGAGCCATCCGGACAGCAGCTCAGCTCAAGGTGCCGAGTTCAGTCTTAGTTGCAGGCGGACATAGCCTGCCATGGAACAGGCAGTCCTGTTGTTAGGAGCACCCACTCTCACCAGCTGAGCCATCCTGCACCTGTTGACAGCTCAGCGGCAGCTCAGCTTGGGCATAGTGTCACTGGCCCATGTGGGAATCGAACCGGCGGCCCTGTTGCTCCGAGCTCGCGCTTTAAGCTAACAACCAACTGAGCTACTCCACCAGCCAGCCCCTGTGCTACTCATTTTATAAACTGGTGACATTGAAGCTAATTGGACCACAACCCAGAAATATGTTTTACCTTGCAACCCAGTATACATTGGAGTGTATAAATATATTCTTTTTTTTTTTAGGGCAGTGTCAGTGGCCCTCATATGTGGGACCCGAACCGGGGCCGCTGGCTTCCCAAGCTAGCGCTTAACCACCGCGCCACTCGGCCGGCCCTATAAATATATTCTTAACAAATGTTTCAGGAAAATATCTTTACTCAAGTTATATGCAGAGCAGATTAGTATTTTCTATACTATTTCTTTTTAATGCTAGTGGAGACATAGTCTGTTGAGTTCTTGACCCACTCAGTTTGAAACCCTGGCCCTGATGTCTCTGGCCATCTTATGCAGCCTTTTTTCTCTAAGAGCTCTCATCCAAGTGTAGGGCTCCACCCCAACTCATGGCCACTGCCCCTTCCCTGAAACCCTGGGTCTACCCAGACACTCACGGATTGCATTCTGAGATCCAGCAGCTTCTCAGACCACTTGCCTGTGCAAAGGCTGCCTCTCACTGCGTACAAATACGATTTCATCCCCTTTTTCCAAAGCCTGCTTCTATATTTACTTTGTTGGTGAATGGTTCCACTATCCACCCATTTTCGTAGGGAGGAACCTAGAAGACATCCTAAATGAATCCCCGTCTCTACCCTGCATCACATTGTCTCAGAGACCTCTCCTCTCCACTTTGTTGCCATTGCTTCAGCTTAGACCTGCTCATCTCCACTGTAGACAACGTGCCTCAAGAGTCTTCTAAAGGGGCTGTCTGAGTGGCTCAGGCGGTTAAGAGCTCGCTCAAGAGTGCAAGGTCTGAACAACAGGGTTGCCAGTTGGATTCCCGGTCTGAGCTGAGCAGCCACTGAGCTGCCAACAGGATGGCTCAGCCAAAAAAAGAAAGAAAAAAGGTGTCTTCTAAATCAGCTCTGTCCAAGAGAACTTTCAGTACTGATGGGAATTTCGATATGTGCACCATCCAATATGATAGCTAACAGCCATGTGTGGGACTCGAGAACTTTAAATGTGGCTAGTGCAACAAAAGAACTATAAATAGCTATAGGTAGCCAGTGACTAATGTATTGGACTGCACAGGTCTACATGACCTCCCCACCACAAGTGTACCCCTTCCAGTCCCTGGAACAAATAAACAACCAACCAACCCCTGTTGACTAAGCTAATGAATGAAATATTTTTAAAAAGCCATATAAAGATGTTAGTAACACCATCAATTACTAGGTAGTATCACAAGTCAACTATTTCTTAGTGAAATAAAATTTTCTCATAAGCTTTTATTGGTAACCTTTTATTTTATTTTTACATTTTTAGCTGAGCCTTCCTGCCACCTGTTGGCAGCTCAGCTCGGGCCAGGCATCGAACTGCTGTTGCTCAGAGCTCGCACTCTTGAGCAAGTTCTTAACCAACTTAGCCACTCAGCTGGCCTGTTAACTTTTATTTTTAATATCTTCACACAAATACTCTAATTTATTTCATCCACAAAAATTACTTTTTTTAGTTTTTTTTTCCTACCAATAGAAATCACCTTTTTATGTTCTTTGAATTTTTTTACCTACCATAACTCAAATACTTAATAAATACCTTCAATTGCTAATTAAACATATTAGTTGAATAATATGTGGTGACAGAAAGGGGATCAGTGTGGTTCCTGAGGGAGAGATGGGAGGGATTGCAAAGTGGCACACAGAAACTTGTGAGTAGTGGATGTGTTCTCTCTTGATTGTAGTGAGGATTTGATTTCTGTATACATATGTCAGAACTTTTCAAATTGCACATTTCATTATGTGAGATTTTGTATGTCACTTATACATCATTAAAGCTGTTTTTAAAAAATCTGAAAATTTTCTCCTAGAAGTATATAAAATCTACTAATTGGGCTGGCTGAGTGGCGCATTGGTTAAGAGCTGGCTTGGGACGCCAGCGGCCCCGGTTCGGCTCCCACATATGAGGGCCAGTGACACTGCCCTCAAAAAAAAAAATCTAATAAATATTAATAAAAGCGACAGCCTATATTACTAAAATCCCTGAATTATTTCTACCCTTGTTAAATTTGCTGGGCTTTCCAGAAATAAATAATTTTTCCGAGTTGCTCATCTCATTTCATAATAAAAGCAGCAAACACTTAATGCAGTGTTTACCTGTGCCAGACACTGTTATCCATGGTTTCATTTGATCCTCCACACAATCCACTTTACAATATACAATGTACCTCCACTTTACAATATAATGGAGAGACTAAAGGTTAAATAACTTGCTGGAGGTTATACTACTGATAAGTGGTGGCACCAGCCTTATAACTCAATCCAGGCCCTTAGGCACAATAATAGACAACCTCAGTTAAGCTTTATAAGGAACTGTATTTAAGATTACTTAAAATCAGGGCCAGCCGAGTGGCTCAGTTGGTTAAGAGCTCACTCAAGAGTGTGAGCTGAGCTCTGAGCAACAGCAGTTTGATGCCCAGCCCAAGCTGAGCTGCCAACAGGTGGCAGGATGGCTCAGCTAAAAAAAAATAAAATAAAAATTACTTAAAATCTTTTTAACAATGCATTATATGTTAAGTTTAAATGTATCTACTTAAATTTTAAGTGCTCCAATCTGTTAAAATAACCCAAATCAAAATATTTTCTAAAGATGTTACAAATTTGCATGTGATGGTAGTATTATTTATACTCCTGCTCTTTAAAGCTGTTTCAATCATAAAAACTGATTTGACCCTCACCTTGTATTTTCCTTTAAAACTTATTTTCCCCTGAAATAATTTTAAGCTCATTTTCTATATCATATTTTGTGAACCACTGATTCCTAGATGTGAATTTTGAACATAACTTTTGTCTAACATAATGTTGTTTTTAAAGTTGTCATTAAGGACTAAGAAATTTCATCATTAAGAACTAAGACATCACTAAAGATGAGGGAAAAGCTTTAAATATCCTCTTAATATAGGGAAGGGATATGAGGACTATTTTTACAAAAAAAAGGGTTGCGGGAGGAACTAGGAGGTTAGATTCCAAGCCTGCTGCCTATGTGCTGCTGAAACAGGGCCCAGTTGGCACCCCCATACTAGAGGCCTGGCAGCCCTGGTCTCACCTTTCTTTGACCTACCTATAGCTTAACAATAGATCATCCCCCTGGGGCTGAGCTCAGAATGTCCCCTGCTGTCCCAGTTCCCTGTTTTAGAAAATTACCCTGAAACTTGTGATTAATACTCTTAGGCTTATTGATCACAATCTTTATGGTCTAGCATTCTTTCCAGGCTACTCCCATCAATGTTCCTGGGTTGTTGAAGACACCAGGGAACTACATTGCCAGAGGAAAGCCTCCATGCAGATCCCCAAACCCTCACCTAGCCTCTGGAGGAACACCCAGATTTTCCCTTAAATACCCCAAGCCAGTCTGAGAATATTAAGGCAGTTTTTGAAGGTGTTAACCTGCTGCTTTCTCAGACAACAGGTGCTCTGGCAGTAAACATATTCTATAGCCCAACTCCTATGTTGGACTACTGGCTATTGCCTGAGTGGTGCAGACAGCACAAACCCCTGACTTGGTTGCCCTCCAGTTTCAATTTCTGGCGATTTTGGCAGGACAGCCTTGGAGTTCCTCTGGTAAATATTTTGGCTTGCAGAGGGACTTGGGGCCTGCCAGGGACTGGGTGGATTCTTTGGTGTAAGACTGACCTCTGGAAGCAGCTGCCCAGCGATTTTGCTTGCCCAGGTGGGGGTTGCTCCAGAGCCTGCCTGTTACAAATGCGTTCCTGCTAGGTTGGGATAGAATAAGCATCTGTTCTGTTTTGTGCCTCTAATTACTGGTTCAGAAAATGGGGTGGCCCCGGTGTATACAGCTGGAGTATTTTGCACTCACCATCTGAGTATCCTCTTTTGAGGGCCATTTGGAGGTCATACTGACCCATTGGCACCAATAGGTGAGGTTGCAATATCCAGCAAGGCATAATACCCCCACCAGAAAAGAGCTCTATGTGCAAGCTTGCTCTGGTTCTGGAAGCACTCTTGTGGTTGGCAACATTGATCCTAGGAAGCAGGGCCCATGTGCCGCATTTGCAAAAGCCACCACATCTGGCTTCAGGTTTTCGGCATCTGATAGTCTTAAGGCCACATCTTGTTTCTGGTTTTAGCCCACTGGCTGACTGTCTGATGGTGCGCAGATCACGTATATGGAGTAAGGCAATGTCACATCTAAATTTGGTACCTGGTCAGGCTTGATATTTGTATCTGGTATTTGGATCCGAATCTGGTTTTTCTGGTTTTGTCTGTCCAATCCTTGGGAATACTTGGATCTGTCTCTGTGTTTAAGTCTGTGTTAAATGTGGCCACATCTGTTCCAGCTTGAAGTAGCAGGACCTTTAGCTGCTAGCCCCCACCCCCAGCCTCTCTGTAATAATAGATTGTTAGAGCTTCTTTTAGATGGACCAAGAAATTAGACTCCTCTGTTTGCTACATTCCACAAGTTTTTACTACCTCTTATCTAAACATGACATAGACAAGCTGTGTTTATCTACATAAGGTGATAAGACCACAAGGCTTGAATATTTTTTTGTCCAAACATTCCCATCAGTTAGTTATGACCCCTGTAATTTTCTTGTTGGCTATATTTTAGTGCTGTCAATGTAATTAACAACAGCACATTTTATGACTTCTGTAACTTGCTTGCTGTATTTGATGCTGTCAAAACTGTCTAAAGATTTATGAAAACCACCTGAAAATTGTAATTTGCTTAGCTTGCAATTTCTGTCTATAAAAACCCCTCTCCTCCTTTGTTCGGGGCTGTAGGTTTATTCAGGACATGAGCCCGCTCACAGTCGCCAGTCACAAATAAACTCCAAAACAACTGCTTTGTTTGTATTTTTGTGCTGGGAACAACAAGCTCAATAATGGGACCTAAGGTTTCAATCTCAGTCGGGACCCCATTGGGCAGGATATTAGGTCACTGGAAACACTATGGCTATGAGCTGTTGACCAAAAAGAAATTAATATTCTATTACAGCATTGCTTGGCCAAAGTATATATTAGATTCTGGAGAGTGCTTATCACTCAATAGTTCATTAAATTATTATACTATTTTGCAACTGGAATTGTTGTTAGAGATCTGGAAAATGGGATGAAATTTTTTATTTATAAGCCTTTATGCTGGACTCTGAAAAAATGGGAACTAAACTAATGGTTCAGAGAAAAGGGGAATCCACCTAGCTCCTAATCTACTTATAATTGGACACGAATTCTATATTCTGAAATTTGACAAAAGTAAAAGTCTTGAAACATTTTTCCAACTCTCAGTAACTTTCAAGATCTTGCTGATTGGGCCGGCTGAGTGGCGTGTTGGTTAAGAGCTGGATTGGGACACAGACTCTGAGCAGCAGGGCCCAGGTTCAGATCCCCTATATGAGGGCAAGTGACACTGCCCTCTACAGCTAAGATGGTGAACAACAGCTCCACCTGGTTGCCTCTATAGCTAAGATGGTGAACAACAGCTCCACCTGGACCTGGGCTGCTGTGAGTTGCCGGCGATGGTGTAGGCTGCAGCCCCTCTGCAGTGGGCTGACATAGGCTACAGTGAGTGGCCGACAGCCAGCATGAGCGCCAGCAGCCAGCGTGAGCTGCCAAGAGCTGCTGTGAGCGGCTGTCCAGAGGCCAGCAACCGATCTGCCTCACCTGGGAAGAGCGCAATGATGATACCAACATGGGCCATTGAAGTAACGTCCTCCGCAACTAGACTGAAGAACAAGGAGAGCAACTTGTTTGTTCCTCTCCCCCAATTTCCCAATAAAATCTTAAAAAAAAAAAAAAGATCTTATTACTAACCTGAAGTGTAAACACAGCCACTACTGCCTGAGGCTGAGATAACTGAAGGCAAAAAAGGCATTTTTTAAAAAACAAGCAGCTCATCTCATAAGCCAGACTGATGTAGGATCCTGATGTATTTTCCCGGGATCATGGTCACGCAATTACCAAAAAATGGAAACGCAGATCACAGAGGCAAGGTTTAAGCAGTACAGTTTTATTGCAAAAGCATAGGAGAAAAAAGGGCAAGAGAAAAAGCGCTCTGCAGATCCGCAGAGAGGGAGGATTCAAACAAAATGCCCGCAGGCAGTGCTGTGAACTATATAATATCTCTGAGTCAAAGCTGATTGGTCTTCTGTACCTGGACAGTTAATCTTGGTGGGCTCTGCATTTAGAAATTGTTTCTTACAAGCTGATTGGCTCTTCCCCCTCTACACCTGAGCAGATAGTTTGGGCAGGCTCTGCAGCTTGAATCTGTTTGCTCGCTATTTTAAATTATTTCCTTTGACTTTGTTATGGTCTCCACCTAATCCCCTCCACCGTTGCCATGTCCCTGACTGTCTATGGTTTTTCTCTCTCAAGACTACCACCTTTTATTCAGCCTCCTTGGAACTATCCTCTGATATATATATATATATATATATATATAATCTCCAACAACGTCCAGCCTAAGAGAAAACTTATAAGAGTTTATTTGAGCCAAACTGTCGACAATTTCTGGGAAACAAAATCTCAATGGATTGAGAAAATGCTCTGAAGAGTGGCAGTTTTACAGCTTATTTTATACATAAAATCAAAGGAGGAAGGTTACATGAAATCCACTGGTGATAAGTTAAGGGGGTGGGAGAAAGGAAAGTAGGGGGAAATCTCTGGGATTGGATAAAAGAAAATTGGAGAGACAGGTACACCTCCCATACAGGTAGGTGCAGGATAGCTAACAGCGTGCTTTTTACAGCACATAGAGATGGTAATCAGGAGACAAGCATAATAATGAGGAATTTTGCAGTTTTCAGCTCTGGTGTGTGTGGGTGGGGGGGGATAAGGATTAAAGATATTATCTTAGGTACAAAAAGACAAAGAACAGGCCCACTGAAAAGGCACAGATTAATTTAATGAGGTGTGACTTCCCACCGTGGCCCATCTTAATTAGGAACATTTGTGTTCACACCATCCTCTGTGGTTATTTTCATTTTCCTGAGTGTCAGGTTTAACATGTGGCCACTTTTCCATCCACAATATCTTTGATATCTGTGATATCTGTTTGTTTTTGGTTTTGTTTGTTTTTTTATTATTATAATTATTATTTATAGATTTTATTGGGGAATTGGGGGAGAAGGACAGCATTGGGGAACCGGGGAAAGGGAACAGACAAGTTGATGTCCTCTTGTTCTTCAGTCTAGTTGCAGAGAACATTGCTTCACTGGCCCATGTTGGTATCATCATTGTGCTCTTCTCCGGTGAGGCAGATCGGTCGCCTGCCTCTGGACAGCCACTCACAGTGGCTCTTGGCAGCTCACACCAGATGCCAGCTGCTCACGCTGGCTACAGGCCACTCACTGCAGCAGGGGCTGCAACTATGCCGTCCTGGGGACTCAGCAGCCCAGCTCCAGGTGGCGCTGTTGTTTACCATCTTAGCTGTTAAGGGCAGTGTCACTGGGCCTAATATGTGGGATCCGAACCGGGGCCACTGGAGTCCCAAACTAGCTGTTAACCAATGTGCCACTCGGCCAGCACTGTTTTATTCTATTTTTTTTTTTGTATTAAAAACGAAAGCCACTCAGACTGCATTCTCTCCCTCTTAACTCTCCCAAAGGAGAAGAACAATCATCAATGGCTAGTGGCACTTGCAAAAGCAACATCAAGAGCCAGCTTCAAGCTCAGGAGAGAACACTACAACTCCTCCTTATGGTTTCAGGTGCTCTACATGATCAGAGAAACCTCTTTAGTAATGAAGTATAGAAATGATCCCTGAAAGCATAGTCTTTGTTTATATTTCGTATGTAATATAATATCTTTGTCTCCAGATGGTATTAGCAGATTATATTTGATAGCTTAAAGAAAAAACATTGGGTGGCCGGGTGGCTCAGTTGGTTAGAGTGAGAGCTCTGAACAACAGGGTTGCTGGTTCAATTCCCACATGGGCCAGTAAGCTGCACCCTCTACAGCTAAGATTGTGAGCAATGGCTCAACCTGGAGCTGGACTGCCCTGAGTGGCCGGCAGCCAGTGTGAGCAGCTGACAGCCGGTGAAAGCTGCCAGTGAACCTCCATGAGCTGCCTGCCAACGGCCGGCGACCGACTGCCTCTGCTGGGTAGGGCGCAATGATCATAATACCAACATGGGCCAGTGAGCTGCATCCTCCACAACTAGACTGAGAAATATGGCTGGGGGAGGGGAAAAAAGAAAAAACATTAAGCGCTTATGTAAATTTAAATAATAAAAACTGACCCAAGTACTTTTCAGGATCACATGATCAAGAAAATACTAGATACAAAGGCTGGTTTAACTTTTGGTTAAATAGATACTATTTTTTTTTTTTGAGGGCAGTGTCACTGGCCCTCACATGTGGGATCCGAACCAGGGCCACTGGCGTCCCAAGCCAGCTCCCAACCAGCATGCCACTCAGCCGGCCCATAGATACATTTTTTAAGGTTATTAAAATTGTCGACAAAAAACATGCAGCCTAAGAGAAAACTTATGTGTTTATTTGAACCAAACTGATGACAATTGCCGGGAAGCAAAGTCTCAACGGATTGAGAAAATGCTCTGGAAAATGGCCGTTTTGCAACTTATTTTATACATTAAAATCAAAGGAGGAGGGCTGGCCAAGTGGCTCAGTTGGTTAAGAGCTCGCTCAAGAGTGCAAGCTGAGCTCTGAGCAACAGCAGTTCAATGCCCAGCCCAAGCTGAACTGCCACTGAGCTGCCAACAGGTGGCAGGATGGCTCAGCTAAAAAAAAAAAATCAAAAATCTTTGAAGGAGGAAGGTTACATGAAATCCACTGGTTATAGATTAAGGGAGTGGGAGAAAGCAAAGCAGGGAAATCTCTGGGACTAGATAAAAAGTAAAATGGAGAGACATACACTTGTTTTACATTGGTGGGTACAGGATAGTTAATGGAATTTTCCAGCCCATAGAGATTGTATTTGGGTAACAAGATAACAATGAGGGATTTTGTAGATACCTGCTCTGTTGGATTGTGCCCCTGGGTAGTCTGGAAAAAGAAATTACTCTGATATTGCAACGGTATGTTATCTTAGATGCAAAAAAGATGAGTCAGGCTTAAGGTAAAGATTGACCTTTGCCAAGGAAGCTACAGGCCAAGGATGTGACTTCCTGCCATGGCCCACCTTAGTTAGGAATTTTTATGTTCATGCCATCCTCTGTGGTTATTTTCAGTCTCCTGAGCTTGTCAGGTTTAACATGTGGCCCGTTTTCCATCCACCCACAAAACTCAGGCAGACGTTAATCACAGAAAAATTATACGAAGACTAGAGATTCCATTAGGACCATCCCTGTGGTTAAGCCCATGGCAAATATAATAAAACAGAGGTTGTTTTATAAGAGTTAAAAAACAAACCTGCCCTTGAAACCAGAGGCCAAAGGAGTCCGGGGCTCATGCTGCCTGCTCAGCTCAGCCAATAGACCAACACTGGAGTTGAATCATAGAATAAGCGTTTATTATCAGTGCACTAGTGATCTGAGAAGGCAGCAGGTTAACACCTTCAAAAACTGCCTTACATTCTCAGACCAGGCTGGGGTATTTAAGGGAAAATCCAGGCATTCCTCCAGAGGCTACATAATGCTTCCAGGGGTCTGCAGGGAGCCTTCCCTGTGGCCAAGTTATTCTATGGTAGAGTCAGCAACCCAGGAACAATGATGGGAGTAGCCTAGATGCTAGACCATTGAGATTATGATCAATAAGCCTAAGGAAATTAATCAGAAGTTTCGGGGTGATTTTCTAAAACAGCCAAATGGGTGGGATAGGGGACTTTTCAAGTTCAAGCAGCAGGAGATTATCTATTTTAGGCTATAGGTAGGTCAAGGAAAGGTGAGGCCAGGGACACAGGGAGGCCTCTACTATGGGGGTGCCAACTGGGCCCTATTTCACCCTTATTCTTACTGTATCTTACAGAAATTAAAAATAAACTTAACATTGTTATTTCTTCCTTTCCCCCAATACCAATAATTTTTCCATGGAAACAGAAAACACATATAAACCCCAACCCTGCAGATGGAGGGACTCTCACTCTTCCACTAGTGATTAGAGACCGTTACTCTATGGGGTGGCCTTTGTTTTCTTATTCTCTGCTAAATAAACTTACTTTTACTCTAAATTCTATATTGACTCATGTTTGAAATATTTCCTATGTGAAGCCAAGAACCCTCTTTTCCTGTAACTCTCAACAAATATTCTATTTTTGTGCTATACCAAGTGTATCTAGCTTACTAGATTGTAAACTAATTCACAATTAGTAAATATAAATATAAAATATAAAAATATTAAATATAAAAATAAGTAGCAGTCTCTGATGGACTCAGCATCTGAGACCTATAAGTTGGCATGGCACTGTAAGCAGCACAACCTCCAATGATTTTCTGTTGCATTCTGTTAAAATTATTTTAAAAGACATGTAATGTGTGTCACGTCATTAAAATTAAAATATGTGTGTTACTGATGCAGTTTGTAATTTTTATTTCCTGAAATACTTTTTTTTTTTTTTTTTGAGAGCAGTGTCACTGGCCCTCATATGTGGGACCTGAACCAGGGCCGCTGGCTTCTGAAGCCAGCGCTTAACCACCGCACAACTCGTCCGGCCCTCCTGAAATACTTTTAAATCTGGCTTTACAGCTTTGTTTGCAACTTGAAATTAATAAAAAAAACTCTCATTTAAAAAATTTTTTATTGGGGAACAGTGTATTTTTCCAGGACCCATCAGCTCCAAATCAAATAGTTGTTTCAATCTAGTTGTGGAAGACACAGCTCATTGGCCCATGTGGGGATCAAACTGGCAACCTTGATGTTATGAGCACTGCGCTCTAACCACTTGAACTAACAGGCTTCCCATTGTTGTTTGTTTTTAAAATAAGATCTACAATTCAGGATTTCATTATCTTTATGCATTTTTTTTCTGTTCCCATTACTCCAGATTGTTAGACTTCACTTCTTTGTACTTCATTCTTTCCACTATTGGGAAACTGTGTTAGTTGATATCTGTGGAGTTATTTGAGGAAGCACCAGAAACTACCATTTTCATTGTATATGAGACTGAAAGGAATGCTTGAAGAATGAAAACATTCTTTAGTCATGAACTTGTAGGAGCTGCCTTGCAAGACTGTAGGATAACAGGTATCTAGTTTGGCCTCACTGTAATAAGTCACTAAGTTACTACCTAGACGCTTCAGATGGGTGGCATCACGGACAGGACAACTGTCTGTAGCCCCGTGGGCTCACGCGAATCACGGGAACAGATACAGACGCTGAGGCGGTGCACTTGGCTAAGCGCCCTGTCCTCTAATTGGGTGGACGAGGCGCCACTGCGTGCAGGGTGTACAAAAGAGGTGCAGGGGTTGGTTAAATGTGGGTCTCCCTCTTAGCCCCGCACCCTTGTCGGGATTCAGGCCTGGCCTGCAGGATTGAGTAGTGAGTGAAAGCGTTGTCAGTCCTCCCGGCAACCAGTGATGCGGCCAGCGTCAGGCCACCACTGGCCAACCCAGGACAGCTGGGCTGAAGCGTGACCCCCTATTCGGAGGCATCTCCCTGCTCCCCCTACTCCGGCCGCGCGCTGGGCCAGTCCCTTCCATCCCTTCTCCACCCCAGTCCCGCAGTCCTGGAGGCGGGGATCGGCGAGCTCGCTGAGAGGGAGCCGCTCCGTGTCCGAAGAGCCAGTTGGCAACCGGTAAGGAAATCAAGGGGCCAGCAGGGAAAGGTTGGTGCGGCGCAGCTGTCCCTAACTGTCGTTCTGCTTCTTTGGTCCGGGCAGCTCGCTTCTTCCGCGGTCGCGAGCGCCGCCCCGGCAACGTGTGACGCGTGGGGGACAAAGAGGGCGGGGCGGCGCGGCGGGCCAAGAGATTGGCCGGCGAACTCCCGCGACCTCCGCGCGGCCTGCTCCTCCCAGGCCTGATCCTCCGCGCGTTATCCTCTGGTGATCTTTGGAGCCGAAGGACCCACGACGCAGACATCGCTAGGCAGAGCCAGATTAAAAGGATAGCGGTAGCCACCGGGCTCCGCGGCGGCGTTAAACGGCCCCCAAGGTTTTGGTGCCCCGTCTTGCCCTCTGGGTGGGCTGGCAGTGCGGGCCTGGACCTTCGGTGGACCGGAGCAGAGCCGGGCGAGAGTCGGGGGCGGAATTTCGCCCAAGGAGAATCTGCCTAGCAACTCCTGACGAAAGCGGACTGCGGCACCCGGAATTGGCTGTGCTGCGGGAGGGCCAGGGAAGGCAACCTGCTCATGCGGTTTTCCTCATTACGTGAATAGTTGTGCTCACCTCCTGTAGGGTACTAGGCGCTAAATCTTGAAAGGTGTCATATACTCTGGAAGCTTCTGGGGTGTGGTGTGGGGCTACCAAGGGCCCACTCGGCTCTAAACATGTGAAGAAGTGCTTTTTTAAAAGATTTTATTGGGGAACTGGGGGAGGGGAACAGAAAAGTTGCTGTCTTTTTGTTCTTCAGTCTAGTTGCAGAGGACGTTGCTTCACTGGCCCATGTTGGTATCGTCATTGCGCTCTTCCCAGATGAGGCAGATCGGTCGCCGGCCTCTGGATGTCGCTCACCGTGGCTATTGGCAGCTCACACTGGCTGCCGGCCACTCAATGTGGCCTATGGCAGCCCACTGCAGTAGGGGCTGCAGCCTACACTGTCACTGGGGACTCACAGCAGTCCAGCTCCAGGTGGAACTGTTGTTCACCATCTTAGCTGTAGAGGGCAGTGTCACTGGCCCTCATATGTGGGATCTGAACCTGGGCCGCTGGCATCCCGAAACCAGCTCTTAACCAATGCGTCACTTGGCCGGCCCAGAAGTGCTCTTTGAAGGTCAGGGGAAGGACTTCAAAGATCTTGCAGACTGTTCAGGATGCTTAGGAGGTAGGAGTGGTTGGGAGTCAGACCCCTTTTTCAGGGTCCCTCCTCTGAGTAATGTCCTGAGGAGAGTACATCCTAAAACCTTGGCAACCGCAGTTTTCAGTACACATATTTTGACCTCCCTATTTTCATATGAAACATTATAGTAGTTTCCTTTACTGAGCCTTCCCGGGCAGACGTGTCAAACACCCGACTTCCCCTATCCAAGGTCGCACAGCAGGTAATGGAAAAACCAGAATTGGACACTTGCCTTTCTGGTTCCCCTACACAGGTTGCATGCAGTTCCCACCCAGTAAACTAGAATATTTGCAGTATATACAGCAGATAAGGCTATGGAGGATAGGATGACTGGAGACAGGCCGGTGATCTTCGTGGACAACGCAGACATCAACATCGTTAGGGGTGTGAAATCCAGAGCTAGGGGTGTGAAATCCAGGAACCAGTGCTCCTATTCCAGATTAATACAGCGTTTTAAACAAGCAATGAAGGCCTTATTTGTGCCCATCTTCTTGCCAGGCCCAGGGAGGGTGTTCTGGTTTCTTTGGCTCCTCCAGGCTGCAGTTTTGACCAAGTGTCAAAGGGACATAGAGAATAAACTATCCTACTTCGTATGTTCTCTCCCAGCCAGCATACGTACCTTCTTTGTACTTGGCAGATTTCATAGAAAATCTCAGTGAAGGGAAAACTTCCAAAAGAATATATTTGGATCAGAATCAGGCTTGGGCATTGCGGGGTGGGAGGAAGCTGCCATTCTTATTTCCACCAGTTCCTTAAACATGTCAGATTGTTTCTGAAGCTGGAAGGGCACCTTTTGAAGTACTGGACCTTGATTCTGTTAGTGGAGAAGAAAGGCAGTTCTGGATTTCACACCCCATCCTTACCTAGAAAAAGCACTGAAGCCTTTCCTGAATGGATGGGAATCACTGTTTCCTGTTGCTTTCACTGATAACTCAGAATAAAGCCAAGTACAGTGTGTGTGTGTGTGTGTGTGTGTGTGTGTGTGTGTGTGTCCTCAATGGTGCTTTTCTGCAGAGAGGTTATTAGACCAGAGCCCTGAATGGGGGGGAAAGGGCCTTACAGGCGAAAGGTGCTATAAGTGAAAAGGCCCCAAAGCAGGCTTTAGAGGGCTAGATAAACTTTTCCACTGCCTGATTCCTCCCTCATCTGAGAGTGCGAAGTGGATAATTTGCTTCTCTGTGGATGTAGATTTCAGCATCCTCTAGGGTTACCTCAGAATCCTGGACACAACTGTTGTCAAAGAATGGGACCTTCTCGGTGCAAAGTCCAGGTCCTTAGCAACTTGAGCAAAAAATTAAATGAGATACCAGAGTAAAGCAGTAAAAAGGTAGTTTATTAGAAGAGATAGTACATTTAGGAGTAAAAGTGGGCCTGAGCAGTAGAGGACAGCTCAAGGGACCATTATTAAAAGAGAAATTATTTCAATCAGTTTGGAGCATTTGGAGTGGGCCACATGCAAAGGCGAGGCCCAGAAGGCTTGAAAGGGAAGGGGGTCAAAAGGTCACAAAGAGCAGTGGTCAAAAGGGAGAAGCGGTCAAAAGGAAAAGAAGAGCTCGCAGACTTCCCAGGACTTGGAGTTTTTATCCCTTTTTCTCTAGAATGGTCTGTTCCCCTCTAGGCTTGGGACTACTTGATTAGCACCCATAATTGACAAGAGGCTATTACCTCTTTAGACTGCGCATGTTCTTTCCCAGAATTCAGTCTGCTATAATGATATTAATAAACTTCCGGGCATATAATGGTATAATGAGGCCCAGCTGAAACGAAAGTTGTTATGGCCTTTACTGCGCAGGTGTGAGTGATTGGTCTAATCCAGTTAGGTATTTTGTACCCATTTGTTTTAGGGGTAGTTACAATGAATGGAAGTTTTGGGTGCTGAGGGGAGGGCACCCGGGCGGTCACATTCAGTGGGACGTGCAGGAATGCAGAGACCCAATGCCTGCCTCTAACTGCCTGCCTAGTTTTCCCCTTGAGAGATGTGATCCCCATAAAATCTCTGTGGGAAGCTGAGGGACAGGAGGTCTCTTCTTCTGTATCTGCTTCCTGTTGGGCAGGGGCATAGAGCTGTCCCCGCCTATTGGGGAATTCACAGAATTCTCATCCTAGCTGATTTCAGATGAGAGGAAGGGGTCTCGCGCTCCACCTGGAAGACTGTGCTGATTCTTTGGTTGTGACTGGCAATCTTGCTGGGGTGTCCCCTGTATCCCCAAGCCCCTGAATGAGGAAAAATAGATTTTAATTAATAAATCTGTTAGCTCTTGTGAAACCTGTGGCCATTCAGCCCGTCAATCAGGTGGCATTAGTTTTCTGGACCCAGAATGGTTTGGCATTTAGCTTACTGGCCTGGGATATATTAGGAAGTCACAGGCTTTCAAATACTTATCTGAAGCAGGGGTAGGAGATTTCTATGAACAATCTATTGTTTATGATTAGGAAACTGATTAGAAGAGTAGGAGCTAAAGAACTAAGAGACTAGGGAAGAGACTTAACATTTCTGTAGGAAGGAGAATGTGAAAGTTTCTCAGTGGTGTTGGGGGTGCTGCTCAGTTGGCCGGTTACCATGATGTCATTGGGGCCAAGGCAGGGGTGGGGATTGAGGATCCAGAAACAGAACAACAGAAGAATCACCTCCCCCAAATGTAGTTAGTGTGCCCTGAGCCACTTCTGCCAATGCCCCCAGTTTCCTTTCCCCCAGGGCCACAAGGAATCAATGCTGTGGGCAAAGACCCAGCCCTTTTCCTGTGGGGTGGTCCCTGGGGCTGCTCAGGGCTTCCTGCAGAACTGCTGCCAAGCAGCTGGGGTCTAGAAGGATTGGTACTGTTGGCAGAGCTAGACATGGGCCACTGGGCCTATTGTCCCCTTCCTGTCCCCACCTGCACTTGTGCCAGGTGACTCTGGACAATCTGGCATAGGACTCGGGTCACACAGGGGTAACCAATACCCACCTCAGAGGACTACTGGGAGGATAAAAAGGGGCTATACAAACACATGAGAGTTGTGTTGTTGTTTTTAGCTGAGCCATCCTGCCGCCTGTTGGCAGCTCAGCTCGGGCTGGGCATCGAACTGCTGTTTCTCAGGGCTCAGCTCGCACTCCTGAGCAAGCTCTTAATCAACTGAGCCACTTGGTTGGCTCCTGAGAGTTGTTAAATCAGAAATCTTTAACTTCCATGACAAGTGTTTTTGTTAGTCAAGGTTTTTTGTTTGTTTGTTTTTTGAGGACAGTGTCACTGGCCCTCATATGTGGGACCTGAACCGGGGCCGCTGGCATCCCAAGCCAGCGCTTAACCACCACGCCACTCGGCTAGCCCTATTAATGGGATATTTTGCATTCTTTTTCCATACTAAGTGTTTGAAATCAGGAGTCTACTTGACCCTTACAGTACATTTCCATTTGGACCTTTCAAGTGCCCAGTCCCACCTGTGACCCATGGTTCTGGCTAGTGGACAGCACAGCTGGGACAGCCCTCAGCCCCACTCCTCCCACCCAGACCCATTTGCCCCAAGTCTGGCTTCTGGATGGAGGAATTGAAGGTGGTCACTGGCCTTCATCTCACCCCGGAAATGCAGATTCAGCAGAGCACTTAAGGGGGAAGAGAACCTTCATGCTGACGAGGAGGAGGTGACAGAGCTGTTTGCAGCACAGTGTTAGTAAACGTGATCAATCCTGACTAATTCCTACAGTCGACCTGTAACATGTGGTCAGTTAGATGTGACATACCTGCACATCTGTTAAGAAACAAAAATAAAGTCACGTATGAAACTCAGAGTTTATCTTTAACCTACTATGAGTTAACTTTCTCCATTAGTTTGTCTTACCCCTCAGTATCTGTATTTTATTAGTTATACATACAGTGTTTGTAAATATTTGCAAGTATTAAATGCTTGGAAGGTATTAAAATACTTCAAAGTATTGAACAATTAGGACTTGTCACCAATTCACACCTATTTATCCCCTTACAACTTCAACTTCAACACTCTCAATCGGGAAAAGTGGTGGTTGGGACAGTCGAGAAGTTGTTCTTTTTTTGGCACAGTCATATGTTACTTTTCTTTCATATTTCCTCACAGGCATAGGCACTTTTTCTTCCAGGACAAGGTCCAGCATGGAGTGAGGGACAGAAGGGTGACCCGAGGGATGTGGCTGCACTCAAGCACCAGATCTGCGTCTCTCACTCTACATTGGTAATGGGGAATGATACCATGGTTAGGTGCCATTTTGTGCATGTCTGTGTTTGCATGTGGGTGGGTTCCCAGAAACTTGGCCTAAGAGGTCCATAGTGTCTAGAGGCCCCCAGTAAGGTGGGACAATCACCAGGGTATGAGCATTGCTCTTTGTGGCATTTGGAGTCAACCACTTGAGTCTTGAGGGCAGGTTTTATTCACATGAAGGCTGCCATTCCTTTAAGTTGACGACGAGCTAGAGTCAGCAGCCTGTGTCTGGGCTGAAAGTTCCTCAGAAAGAAGTAGACTCCCTCTGAATTCTGCTCTGGGGTATACTCATTCTTTTTGAATAAGATGTTTGGGATTTAAAATACTCCAGTGGGGGCGGGAGAGTCTGAGGGGTAGAGGGAATGTCATAGACAAAACAGAAGAACAAAATGTAGATAGGTGCTGAAGGTGGGTGAGTGAAGGGATACTGTTCTTGTTAGTTTCTCATATTTGAAAATGCCCATTAAAAAATACCCTTCTCCAGGAAACAGTTGCCACTTCTTTCTCTCCCCTATACTCAGTTTATATGCATGGTGCCCCTGTTACTTCACCCCTGCAGGGCATAGCATCTCCTGCTCCCCAGGCACCCTTGCCCTGGGCAGAGAGGAGCAGAAGCTCCAGAGCTCAGCCTGCAGGTTTGTAGCTCCTAAGGCTTTTGCAATTGACCCCATTTACATCCAAAAGATGAAGACTCCATCTATTGGGTGTTTCAATCAGAGCTCTGGGTATTTAGGCATTTCCATCTGCTAATAAGAAAATGACTACTGACCATTTTGTTAGCTTCCTCTTCCTGATCTGTTGGGTGACACAGCCTATAACTGATAGCAATTATACCTAATCCCCAGTGTCTCACTGAACTGAGTGGGGACAGATCTGTGGGCCTTGAAGGAAGTAGTTGGTGGTGAGGCTGGCCAGGTGAGGACAGGCAGCCCATCTGTGCTCTAACTCATGGGCACAGAAGCCTCTGTGCACAAAGCCTGACCCTGCTCCCAGGCAGCTGCCTGGACCAACTGGTTTGGATTCAGGGATAAGATTTGAGATAAAGAATAGCAGAGCAGATTCCGTCCCTGAAAAGGGGCTTCTGTGCTACTCCAGGTTCTCGGATCCCTGGATCTGGGGCAATGAGTCAGCAGAATATTTGTAAGCAACTTGGAAGCCCTGAGAATTAGAAAGGATGCCCTTCCCTTTTCCCCAGCCTTCCCTGAAAGTGTGAAAAGCACTTTTTGGATAAGCCATCAACTTTTAATAATATTTCTGAGAATTTTCCATGCTCCCTTTCCACCCCTTTCCTGAGTCATGAGTTGCTTTCTCAGGGCTAGGCTAGGGAATATCCGGGCTGCGCACTGGTGTAGAGTGACTTTGTTAGGCAAAAGCGAGGGAGCAATGCTTTGGAGTTTCAGAAGGGAAGTATTTCCTTCCCTAGGCCCCAGCCCCTTCTGAGCCTCAGCCCAGGCTGCTGCTGCTGGATGTGTTTATGTTTTCCAGCCCAGGCCCCAGGAAACAATCTCAGAAAGAGGTGTTGGTGTGGTCTAGGCCCAGGGTCCTTCTCATTGCCCTGGTCATTTCTGAGTATATCTCTAGGCCAAGACCCCAGTCTAAGGCCAGAGAAGAGTGGGCCTCTTTCCTCCCCTGAGCAGTGTCCTGGAGGTAAGCTCCCCTCTGAGTCCTTCCTGCCCTTCATGATGACACCAAAGACCCCCTTGCCACATTTCTAGGATTCCCATGGCCTTTCCTCCTCTTGGAGAATGGAATCTGTAGTCTATGATTGCTCCTCTGTTCACCAAGCTATAGCAGTGTGGTTGTCGGTGGGGCTCACGGTAACCACCTCTCTGCGGGGCTCACAATGCATGGCGGACCAGCCACAGCACCTGCCCAGGAGAGAAGGAATCCTGAAATCCACAGACCTACTTTCCAGGCCTCCCCCTTTTCCCTCTGCTATCACCACCTTTCCAGGCCTTAAGAAAACTGAAAACCCGCAGCTGGAGGAGATGGACCTTGGAGCATGAGCAGCACACTTCCCTGCCAGCAGCGACCCCAGCCTGCAGCCTGAGGGCACCCACCTTGCCCTCACCATGTTTGTTGCATCAGAAACGGCCGCTGGCAGGCCTAATGCATGCAGTGAGTGTGGCAAAAGCTTCTGCTATGGTTCAGTGCTCCTGCGGCATGAGCGTGCCCTCAGTGGCGACCGCTGCTCCCGCTGCCTGGATTGCGGGATCCTTGCGCCCCGGCCGCCCAGCTGCATGTGCACCGCCTCGCCCACAGTGACCAGACTCTCTACATCTGCAGGGAGTGCGGCCAGAGCTTCCGCCACAGCAGCCGCCTCAACCTGCACCAAAGCGTGCACCAGCGGCTTTGCCGCTCCTGCCCCTGCCGCCTCTGCGGTTGCCCGCTTCCCACATCGCCCGGCTCTGCTTCTGCACTGGCGCAACTCACACTTGCCGGAGCGGCCCCGCCACTGCCCTCTGTGCGCCCGCGCGTTCCGCCAGAGCTCGCTGCGCTTCCACCAAGCGTGGGCGCACCCGCGGGACATCCCCACCAGCTCACTTAACTGCTGCGCACAGTGCCCGCGGGCCTTCCATAGCAGCACGGGGCTGAGGAGCCATGTGCGCGTGCACTCAGCCCACAGCCCCGGCGACTCCACACCCTGGAAGCCACACGGTCCAGACACGCACCCGTGTGGAGTGTGCGACAAGAGCTTTGGCAAGAGCTCCACGCTAACGCGACACCTGCAGACGCACTGGAGCGAGAAGCCCTTCAAATGCCCCGAGTGCGGCAAGGGCTTCTTGGAGACAGATGTAGAAGCCCGCGTGTGGCTACTATGGGCGAGGCTTCAGCGAGAGCTCCACGTTGCTGTGCCACCGTCGCAGCCACCAGGGAGCGCGGCCGCATGCCTGTGCCACCTGTGGCAAGGGCTTCGGACATTGCTCCGACCTGGTGGTGCACGAGCTATCCACATGGACGAGAGGCCTTTCCCATGTCCCGAGTGCAGCCGCCGCTTCAGTGACCGCTCGGACCTCATCAAGCCCCGGCGCACACACACAGGTGAAAAACCTTACTGCTGAGAATTGTGCGGCAAACGCTTCACGTGCGTGTCCAACCTCAATGTGTACCGGTGCAACCATGCCAGCCACAAGCCCCACAAGTGCCCCCAGTGCGGCAAAGCCTTCAGCGTGGGCTCCAAGCTGGCGCTGTACCGCAAGACGCACCTGGGCAAGCAGACAGCGCAATGTGGCTTCAGCCACAGCTGCTCATGTGTGTGTCACACACATGCTCGTGCCACGGCCACCCAGGCCACTGCAGCTGCTACCCTCATCTTTACTGGGCAGGCAGGTTAGGAAAATCAGGGACTTCTTCTGTCTCAGTTGACAGACCCTTGCTGAGAAGCTTTCCTGGAATGGGCTGGGCAACCACAGGACTTCAGGCCAACTCACACATGGGAGGTCTGGAAAGTCGGTGGCCTGTCGCTTTTCCCCACCTCAGGTGGTAGTCCTTCACCTGGCCTCCTGCCATGAGCCTACACCTACTTCCCTTGCCAGCCCTTTTCCTGTCCCCAGCCCTTCTGTCCCTCTGTGGGGTAAATGATGGAATCAGAAGCTCCTGTGGGAGAACCTGGGAATGTCCCCAGCCGCATTGCTGCAGTACTCTCAGGTGCTTCTTTCCTGTCTCCACAAGTGGGTTCTGTCTTCTCTGTTCCACCTCCTTTTCCATCCCGAATGTGCTTTACTTCTTCCCTGGTACTTTGCTATCCTGCCTCTTCAGGTAATGATCACAGATGTGGCCACTGGCACATCCCACCTGCCCTTCCCACCTCTTGGTTCCACTTAGCTGTTAGCCTCTCTGCTGCTTCCTCCCTGGGCTTCTGAGAGATAAGGAGTTTGCAGGCAGAGATGGTGGGGGAGCTCACTTCACTGGAGGAGGCCTGAATGCCAGAAGTGCCCAGCCTGCTGCATTGGAGATGGCTCACCATGCAAAGGTGGCTGGGAACCCTCAGCACGGCCAGCCTCCTGTTCCACGGGCCAGACATGGGTGCCTCTCAGGACTGTTCTCCAACCAGGTAGAAGACATTAGCCCTGGGACCTGGGCCAAGACCACCTGGGTCCAAAAAGCCAGGCACTGCACAGTGGAGCATCTGTTATCTCCAAGTCAAGCTTGGAGCTACAGGGAACATCTCCACGGAGGCAACAGGGCAGTGTGGAAAATTCCCTGGAACTGTCAGCAATTTGTTGCTTATGGCAGGTAAAATAAGACAGTTGTGTATTTGGGTTCCAGATGCCAAGAGCCTCCTTTGTCCAGCCTGAGGCTGCTGTCTCTGCAGACTTCAGGAATGATCCAAGAGCCAGGCCCTTTCAAACTCCTCAACATAGCTCAGCAATACTGCTAGGACAGCCCCCTTGGACTTTGCACGACTCCTCATGGCACTGTACATTTGCTTCTCTGTCAGTGGAGCTGACAAACATGGCCCAAGATCACCTGGCACTCTCCCTACTCTCACAGTGTAAGAGTGAGCTTGACGATCCACAGTAAAGGGCCCAAACTGGGAAAGCAAGCTGGGTCCTTCATGTGGGAGCAGGTGGGGGCCTGCAGACAGGAATAGGGCCTGCCCTGTGCTGCACATCCAGGGTCAAAAACACTTGCTCTGCCCACACACGTCCATGTAAAATCCTGGGTTTATTCTGTCCTTTAGGAAGACTAAAGCAGCCTGGCTCCCCCGGAGTCCAGTCCTGCCCTCATCCTATTGTCCTGCACCCTAGCTCCCAGGGACCAGGCATCCAGCCTCTCGTTGCTCCTTTTCAGTGCTTGAGGTCACTGCTGAGGGAGCAGGGTCAGAGTCTGAGGAACCCCAGAGGGCCTGCACCCATCACCTGACTCCAGGGGCACAGGGTCACAGATGCTGGGACAGGGCTCCAGTGGGCAGGGAGACTCCAGTGGGGCCAGGAGCAAGGCCGGGTGGCTTTTGCTGCAGTGAGCAGTAACGCTGTCTGGCTTCTCAAAGCGCTTGCCGCACACCTCACAGGGGAAGCGCAGCGCGGCGGCTGTCTCCACGTGCTTGCGCCGGTGCCAGTTCAGGGAGGCCTTCTGGCGGCAGGTGAACCCGCAGATCTCGCACCTGAGCCAGAGAGAGTGGGGGCAGGAAGGGGCATCGAATGCCGCATAGGTGTCCATCAACCCCCACACCTCTCCATACACTCACTGCAGGGGTTTTTCTCCAGTGTGAATGCGCCGGTGGATGAGCAGGTTGCTGCCGGTACGGAAAGGGCGGGCGCAGAACTCACAGATGTAGTCCCGGGTATCTGTCGGGCATGGAGATACCTCAGTATCCATCCCCAGTGTGGCCACTCCTGGCCCCTCAACTCACCCGCCGCCATTTGGCCTGCATATACCACCCTCTCCGCCCAGCAGTGCCCTGTGGTTGTCAGCAGCAACCCCTCTCCTTTTTCCTTGAACCTGCCCCTGCCACCTCCAAGCTTCTCAAGGCATCCTTCAGACCTGTCCCACCACAGCTCTGTATACCTTGCCATCAGGCCACATACACGCACACATACACAGTTGTCATCCACATCACGCCCCTGTGCTCCAGGCCTCCCCAGCCACTCATGCTGTCAGTTGTTTCCTATACCGCTAGCATTCACTTCTGTTCCCTGACCTTTGCTGACCTGGTCCCCCACCCTTCTCAACCACCACTCCCATCACCACACCAGCCTGAAATCACAATTTAAGCATCCCAGTTCCAACCAGGAAACACTACAATAATCTATCTTGTCCCACTATGACAATCCTGATACAGGCTGCCAGTCCAGTGCACATCATGTTCCCATAGTGCACCTCACCCTCCTTGCCTAGCACCCAGCTCCGTTTCCAGGGCATGTGTAGCCTTCCTTCATTCACACCATTGATTCACCTGTCCCCCTTTCCCTCAGCTGTTCCCACTAGGTTAAAACCAACTCAGGATAAATACAACCCTAGGCCTGCTTCAGGCCTGGCATGTATGCTGAAAGGGCATACTGCCCAGCCTTTCTTTTAACCCTCACAACGGGCGCAACTGATCTCACAGATTGCACACAAATTTTCAAATATCTAACAATTAGGTATCATGACTCATCGCTTCCATATCTTTTCTCTCTACTGTAAACTATCACCAGTCATGTTTGTGACTTAGTACAGTAAAGAAGTATTTCATAGCAGCATCTTTGTGTGCAATGAATCTGTGAGATCAGTTGCCCTGGACAGAGAGTTAATGCACAGCTACAAGTCTCAGGGCCCTCATGCCTCTGCACCTCTCCGGACAATTGTTTTCCTCTCTGGAGTCCACAGGCCATGTTCATGCCACCTTCTCTCCACCAGTCCCATTTCTGCAGTTCCAAGAGAGGCCAAGGGAAAATGCCCACACACCTATCTCCACCTAATCCACCCGCCAACATGCTTCTGTGCCCACGTGTGACAACTCACTGCTCTCCTGTGGCAGCCCTCCCCACTGTGCCTGAGACACACCCCTTCACACCGACTGATGGTGGCCCACCCCATCCACGTCAGCACATCTTTCCTCTCTGGGTGACCAGCCCCATCGCTGTGCTCCAAGATCACAGCCCTCCAGCTAAGATCCCAATTCTCTGCTTGAAACTCCAAAGAGTTGTCCAGGCTCACTGTCTTCACTTCCTTAGCTCCTTCCTGTCTTGAACCCACTCCATTCTGGTTGTCATCTCCCTTGTCATGTGACCTATCTTCATCGACTTGCTCAGCCCTGTTGCACAGGCACAGCCCCGTGCCCAGCAATCTGTCCACTTGGCTCCTCAGAGCTGTCTCTTCACCTGCCTGGACAGCCCCGGCCTGCTCAGATCTCTCCTCTACCTGGGCTCACCCCTGCATGTGTGATATGCTATCCACAGATCCACCCATGTGCTCATAACAAACACCTCCCTGAACTCGATTTGCATCTTTTGAGATGCCCAATAGCATAGCCCTAATAAAATGTCACTTTCCTGAAGCCCACTTGTCTCTTGTTTTAGGAAGTCACATCACCTTCTGCCCAGCTGCTCAGACAAGAACCCTCAAAGTCACCCGAATCCTCCCTGCCAGTCCCACCTGTGGCCAATTTGACCTTTCCACAGCAGCCCTCCTGGCTCCACCATCACACTCCTGTACCATCTGTCACTGCACACTGCTGCAATGCCTACTCTCCACATGGCAGCCACAGCACTCCTTTTCTTTTTTCTTTTTTTTAGCTGAGCCCTGCTGCCACCTGTTGGAAGCTTAGCAGCAGCTCAGCTCGGACTGGGCATCAAACTGCTGTTGCTCAGAGTTCAGCTCTCACTCTTGAGCACAGCACTCCTTTTAAAGGCAGCTGCTCCACTGCTCAAGACCCTGGGATGGCCCATCTCATCTGGCCAGGAGCTAAGCCATCCTCATAGTAGTCGGAGCCCGCAGTACCTGTCTGTTCTCTCTTCCTTTCCATGGTGTGCCCATGATGGCAGACAAGTCTCCCTTACCCCTTCACTGAGGCCTTTGTCCAGAGCACCTTCCCTCCCACAAAGCAACTCTTCCCCCACCCTCCTTACTGGTCCTGCCTTCACATCCCTGGCTGCTCTTATCTCCAGGGGACACATCTCATGAGGTGAGGGCCTCCTGCTAGTTCCCTGAGAGCTCCCAGAACTTACAACAGTCTCAGGCAGGTGCTCAACACAGGGAACACAGGAGGACTGTGTGTGTGACAGTCACCCACAGAGGGTGTGAGCGGACCTGTACCCATAGGGAAGGGTGATGGGACCCAAAGGGGGTGGTGAAGGGACCCATGGGGGAGGTGATGGGCCCCACAGAGGGAGATGATGAGTCCCATAGGGGAGGGGAGGAGGCATTTCCCCCACTGACCACTGTGAAGCTTCACATGTTCCTTCAGGTGCTTCTTAAAGTTGAAGGATTTCCCACAGGCTGGCTCTGGGCAGGAGAAGGACTTCTGATGGATGTGCTGGTACTTCTTGTGGTGCTAGGAAAGGAAGGACACCATCTGAGCTGACCCCACAGATGGGCTCCTGTGTCCCCTCCTGTCTCCAGCTGTTCTCCGTCACCTACACACAAGCATCCTGATCCCATCCTATCCTGACTGCGAACTTTGCCCTCGACTTCCATGATCTCACTGCTTTGCCACAACATCCCTTCAGTGCCAAGTCCCTGAACAAAGTGCACTTGTGGTTCCCTAAGCATGGATGTGCTGTGTGCTGGGACGGGCACATATCATGGTGGCATGATTATCCAAGTACAACAGTATCACCACAGGCCTACTTTTCATACCAGCTCACAGGGGAATACATCATGCGCTTTTCTCCGATACCTGCTCTGAAGTGCGCGCTGTTAAGCTGGAGCACCACCTTCCATGCAGTGTGTTTTTCACCGTTGACTGCCCATCTGCTAGGATCTCTTCTTTCAAACCTACTTTTACATCTGTCTCACCAAATTGTGTGGGGTCCTCCAGTCCACCTTCCCAAAGTTAACTGCTGCTGGGGGCTGCTTCCTCTGTGAACAGGTTCCCGTACATTCACGAGCTTGTCTGCCACCTGGGGCTGCCTGCCTCCCCCAAGCACCAGCTCTCAGTGTGGATCCTTCTTGGGACCTGCGCTATGCCTCCAACCTGTCCCGCAGTGAGGCTGGGGACAGTACCAGCTCCCAGCCTGCAGGTGAAATGGCTGAGTGTGGACTCAGGACTCCACACTATTACACACTCACTGGGTCACCCTGGGCAGTGCTTAAGCCTGTGCCTTGGCTTCCCCATCTGCAAAGCAGGACAATAGCAGCACCTATTCCCTAGGGTCATCACCAAAACCAATAGTCAAGAGCTCAGAAATAGTCACTATCACCCAGAGAACCTGAGGACACCACTGTCACCTCCACTCAGTCTTCGGGTGCCTTGGCAACGGCTGGGGGTGGCAGTGGCTGTGCATCTGAGGCTGGGCTGTCTGCCTCACCCCCAGGTCACCTGGCCTATGACTGTTAACTGCTGATAGCCCTCTCTTCCTGCTTCCAACCCCACCCCAGGCTCCCTGGCCTCAGCACCTCCACAGAACCCAAGCTGGGCCCCTCACACCCTCACATTCAGGTACTGCCGGTTGGAGAAGATCCTTCCGCAACCTGGGAAGTCACAGGGCAGCAGCTCTCTCCTGGCCGTTTTCCTGGGGGCAGGACAGAGAAAGGCATAAGGACCACTCGGGCTCTCTTGGCTGCCCTCCCTCCTCTCAGCCCGCCCCAGGGCCCCCGTAGTTCTACCTAATTCTCCGAGGACCAATCTGTGCGTCGTCCTCCAAAGCCAGACCCAGAGCAGATGGAGACAGACTCCCAGGGCTAGGAGCAACAGAGTGGGAAGAGAGCCTCGATGCAGCACAAGGCCCAGGATACACTGCGACTCTCCCCCGCCCTCTTCCCCTCAGCCATCCAGTTACCTAGCCAGGGCCTCAGTCTGCTGTGCCGCTTGAGAGGTCCCGCTGAGTGCCAGCTGTGCCCTGCCTCTCACAGGCAGAGAAGCCCCAGAACACAGTGAAGATACTGGTGGGGGTGGCCCAGCAAGGCTAGAGGCAACTGCAGGAGCTGGGGGTATCTCCCCCTCCTTAAGTGCATGGGTGACAGGAGAAGGGGGTGGTCTGGAGGCATCTGGCTCACTGCTGAAAGCAGAATGAACAAGAGAGCATGGTCACTCTGGGCCCTCAGCCAGCTCCAGCCCCACCCTACCCCTATATTGCAAAGATCCAACATTTCGAACAACCCTGCCCCAAGCCTCCACTCACCCTGCATTCAGCCTTCATTCTGCCTTAGAGCCTAACTCTACTTTTCCACCCAATTCCCAACCTGCAGCTCTTTCTGCCCTCCCCACCAGGCCCTTTCCAGCCACCCCCTCCCTCCTCCTGCTCCACCCTCAGCCCCAACTTGCTCATCTGGGGAGGAGCTGTAAGTCCAGGGGCTGGCATCACTAAGCATCTCCTCTTCACCCTCATCTTCCTCCTCCCCCTTTTCTTCTGGGGGCAGAAGGGCCTCTGGTGGGGGTCCCAACTTCCTGCAGGTCCAAGGAAGACAAGCCTTTAGTCCTGCTCCCTCACCCACACTGTCCACCCTGGTCTATCCTGTCCCTTTCAATCCCATCCTCACCTGGGCAACTCGGTCTCCTGAGTCCTCTCCTCATGCTCAGATTCCAAACCTGTTGAGAGATATTTCATCATTCACAAGGACTTTCTCCCCTTATTTTCCCACCAATAGTAACAACATACTATAATCCTATTCTGTATTTTGCTTTTTATATCTGAAAACATATTTGAGGATATACTTCTTTGCTGGCATAATTTTTCCATTAAGAAAGGCACATCTTTATGTTTTTTTTTGTTTTGTTTTGTTTTTGAGGGCAGTGTCACTGGCCCTCATATGTGGGACCCAAACCAGGGCTGCTGGCTTCCCAAGCCAGCACTTAACCACCACGCCACTCGGTCATCCCCATGAAAAGCACATTTTTAGAAAATAGGGTTCTGAGCTCCAGAAGTGGGACCCTTTTCCCATCCTTTTCTCCACAACTTCCCTTTTCCCCAGGCCTACCTGCAGGCTCCTGCCTGCCCCTGGCTTGTGCGCACCAGCTTCTTCCAGCAGTACTTGGAATGGAGACTGGTTTGGCCTCCTCTGGAGGTGTGGGTCCTGAAGTGGGGCCCCAGGAAAAGGTGTGGCCTGCTGAGCACTCCCACACAAGCCCCCCATCTCGGCCTCCAGGCCCCCGCAGCCCAGGCACCAGGCTGCACTCTCTGCTGTGGGCATGAGACAGGAGCACCAGATACTGCAGACCCTTGGGGACCAAAGGCTTGGGACCTGGAGGGGTGAGGGTGACAGTCAGGGGAGCTAGGATGCCTCCTACTCTCACCCTGGAAAGCCACGCCCAGACAGGCCCCCCAAACCCCATGGACAACCCTGGTTCCTAGTCCAGTTTACCATTCTTCAGAGCCCAGAACCCCCAAGGTCCTGAGATGATGCTCCCTTCCCCATATGCTGGCCTCATCAAACTGCCTTGTGCTCAACTTTTTCGAAACTCACTTGGATCTAATCCCCTCAGGAGGATGTTTCTGGGTCCTACCACTCTCTGTTGTCCATCCTCCCTCCCTGGTTCCTGAACCCCTTCCCCCAGATTACCTACCTACCTGCACAGAGTACGCAGCCTGCAGTGTACCTGCCAGGGGGACAAGAGGCAGATCAGGTCAGGCCCCAGTCAAGACAACTGCCCTCAGCTCTGGGCACTCACATACCTAAGAGGCCAGTCCTACGTGCCTTACTCACTGGGGACCAAGAGCAGTGGGGCAGGACTCTGGGAGGCCACAAATCACACTGGCGTACTGCCGAAGTGGGAAATGGACCCGTAGGAAGAAGCAGTGGGTCAACACTTTGGGGATGGGGGTGCTGCGCTGGGTACCCTCCCCCAGATCCCTGCTGAGTCCTAACCGGTCCAGCAGGAACTTGGCGAGCTGCGAGTGCAGGGAGAAGCCCAGCCGCTCCTTGAGGAGGCACCATTGCTCCATGTGGCCGCCCAGCCGGATGCGACACTTGCTGCGGCGCGCATCCAGCTGCCGACGGTTCTCCCGCCGCCTGAGGGACGCGTCCGCCGGGGAGGCAGCCATGGCCGGAGCCTGCGGGGCGGAGGGCGCGCGTGGGCCGGTTAGAGCAGTCTCACCGCGGAGCCCGGGCAGGACCAAACCGTTGCCATAGCATTCGCCGCTACTCGGCCTAAGGCACTACTGCCGCCTGTATAAGCCGCGGGAACTAGCGCCGTGGGTGGGAGGTGAGGGACATGGTCACAGCAGGCGGCTGGCTGGTCCACTGACGCGTAGGAAAAGGAGCGCCAGGGCAAGGGTGTGAGACCTCCAGGGAGACTTCTCCGGGCCGAGAGCACGGTGGGAACAGCTACAAGTGCAAGAACAGGGCCAGGCAGGGGTCTGGGCCGCCCCACCTACAGCCGCCCACCCCTCCCACCCGGCCTTACCTGCTCTCCCACCACCCGCACCCACTGCGCCTGCGCCCCGGCTCGCGCGGCCCTGGACGGCGGCGGGAACACCGGGGCCCACCTCGCGCGCGCCGCTGCCGTTTCTCTTTTAAGACCAACCCACCCCAACGCATCCGTGTCTCCCGCAAGGAACTGGGCCGGGACCAGGCGGAGACAGGCGAGCCCTAGGCACGCGCCTGCGCACTGCCGCCCCGCGCAACGCCTGCCGGGAGTGGTAGTTCCAGTGCTGGTTGCCCGCGGGAGCGTTCGTACTCTTGGGGCCTAGAAGCATGGGGAAATGCAGCAAACGGGGTTAGGCATTCCTCCTGTGCGGCAACCCACCATTCCAGCCTGCTCAGGGTTGTCACCTTTGCAACTGTTCCTAGTTTGTTGTTCACCTTTATCCCACTCCCGCCTCCCGCATTGCGACCAGTGAGCAACCACATTCTGCAGAATTGGCCTCCTTAAAAACCAATTAGACACTGAAGAAAGAAGTAAAAGAAGATACTAATAAATGGAAACACCTATCATGCTCATGGATAGGAAGAATTAATATAGTTAAAATGTCCATACTGCCTAAAGCAATATATAGATTCAACGCAATTCCTGTCAAACTACCAAGGGCATTTTTCACAGAAACAGAAAATATAATCCTAAAATTTATGTGGAACCATAAAAGACCCCGTAGAGCCTTGGCAATCCTGAGAAATAAGAACAAAGTCGGGGGGATCACGCTACCAGACATCAAAACATACTACAAGGCTGCAGTAATCAAAACAGTATGGTACTGGCATAAAAACAGGCACATAGACCAGTGGAACAGAACAGAGACCCCAGAAATAAATCCATGTATATACGGACAGTTAATCTATGACAATGGAAGCAAGAATTTACACAGGAGTAAATATAGTTTATTTAATAAATGGTGCTGGGAAAATTGGACTGACACATGCAAAAAAAAAAAGAAACTGGACCACCTCCTTACGCCACATACAAGAAGAAATTCAAAATGGATTAAAGACTTAAATGTAAAACCTGAAACCATAAAACTCCTAGAAGAAAATATAGGGAGTAAATTTGCAGACATTACCCGGAGCAATATTTTTACTGATACATCCCTGTGGACAAGGGAAGTAAAAGAAAAAATGAACATATGGGATTATATCAAACTTAAAAGTTTTTTCACAACAAAGGAAACCATCAATAAAACAAAAAGGAAGCCTACTAAATGGGAGAATATATTTGTGAACGATATATCTGATAAAGGGTTAATATCCAAAATTCATAAAACACTCATGCAACTCAACGCCAAAAAAGCAAACAACCCAATTAGAAAATGGGCAGAGGAAATGAAGAGACATTTCTCTAAAAAGGACATACAGATGGCCAACAGGCATATGAAAAAATGTTCAACCTCACTGATCATTAGGGAAACGCAAATAAAAACCACAATGAGATACCACCTCACTCCAGTCAGAATGGCTATCATCAATAAATCAGCTAACAAGTGCTGGCGGGGCTGTGGGGAAAAGGGAACCCTGCTGCACCATTGGTGGGATTGTAGATTGGTGCAACCACTATGGAAGTCGGTATGGAGGTATCTCAAAAAACTGGAAATGAAACTACCTTTTGATCCAGCAATTCCACTCCTAGGCATTTATCCTGAGAAACCCAAGACACTAATTTGAAAAAATATATGCACGCCTATGTTCATTGCAGTGCTATTTACAATAGCCAAGACTTGGAAACAATTGAAATGCCCATCGGTAGACGATTGGATTAAGAAACTGTGGTACATTTACACAATGGAGTATTACACCGCTATAACGAAGAAAGAAATCGTACCATTTGCAACAATATGGATGGACCTAGAGAACATTATGTTAAGTGAAATAACTCAGTCAGAGAAAGACAAATACCATATGATCTCACTTATATGTGGAATCTAAAGATCTGAATAAATGAGCAATGTAAACAGAAATAGTCTTAGAGACACAAAGAAAAAACTGATGAGGGCTAGATGGGATGGGGATGGGCATGAGGGAGAAGGGGAAGGGACAAGGCAACACAAACTGATAGCTACAATACTACTGCAGAGACAGAAGATACAGTTTAGGGCATATTATCGATAAGGTTGTAAGTGTTTTTCTTAGGGGATCAGAAGGACTCATGTCTTGTCAGGGAGACCACTTCATGGACCGTGTAGTGGTCTTACCACTACAACTGTACATCTGAAGCTGCCGCTTAATAATATTATATTTCAACTATAATTTAACACATATATAGTTGTGGGATGTGGAATATAGTGTGGGGATGGGGTCAATGGAATTATAATAGATATGTATGATATAGGGGGTGGGGGGCAGGGAAGGGGGAAGGGTAGTCACTTTGTAAGGGGTGAAAAAGATAACTATTGCATTGTTTTGTACATCTGTAACTAATAATAATAATAATAATAAAGTTAAAACAAAACAAAACAAAAACAATTAGAGCCCTCTCTGCACCCCAAGGCCCCTGTTCACATCAAGGGTCCAAAGAAAATTTGCCTAGATTCGCTGTGGACCCTTGCTCACTTCCCATTATCTCCTCAGTGCACTCTAATGGAGCTTTCTTCACCACCAAGCCTCTGGAGAGAAGATTCTCAAGGCCACATAGGGCACCCAAGTTGCCAAATGGCAGTTCTCTGCCTGTCCATCATTAGAGCAATAACTGAAGATGCAGACCTTTCCCTTCCCAACACCACCCACTTGCTTCACACCCGGCTTCACTCCCGGCTGTTTTCTCTCTCCCCGTTGGCTCCTACTTTCCTTTGTTGGGCCCTCCTCCACTGTCCCAACAAAACATACACTAGCTCAGGCCCTAGAGCTAGTGTTCTCTCTTTTTGGGTGATGGAATTGGCCCCATGGCTTTAAATAGAACTCATGACCCCCAGGCTTATATTGCCAGTGTAGCCTTCTTTCAGCTCCACACTCATATCTAACTGCCCGCTGGATTCTCCATGGATAACTGGCTTATGAACTTAGAACAGTGCCTGTCACATAGACAGCAGTAATACATGTATACTTGATATTTTCTCAAACATGACTATAGCCAACACAAAACACTCAATAATCTTTACCGCTCTCTCCTGTCTTAGTTCATGTTGCCATCAGCCACCCTCTTGTTCAGGACAAAAACCTGGGAATTATCCTGGACTCTTCTCCTGTGACCAACACCAGATACATCAGCTAGTCCTGCTGATACTGTTTCCAAAAATAGATCTTGAATCCAATCACTTCTGGCCACATCTACTGCTGAAACCCTACTCCAAGCCATCTGTATGTATTTTCTGTGGTTGCTGTAACAAATCACCACAGACTTGGTGGCTGAAAACAGAAATTTATTACTTCACAGTTCTGAAGGCTAGAAGTCTTAGTATCAAGAGGTTGGCAGGGCTATGCTCCCTATAAGGGATCTAGGGGACAATCCTTCTATGCCTGTACCTTCTAGTGGTGGCTGGCATTCCCTGACTTGAGGCCACATCACTCCAATCATTATGTCCCTGGTCATACTGACTCTTTCTCTCTTTTCTGTATCAAATCTCCCTCTGCTTCTTTCTTATAAGGACACTTATGATAGTATTTTGGACCCACCTGAATAATCTAAATAATCTCCCCATCTTGATATACTGAAATAGTGACATCTGCAAAGTATTTGCCAGATAAGGTAATATTCACAGGCTCCATGCATTATGACATGGATATCTTTTTTGGGATAATTTTTTAAGTCTACCAGACCACCATCACCTTTCTTCTGGTTTATTGCCAGCTCCTCCTAATTGATCAGCCTACTACTTCCATTCTTACCCTCACAAAACAGAGAGAGTGGCCTCAGAGAGCAAATTTCTTGCTTAAAACATTTCAGTGGTTTCTATTGCAATCCAAAGCCCGTACCATGGCCTCTAGGCTCTGTGTGATCTGGTCCTTGGCTGCTTCTGTGGCCTCCTCCCCTGCCTTTCTTCACTTTGTCCACTCTGTCCTAGTGACTACCACCTTCTAGCTATTACTCAAGTATGCCATGTATGGTGGAAGGAATTCCTTCTCTCTGGAGTGCTCAATGCCCCCAGCTCTTCATGTAGCTGTTTCCTCTTTGTGTATGTAAATCTCAGCTCCAAGACTACCCATGGAGAAAGATCCCTTTTGTCATTCTCTGTCCCACTGGGCACTTATTCTATCTCCTTCAGAGCACTAATCATTCTGTGAAACAATTTTAGGGACTTACTTGCCTGTATGATGATTGTTGCCTATCCCAGACTTCTCTGTGGCCAAAACAGCCCAAATGACCTGATGTCCAATCATGAACCACCCTTAGGATAAATCCAGAATGCCCTGCTTTTATGTCATCTTGATTTGTGGTACTGATGCCTCAACATTGCCTAGTATAAGGTAGAAAGGAAGCTCACCCACTTTGTTCCAGATACTTAACTTATTAATGAATGTGCAACCCTCCTGGTCCCTTAATAGACATCTGCAAAGTCCTAGCTCCTCTGTCCTGTGGATGAAATCACAAGCAAATTCCATAATCTTCATTACTCTTGATAATGATAAGTCCTTTATTTGCTTTGAAACCCAAGAACATTCTTGGTTTTCTTATTTGATACTGGTCAAAATAATAAAACTAACTGCCTTGACCTCCAAAGAAACCCTCTTTTTTCCTCTCAGCTTCTCTTCAATTTCCTACATCATTGAAGTAAGAGATAAGACAAGTCTCTCAAAATAGTCACCAGTCCCTCCTTTGTAAGTCCCTGAAGAGAAGCACTGGCTTCTTTGGCGTGGAGGGGAGGGAGGACTTGCTCTATTTTTTTCTCTGTCCTTAGTGCTATCTCAGCCCAATGTGAGATTTCGAGTTTCATTTTATCGTGCAATTCTAGCTGGTTAAAAAGCTAAGATTTAATTTGAGCTTTTTTGCAGCTTCAACTCTGTTGAGTTACAGAGTTCACAGTCTGTTAAAACTGCCAATTCTTTTTCACGTGTGAAGTTTCTGAGCTTCCTCATGATGAAGTAGGTGTTGGGAGTCCATGTGAGGACCCTGCATTTATCTTCATGACATTTATTTTCCTGTACTCTAGTGGCACCCTGTCCTCCTTCTTAGCTTCTTAGCTCTTTCCTTGGAAAAGCCAAATCTAATAATATTGCTGTATCCTCTAGTTCTGAATACCGTCTCTCCAAATAGAAAAACCACCTTCCACTCCCCTGGCCCAAGAAGGGAAGAGCCAAACTACTACCACGTTGTAATCCACCCCCTGCTCTGAAACCTGCCAAAACTCACTGGCTATAGAAGATGCACTACAGGCAGTTTGGGCCCTTTCACCAGACCCCAGACACTCTCAGCCATGCTAAGGTTCCAAGTTGACAGGAGTCCTTCCCCCTTCTGTGGCCCTCCTCTAATCAGTGTTGGTGTCTATTTCCTCCAGGCAATCAGCACCATTGGGAGCCTTGCCTCCTGACAACCAGTGGAATGTGCCCTGCCCTGTGTCCGTCCCACCAGAGTGTGCCTGGCCTCTGTGGTGGCTGGACTGCACGAAAAATAAGACACAAGAGTAGTGCTTGAGAACCACCCTGGGCCATGTCTGAGGCCTCCACTGCAGTCAGTAGGGCTGGAGACATTAAGGAGGAGGGAACTGGGCTTGAGACTCCCCAGGGGAAATGTTGCTGCAATGGGAAACCGCCTGCAACAGGGGTTATGGGACGACCTTGTGTTACAGGTGCTGAAGCAGTGGCTGCCGGGGACAACGTTGTCGTACTGCATATGGTGAAGTAGGACCTTATTTATTTATTAATTAATTAATTTATTTAGCTGAGCCATCCTGCCACCTGTTGGCAGCTCAGCAGCTGCTCAATTCTGGCCAGGAATAGAATCAACAATCCTGTTGCTCAGAGCTCACACTCTTTTTTTTTTTTTTTTTTTTTTTTTTTGAGGGCAGTGTCACTGGCCCTCATATGTGGGACCGAACCGGGGCCGCTGGCTTCCCAAGCCAGCGCTTAACCACTGTGCCACTTGGCCGGCCCTAGAGCTCACACTCTTGAGTGAGCTCTTAACCAACTGCGCCACTCGGCTAGCCCTCCTCTTTTGTTTTTTAATTGTAGTTGACATTCAGTATTATTTTATATTATATAGCTTCAGGTGTGCAGCATAGTAGTTAGACATTTGTATAATTTATGAAGCGATCCCCCTTGATTAGTCTAGTATCCACCTGGCACTATGCACAGTTATTACAACATTATAGACTATATTCCCCATGCTGTACTTTCCTGTGATTATTTTGTAATTACCAATTTGTACTTCTTAATCCCTTTATCTTTTCCACCCAGCTCTCCAACTCCCCTCCCATCTGGCAACCATTAGTTTGTTCTCTATCTATGAGTCTGTTTCTGTTTGTTCACTTTTTTGTGGTTTACATTCCATGTATAAATGAAATCATATGGGTTTTGTCTTTCTCAGTCTGCGTCTGACTTGCTGCACTCAGCATAATACCCTCCAGGTCCATCCATGTTGCCACAGATGGTAAGATTTCATTATTTTTATGTCACAGTAATATTCCATTGTATATATGTACCACTTCTTCTTTATCCAATTGTCTATTGATGGGAACTTAGGTTGCTTCCATATCTTGGCTATTGTGAATAATGCTGCAATGAACATAGGAGTGCAGATGTCCTTTCGAATTAGTGTTTTGGGTTTATTTGGATAAATACTTAGGAGTGGAATTGCTGGGTCATAAGGTAGTTCTACTTTTAATTTTTTGAGGAAACTCCATCTATTTTCCATAGTGTCTGCACCAGTTTGCAGTCCCACTAACAGGGCACAACTTTTCCAACATCTTCACCAACACTTGTTGTTTCTTGATTTATTGATGATGGCCATTCTGACAGGTGTGAGAGGATATCTCATTGTGGTTTTCATTTGCATTTCTCTGATGATAAGTGACATTGAGCATCTTTTCATATGTCTGTTGGCCATCTGTAAGTCCTCTTTGGAGAAATAATTATTCAGGTTCTCTGCTCATCTTCTAATTGGATTTTTTTTTCTTTTTAATTTTTTTTGGTGTTGAGTTGTCTGAGTTCTTTATAAATTTTAGATATCAACCCCTTATCAGATGTATCATTAGTGAATATTTCCTTCCATTCAGTAAGATATCTTTTCATTTTGCTGATTGTTTCCTTTGCTGTGCAAAAACTTTTTAGTTTGATGTAGTCCCATTTGTTTATTTTGTTTTTTGTTCCCCTTGCCTGAGGAGATACATCAGAACAAATATCACTAAGAGCAATGTCAGAGAGTTTATTGCCCATGTTTCTTTTAGTTTTATGGTTTTGAGTCTTAATTTAAGTCTTTAATCCATTTTTTAATTCTTTTACTTAATTTAAGACAAGAGTTTGTTCTTGTATATGGTTAAGAAGGTGGCCCAGTTTCATTTTTTTGCATATATCTGTCCAGTTTTCCTAGCACTATTAATTGAATGGACTGTCTTTTACCCCATTGTATATTCTTGTCTCCTCCATCATGGATAAATTCATACAGGTATGGATTTATTTCTGGGCTCTCTGTTCTGTTCCTTTGATCTATGTGTCTGTTTCTATGCCAGTACCATGCTGTTTAGATTACTGTAGCTGTGCAGTACAGTTTGATATCAGACAGCATGATACCTCCAACTTTGGTCTCCTTTCTCAAGATTGGTGTGGCTATTCTGGGTCTTTTATGGTTCCATATACATTTTAGAATTACTAGTTCTAGTTCTGTGGAAAAAAATGCCATTGGTATTTTGATAGAGATTGTATTGAATCTGTAGATTGCTTTGGGTAGTGTGGACTGTTTTTTTTTAAAATTTAATTTAATTTTATTTTTAATTAGTTTCAGGTGTACAACACAGTGCAATAGTTATACATTTTACCCCTCAAAGTGACAACTCCCCACCCCCAATATACCACCCCACTGCCCCCCCATATCATATATATCTATTACTCTTCCTCTGACTCTCTTCCACAGTATAATCCACATCCCGTGACTATCTATATATATTCAATTACAGTAGGTATACCACCTCCACTTTAGTAATACAGTGCAGTGATCAAACCTCTACTCCATCCATGAAATGGTCTCCCTAACAAGACCTATGATCATCTGACATTCCACAGAATATTTACAACATTATTAATTATATTCCCCAAACTGTTTTTCCTATCCCAGGAGCAATACTGTAGTTGCCTATTTTTGCTGTCTAATCCCTTCCTCTTCTCCCTCATCCCCATTCCTCTCCAAATTAGCAACCCTGATTTTTCCTCTATATCTATGAGACAGTTTCTGTTTACTTTGCTCATTCATACAGTTTTTCATATTCCACATATAAGTGAGATCATATGGTATTTGTCCTTCTCTGACTGACTTATTTCACTCAACATTATAGTCTCTAGGTCCATCCATATCATTGCAAATGGCACGATTTCATTCTTCTTTATAGCAGAGTAATACTCCATTGTGTAAATATACCACAGTTTCTTAATCCAGTCATCTACTGACGGGCATTTTGGTTGTTTCCAAGTCTTAGCTATTGTAAATTGTGCTGCTATGAACATCGGGGTGCATAACTTTTTTTGAATAAGTGTCTTGGTTTTTTCAGGATAAATACCTAGGAGTGGAATTGCTGGGTCAAACGGTAGCTCTATTTCCAGTTCTTTGAGATACCTCCATACTGACTTCCATAGTGGCTGCACCAATCTGCAGTCCCACCAACAGTGCAGCAGGGTCCCCTTTTCCCCACAGCCCCGCCAGCACTTGTTGTTTGTTGATTTGTTGATGATAGCCATTCTGACTGGAGTGAGGTGGTATCTCATGGTGGTTTTTATTTGCATTTCCCTAATGACCAGTGAGGTTGAACTTTTTTTCATATGCCTATTGGCCATCTGTATGTCCTCTTTAGAGAAATGTCTCTTCATATCTTCTGCCCATTTTTTAATTGGGTTGTTTGTTTTTTTGGTGTTGAGTTTCATGAGTGTTTTATAAATTTTGGATATTAACCCCTTATCAGTTATATCGTTGGCAAATATATTCTCCCATTCAGTAGGCTTCCTTTTTGTTTTATTAATGGTTTCCTTTGTTGTGAAAAAACTTTTAAGTCTGATATAATCCCATATGTTCATTTTTTCTTTTACTTCCCTTGCCCGTAGGGATGTATCAGTAAAAATATTGCTCCGGGTAATGTCTGCAAATGTACTCCCTATATTTTCATTTAGGATTTTTATGGTTTCAGGTCTTACATTTAAGTCTTTAATCCATTTTGAATTTGTTCTTGTATAAGGCGTAAGGAGATAATCCAGTTTCATTTTTTTGCATGTGTCAGTCCAATTTTCCCAGCACCATTTATTGAATAGACTATCTTTACTCCAGTGTAAATTCTTGCTTCCCTTGTCATAGATTAACTGTCCATAAATGCTTGGATTTATTTCTGGGCTCTCTGTTCTGTTCCACTGATCGATGTGCCTGTTGTTATGCCAATACCAAACTGTCTTGATTACTGTGGCCTTGTAGTAGGTTTTGATGTCTGGTAGCGTGATCCCCCCGACTTTGTTTTTATTCCTCAGAATTGCCAAGGCTATTCTGGGTCTTTTATGATTCCATATAAACTTTAGGATTATATTTTCTATTTCTGTGAAAAATGCCCTTGGTAGTTTGATAGGAATTGCATTGAATCTATATATTGCTTTAGGCAGTATGGACATTTTAACTATATTAATTCTTCCTATCCATGAGCATGGTAGGTGTTTCCATTTATTTGTATCTTCTATGATTTCTTTCTTCAGTGTCTTATAATTTTCTGAGTACAGATCTTTCACTTCTTTCGTTAAATTTATTCCTAGGTATTTTATAGTTCTTGACGCAATTGTAAATGGGACAGTTTTCTTAATTTCTCTTTCCATTAGTTTGTTATTGGTATATGCAAATGCCACCGATTTCTGAACATTGATTTTATATCCTGCTACTTTACTGAATTCATCTATCAGTTCCAATAGTTTTTTGATGGAGTCTTTGGGGTTCTCTATATACAGTATCATGTCATCTGCATATAATGACAATTTTACTTCTTCATTGCCAATTTGGATGCCTTTTATTTCTTTTTGTTGTCTGATTGCTGTGGCTAGAACTTCCAGCACTATGTTGAATAAAAGAGGAGAAAGTGGACAGCCTTGTCTTGTTCCTGATCTTAAAGGGAATGGTTTTAGCTTTTCCCCATTGAGTATGATGTTAGCTGTAGGTTTATCATATATGGCTTTTATTATGTTGAGATATGATCCCTGTATTCCCACTTTGCTAAGGGTTTTTAACATAAATGGCTGTTGGATTTTGTCAAATGCTTTTTCTGCATCTATTGAAATGACCATGTGATCTTTATCCTTCATTTTGTTGATGTGGTGTATCACATTAATTGATTTACGGATGTTGAACCAGCCTTGCGCACTAGGGATGAATCCCACTTGATCATGATGTATGATCTTCTTAATATATTGCTGAATTCTGTTTGCTAATATTTTATTGAGAATTTTTGCATCTATATTCATCAGGGAGATTGGCCTGTAGTTTTCCTTTTTGTGATGTCTTTATCTGGTTTTGGAATCAGGGTGATAGAGGCTTCATAAAAAGAGTATGGGAGCCTTCCCTCCTTCTGGATTTTGTGGAATAGTTTGAGAAGAAACGGTGATAGTTCTTTTGTGAATGTTTGATAAAATTCACTTGTGAAGCCGTCTGGTCCAGGGCTTTTGTTTTTTGGGAGCTTGTCAATTACTGATTCAATTTCCTTGGTAGTAATCAGGGTATTTAGATTTTCTGTTTCTTCTTGCGTTAGCTTTAGAAGGTTGTATGCTTCTAGAAAATTATCCATTTCTTCCAGATTGTCAAATTTGTTGGCATATAGTTGCTCATAGTAAATTCTTAGAATTTTTTGTATTTCTGTGATGTCTGTAGTCATTTCCCCTCTTTCATTCCTGATTTTGCTAATTTGAGTCCTCTCTCTTTTTTTTTTTTGATGAGTCTGGCTAGAGGTTTGTCAATTTTGTTTATCTTCTCAAGAAACCAGCTCTTGGTTTCATTGATCTTTTGAATTGTTTTTCTGTTCTCTATATTGTTTATTTCTGCTCTGGTCTTTATTATCTCCTTTCTTGTACTCCCCTTGGGCCTCTTTTGCTGTTCTTTTTCCAGTCCCCTTAGGTGTAAAGATAACCTGTTGATTTGAGATTTTTCTTCCTTCTTTAGGTAGGCCTGCACTGCTATAAACTTCCCTCTTAGGACTGCTTTCGCAGCATCCCAGAGATTTTGGGTCGTGGTGTTTTCATTTTCGTTTGTCTCGAGGTATCTTTTGATTTCCTCCTTGATCTCATTTGTGACCCACTCACTATTTAATAGCATATTGTTTAGCCTCCATTTATTTGTCAGCTTCCCAGATTTCTTCTTATAATTGATTTCTAGTTTCATAGCATTGTGGTCAGAGAATACACTTGAAATGATTTCAATCTTCTTAAATTTATTGAGACTTGTTTTGTGGCCTAACATGTGGTCTATCTTAGAAAATGTTCCATGTGCACTTGAAAAGAACGTATATTCTGTAGCTTTGGGATGAAATGCTCTGAAAATGTCTGTTAAATCCAGCTGGTCTAATGTGTCATTTAAGGTCGCTGTTTCCACATTGATTTTCTGTCTGGAGGATCTGTCCATTAGTGACAGCGGGGTGTTGAAGTCCCCTACTATGATAGTGTTACTGTTGATCTCTGTCTTTATGTCTGACAATATCTGTTTTATATATTTAGGGGCTCCTATGTTAGGTGCATAGATGTTTACTAGAGTTATGTCCTCTTGTTGGATCGATCCCTTCATTACTATGAAGTGTCCTTCTTTGTCCTTTGTTATATTCTTCAATTTAAAGTCCATTTTATCTGATATAAGTATCGCTACTCCAGCTTTTATCTCAGTACCATTTGCATGAAATATTTTACTCCATCCCTTTACTTTCAGCCTGTATGAGTCTTTGGATCTGAGGTGAGTCTCTTGTATACAGCATATACTGGGGTCTTGCTTTCTTATCCATTCAGCCACCCTATGTCTTTTTATTGGAGCATTTAATCCATTTACATTTAATGTGATTATTGATAGGTGTGTATTTATTGCCATTTTCTTATTTGTGTTCGTAGTCTTTCATAGGTTGTTTTTCTCTTCTACTTAAAGAAGCCCTTTTAGCATTTCCTGCAAAGCTGGCTTGGTGGTAATGAATTCCCTTAACTTATTTTTTTTCTGCAAAACTCCTTATCTCGCCTTGGATTTTAAATGATAACCTTGCTGGATACAGCAATCTTGGTTGTAGGCCTTTATTTTTCATCACTTTGAAAACCTCCTGCCACTCTCTTCTGGCCTGCAAAGTTTCTGTAGAAAAGTCAGCTGATAATCTTATGGGGGTACCCTTGTAAGTAACTTGCTGCCTTTCCCTTGCTGCTTTAAGGATTCTGTCTTTGTCCTTAACCCTTGCCATTTTCACTATAATGTGTCTTGGAGTGGGCCTGTTTGGAATCATCCTGTTTGGAACTCTCTGCACTTCCTGGGCTTGTATTTCAATGTCCTTTGCCAGGTTAGGGAAGTTTTCAGACATTATTACTTCAAATATATTCTCAATCCCTTGCTCTCTCTCTTCTCCTTCTGGTACTCCAATGACCCTTAGGTTATTGCGTCTGATGTTGTCCCCCCGCTCTCTTAAACTATTTTCCATGTTTTTCATTCTTTTTTCTTTTTGTTGTTCCGCATGGGTGATCTCTGCTATTTTGTCTTCTAAGTCACTGATTCGATTTTCTGCTGCATCCAGTCTGCTAGTGATTCCATCAAGTTTGTTATTTAATTCAGTAATTGTGTTCTTAAGTTCTAGCTGGTTGCTTTTCATGATTTCTCTATCCTTCTTTATAGTTTCATTAATTTCCTTGAACATTCTAATAATCAGTGTTCTGAACTCTGTCTCCGATAGGTTGGTTACCTCTATTTCCTCTATTTCCACTGATTCAGGAAGTTTCTTCTGTTCTTTTATTTGTGTTATGTTTCTTTGTCTCCCCATTCTGGCTTACTCTTTGTGTTTGCTTCAATATAACAGATAGATCCCCCAGATTTCTCAGTCTTTTCTGGGTAAACTTATATGGTGTGTGTCCTTTATATTTGAATTACTCAGTCTCCCTATTCTCCTGTGCTTGTATCTGAGGTGTTCCTTGTGTCGTGCGTCCTCACTTGTTGAAGTTTTAGTTTTGATTACTTTTGGTTTGTCAGTAGGTGGGATTGACTCCCAGATTGATTAGCTGTGAGGATCAGCAGCTTCTGCAGTTTATGAGCTGCTGTGAGAGGATTGACCCCTCTGATGAAACTTGGACCCTATGGGTCTTAGTACCTGTAGTAACTTCTTTTTGGGTGTGACTCTTGTATGTCAAACCCAGAAATGCTCTAGTTTTATCTAAAGTTGGCCTCCGGGTATGATGATTCTTGTGTCTGTTTGTTTGGACCCACTGCTGCAGAGTGATTTTAGAGCATAACAGATCAACAAGAACAACCTCCGCAGCCACCAAAGGAAACCAAATGCTCGCACAAGTAAAAACAACCAACCATCAAACTACAGTCAACTTGTACAGAAATATCAATCATACTAATGAAGAAAACAAACAGAAACAAAACAAAAACCACATACTCAATAATAACAGAAGAGGAAACAAAATAAAATACAATATCCTAAAATAAAAAATAGAATAAACATGAGAAACCGATTAGCTATACCTAAAAAATAAAAAATAAAAATAAACTAAAATAATAATAAAAAAAGTAAGAAAAATTTAAAAAATAAAATTTTCAGAAAAAAGGAAAAGAGGAAAAGTATAGCAGTGAGAAGAATGAATAAAATAAGAGTGAAAGTGAGGGTGGGGAAAAAAGAAAAAGAAAAGAAAGAAAAAGAAAAAGAAAAAAGGAAAAAAACAATATATATATATTTGTCTACACACCCATATATATGGACATATATTCACCTATATACACCTATATATATGCCTATATTAAAAACTACAATATGATTAGAATGAAATAGAAATAAAAACCAAAAACAACCAAGATAAGCAGCCAATAAAGGGAAAACAAAACAGAATAAAACCAAACAAACCAAAAATACCCGTGCTGGTCTAGGCTTAAGTCCACCAAGCTCTCTTCAGTTTGTCTGCTGTACAAAAATTCCTGTGCGTCTTGTGGGAACAGTAGGCCACCTGACGCCTAGCGTAATCCTGGCACTGCAGGTTTGCTGTACTTGAGTGTGGTTGTGACGTGTGATTGGTGGTTTTTACAAAGTCACTGCCTTTTTGCTTTTGCCTGTCCCAAGGCAGGCTGCACCCCCAAAGGCTCAATGAGTGTCTCTGGGCACCCTTTGGGTTGACAGTCGTGGAGAATTAAAGAATTCCTCACTACCAAAAGCCTGCTGCTAAGAATCTGTTAATTAGTGCCTCAGCAGATGAACCTGCCCTGCCTCCCAAGCCTTGCCTAAAGGTGGGGGCGGGGTAGGTAGTCTCACTCTGCTGCCTTTACTGGGTGGAAATTCTCAACCCCCTGCAGGTAAGGATATCTTCCTAGTCTGCCCCTATTGCTCCCTTCAGGAGTCAGTTTAAGACTGTCTTGGCGGGGGACAAAGTTTGTGGGAGTGGGTGAGTTATTGGGTTTTTTTTTTTGCTTTCTGTTCAAGAGTAGAAAAAGGGAAAAAAAATAAAAAACATAAAAATAAACAAAGCCACAGTTCCAACACTGTTTCAAGCTAAGGCCTTTGCCTCTTATGCTCCAGCGGAGTTCCTGCTGCTCTCCCAAAGGGTCTGCCGGGATTTAGGGAATTGCGCGCACCGTACCGTGTGGCCAAGATCCCCGCTCCGCGTCTCTCGGGGACCTGCGTCTCTGCCCGGCGCGCTGCATGTCCGAGTGAGCCTTCTTTTTCCCCTGCTCCCGGGTTTCAGGCTTCTGCCTTGGAGCCGGGGCGCGCCCGCGGTGCTCCTGCTGCTCTCCCGAAGAGACAGTCGGGGTTTAAGGGACTGCAAGCCCCCTGCCCCGAGGCTCAGATCCCCGTTCCGTCTCTCGGGGACCTGCGTCTCCACCCGGCGCGCTGCTTGTCTGAGCGAGTCCTCTTTTTCCCCTGCTCCCGGGTTCCAGGCTTCTGCCTCAGAGCCGGCGCGCCCGCGCGGATCCCCTGCTGCTCTCCCAAACGGTCTGCCGGGATTTAGGGGACTGCGCGCACCGTGCCGCGCGGCTCCGATCCCCGCTCCGTCTCTCCGGGACCTGTGACTCCGGCCGGCGCGCTGCGTCTCCGCGGGCGAGTCCTGTGTTTCCCCTGCTCCCGGGTTTAAGGCTTCTGCCTTGGAGCCGGCGCGCGCCCCCCTTATGGTCACTCTTGACCCACGCGAACTCCAGCCTGACTCTACTCAAGCTCCAGCTTGACTCCTTGTCACTGACCCACTCTACCTCTGTCCTCCCTTACCACCTTACCCACCTTCCAGTCTAGGTTCTACCATAGTAGTTACTCTCCTGACACACACCCTTATGCTCTTTTCCTCCCCCTGAGTCCTAATCACTTGGCAAGAAGCCTTTGCTTCTGTCCCTATGGCACTCAGATGGCCAACTATTTCCTGGGCAGACCAGCATCCCCCCTCTACACACCTCCACCTCATCCATGTCCATCTTTTCTATCACCTATTTTCTCTCAACTTTAGGATTTTTTTTTTTTTGAGGGCAGTGTCACTGGCCCTCATATGTGGGACCCAAACCCGGGCTGCTGGCTTCCGAAGCCAGCACTTAACCTTCGCACCACCTGGCTGGCCTGACTTTAGGATTCTTAACCTGGGATTCCAGTGGATAGAAATCAGGGGTCCATGAATTTAGATGGGAAACAATTTATGTCTTTATCGTCATTAAACTAGTGGCAATTGAACATTTCCTTCCATTAACAATGGAGACAGCAAACCACAATAGTGTTAGCAGAACCTACTGTCATGAATAAAAATCTTAGCTATTTTCATATCACATGAGAGTTGTAAACATTTCAGAATGTCATTTATACTTATCACTTATTCAAAATGCTACTATAGGGCCAGCTGAGTGGCACATTGATTAAGAGCTGGCTTGGGATGCCAGCAGCCCCAGTTCAGATCCCACATATGAGGGCCTGTGACACTGTCCTCTACAGCTAAGATGGTGAACAACAGCTCCACCTGGAGCTGGGCTGCTGCGAGTCCCCGGGGATGGCATAGCTGCAGCCCCTGCAGCAGTGGGCTGGCATAGGCTACAGTGAGTGGCTGGCAGCCAGCATGAGTGGCTGGCAGCTGGTGTGAGCTGCCAAGAGCTGCTGTGAGTGGCTATCCAGAGGCTGGCAACTGATCTGCCTCACCCAAGAAGAGCACAATGATGATACCAACATAAGCCAGTGAAGCAACTTCCTCCACTACTAGACTGACGAACAAAAGCAACTTGTCTGTTCCCCTTCCTTCCCCAGTTGCCCAATCCTGTTCCCCTCCCCCAATTCCCCAATAAAATCTTCAAAATGCTACTATAGCTTATTATCCATTGTGTTAATAAATAAGCACACATATTACTATATTGCATTCATTTTAGTATTTTGATAACAGTTTCAACATGATTAGTTTCCTTTGCAATCCTTTATTTTGTCTTATGCATTTAAAAACACTGAGGGAACTTCTTCAACATGAAAGCAAGCATGTATGAAAAACCCACAGCTAACATAATAGTCAATGGGGAAAGGCTAAAAGCTTTCCCTCTAAAATCAGAAACAAGACAAAGATGTCCACTTTCACCACTGTAACTCAATATTGTATTAAGAAGTTCTAGCAATATTGTATTAAGAAGTTCTAGCCAAAGCAATTAGGCAAGAAAAAGAAATAGAAGGCATCCAAATTAGAAAGGAAGAAGTAAAACTTTCTCTAGTTGCAGATGACATGATCATCCTATATATAACAAAATCCGGGCCAGCCGAGTGGCATGTTGGTTAGGAGTTGGCTTGGGAGCCAGCTCTGAGCAGCAGAGCCTGGGTTCCAATCCTACATATGAGGGCCAGTGACTCTGCGCCCTCTACAGCTAAGATGGTGAACAACAGCTTGACCTGGAGCTGGGTTGCGGTGAGTCGCAGTCAACAGCGTAGGCTGCAGTGGGGCTGGTCGGCAGCTGGCATGAGCTTTTGTGAGCTGCCGTGAGGCGCTGTGAGGGGCCATCCAATGGCTGGCGAGCAACTGCCTCCTCTGGGGAAAGGGCAATGATAATACCAACATGGGTCAGTGAAGCCATGTCCTCCACAACTAGACTGAAGAACAAAAGGACAGCAACTTTTCTGTTCCCCTCCCCAAATAAAATCTTAAAAAAAATCCCAAAGAATCCACAAAAACCTACTAGAGCTAATACACAAGTTTAACAAAGTTGCAGGGTGTAACTAAATCACAAAGTTCAGTAGAGTTTCTATACACCAGCAATTCCATTTACATTAGAAAACAATTAAATTTACAATTGCCCCAAAAGAATAAAATACCTACTCATAATTTAACTTAGAAGGTGAAAGACTTGTACATTGAAAACTATAAAACATTGTTGAAATAAATTAAAAACCTAAATAAAAGATATCCCCTGTTCATGGACTGGAACACTATTGTTAAGAGTCAATACTGCCCAAAGTGATGTACAGATTTAGTGCAATCTTTAACAAAATTCCAATGAATTTCTTTTTCCAGAAATGGAAGAGCTAATCCTCAAATGCATGTGGAATTGTAAGGGCCCTCAAATAGCCAATACAACCTTGAAGAAAAAGAACAAACACTTCCTAGTTTCAAAACTTACTACAAAGCTACAACAAAAGTCATCAGAACAGTGTTGTATTGGCATAATGATAGACATATAGACCACTGAAATAGAATTGAGAGTCCAGAAATAAGCCCATATATTTATGGTCAATTGATTTTGAACAATGAGTAAAAATAATCTCTTCAACAAATGATATTAGGACAAGTGGACATCCACCTGCCAAGAATAAAATTGGACCCCCTAACTCATACCACCTACAAAATTAACTCAAAATGGATCAATGATCTAAGTATGAGAGCTAAAATCATAAAATTCTTAGGAAAAAATAGAAGTAAATCTTCATGATTTGAATTTGGCAGTGGATTCTTGGGTATACCAAAAGCATGAACAACAAAAGGAAAATAAATAAATTACATTTAATAAAAATTAACTTCTGTGCACCACGGACTGTATGAAGAAAGTGAAAGACAACCTACAGAATGGGAAAAAATATTTGCAAGTCATATAGCTACTAAAGGTTTAGTATCCAGAATATATCAATAACTCTTACAACTCAATAACAAAAAGAACAACAATCTAACTTTTTTTTTTTTGAGGGCAGTGTCACTGGCCCTCATATGTGGGACCCGAACCGGGGCCTCTGGCTTCCCAAGCCAGCGCTTAACCACTGTGCCACTCAGTGGACCCTAACAACCTAATTTTTAAAATGGACAATGTACAGATGTTTCTCTTAAGATATACAAATGGCCAGCAAGCATATGAGAAGATATTAGTTTTTAGGGAAATGCAAATCAAAACCACAATGAGTCAGCACTTCACACTCACTAGGGTGGCTATAATAATAATAATAATAATAATATGAGAAATTGGAACCATCATACATTGCTCATGGGATGTAAAGTGGTGCAGCCACTGTGGAAAATACAGAAAGTCCTCACTTAATGTTGGCAATAAGTTCTGTGACTTTCAGTAAAAAGATGTACAGTATAGTAAAACTAATTTTACTGCAGGCTAATTGATATAAAGAAGAGTTAAGTTACTATGGCATCTCATCAATATTATAAGGAAATGACGTTATTGAGGACCTCCTGTAGATTTGCTGGTTTCCCAAAAAGTTAAACAAAGGTTTACTAATGACACAGCAATTTTATTCCTAGGTATAGACCCCAAAGAAGTAAAAACAAGGACTTAAGCATATGAACATGCATGCTCATTAGGAGTACTATTCGCAGTAACTTAAGTTGCCCGGATGTCTCTCAATGGACAAATTGTGGTCTGCCCACACAATGGAATATTATTCAGCCATAAAAAGGAATGAAATACTGATAAATACTGCACTATGGAAGCACACTTAGGGGTAGGTGAAAGATGCCACACACAAAAGGTCATATATTGCATGATTCCATTTATATGCAATACCCAGAATAGGTAAATTCATAGATATAGAAAGGAAATTTGTGATTGAGGGGGGCTAAGGGAAGGAAGGAATGAAGAGTACTGTGGACTTCCTTGTGCCCCTCCCCCTGTTCACCCAATTTGCGTGTTGAAGCCCTAACCCCCAATGTGACGGTATTTTAAAATCAGGTATTTGGAAACTAATTAGGCTTTGATGAGGTCATGAGGACAGGGCCCTCAGAACTGAGAAAATAAATTTCTCTGAGTTAAGCCACCCAGTCTATGGTATTTTGTTAGAGCAGCCCAAGCTGACTGAGACAGGGAATAACTGCTTCAGAGGTGCAAGGAGTCCTTAGGGATTATGAAAATATTTTGGAACTTAAATAGAGATGGTGGTAGCACAGCACTGTGAATGTACTAAATGCTACTTTGAATGTTAATTTTATGTTATGTCATTTTCACTTCAGTTTTTTAAAACAAACAAAAAACATGAAAAGTTTTCTGTGGCCTTCACTACATGGTCAGAGGGGTTCAAAAAATGTTCAGAAGCCCAACAACGTGCATTGTTCCCATCAGTACTGCACACCCTGTAACATCCTTTTCAAAGCAACCCGATTCCTTCCTGATCCTGAAGTCTCCTGCAGCTACTAGCATTCCATTTTGCTGATCCCTGTTATAACAGGACGCCTCCCACAGGGCGTTAATATGTGCGGTTACCTCCTCCAGTCTGCCCTCCATCCTCACGAGAACCTGTTCTCCTGGGTTCCCTCCGGGAAGCGAAGCGTTGGACAGTGACTCGCTCCTTTGTCCATCCTTCTCTGCATGGCTTCCACAACTGCACACTTTTTTTTTCTGTGCTCCCCACCAGCTCTTCTTCCCAGCTTGCTACACCGCTTCCTCTCCTTTTTCGACTTGTGGCGTGTCCCAGGGCTCAGTCCTCTACACCCACTTCCTGGTGAGCTCACCCCGTTACAGGGCCTTATATACCAGCCATTAGCCAACAACCTTCTAGTTTACATCTTCCGCCGGAAAAGACGCTCCTGTGTCACTGCTTACTTGATTCCTATAACGGCATCTGAACCCAAAGGTGGAAAACTGCCTCTCCCCAGCTACCCCTGTTTCAGCAAAGAGCGACTGCCTTCCTCCACCGCTTAGCCGAAAATCTCGAGTCTGGGGCCATCCCTTCACGCCCGCACGTCAATTCCTGTTGGCACCATCTTCAAAATATATCCAGGATCTAACTGTTACCACCTGGTCTGCTGCCACCAGACCGAGTAAGGGCCTGCAGCAACCTTTCAGCTGCTGTCCTGTCCCCGCGGCACTCCCGCTCTTCGTGGTGTGCTCTGCACAGAGGGGCCGCGTCTCAGCTCAGGTCACTGCCCTCCCGGCTCCGCGCGGTATGCAGGCTGTCACTCCGTCCCAGCCGCGTCCCCTACTGGACTTTGGAGCCCACTGCCCGGGTATTTTATCCGGTCGCTCCCGAGAGGCTGCGAGTCGCCTATATCCCTGAACTTTCCTGTCCACGGTTTCTGTCCGCAGTGCTCGTCACCGCAGTGCATGACTGTCTACACTCCGGTCTCCTCTGCGGAGGTGGGTGCTTCTGTGGGGGAACTGCGTGCCACGCCGCTCGGGTCCTGCCCTCTGGGGCGCAGGTGGAGCAGAGCTGAGGGAAGCAGGCGCGCAGGGCACACGGCACCTCACGGGAGAGGTCCGGCTGGGCCGCCAGAGGAGTTGCGTCCCTTTGGCTATCCCAGTGCTCACGACCTCCCTTGCAGTCAGGGTCCAACGTGAGGACAGAGATCACCATGCGCCGCGGCTTCTGTTGCTAGATCCCTGCCTTTGTGGGGTCGGGCGCCCGCGGGGGGACACTGACCCCTCGGGTTTCCTAGCCGATTGCGAGTGCCTCCATTGCACTCTGTCCCGCTCGGTCCCGCAGGAGAATACGCGGGCTGACCTGTACACCGCAGATCCAGTCCCAGGCAGCGCTGCGTGGCCTGCCCTGCGGCCCCCACAGCCTGCGGGTGGGCGGCCCACGTAGATGTAGACAGAATGTTAACTTGTAGTGTCAGGGTGCCTGAATGGTCTAAGGCGCCAGGCTCAAGGTGTCCCCTTGCCTGTGGGCGTTTTTGACTCCATATAAAGGAGTGGGTTCGAATCTCACTTCTGACAGACATCTTATTTCCTTCTCCTAAGGGGACCCTTTTGCAGACCCTCCCCCCCGGTGGCCCTTGGTCTCCTCCCTTCTCCAAAGGCGACCGCTCTCAATCTGTGGCCCATTTGTCTCTGTATGTGGCCGCTGAATGGTCGCCTGAGGCAGGGGGAGGTGGTGCTGAAACCTCGTCCAATCACACCTACACGTCGAGCTTATGTCGCACGTCAGAAATTTAGTCTAGCATATTACAGAACCCGGAGCCATCATTTCCCTGGTTGCCTAGTGGTTAGGGTTCGGCGTTCTCACCACCACTGCCCGGTTCGATTCCGGTCAGGGAAGTAGGTTTTTCCACTTGAAAAAGTTTTCAAAGATGTGTATTGCGCTTAATAAACTCCCGCTGTGTCAGGCGTTGTCCTATTTTACAGTCTTAATTAGGAGGGAAAGAATGATACGGCAGGCAGCACCAAGTAATCAAAAATATTACCCGGGCCGGCCGAGTGGCGCGGTGGTTAAGCGCTGGCTTTGGAAGCCAGCGGCCCCGGTTCGGTCCCACGTATGAGGGCCAGTGACACTGCCCTCAAAAAAAAAAATTACCCTATGGCTACCACACGGCCTTGTTTTCTAATCCCGGTGTCAAGATGTCTCCCCGCAAGCAAAAGGTGATTACGATGGCACCAGCAACCTGCAGGGCACAGGTATCTGTCGCTGTAGAAAAAAGTCGGGTATTCTCCACCTCCATGTCTACTTTTTCATGTTGAAAATATATTAAAATAATAAATAAACAACAATACAACAGCACTGGTGTTTTCTCTACTAGATACCACATTGGTTGCCATTTTGCCACATTTCCTCTCTCCCTTTTTCTCGATTGGTAGATAGATAGCAGATAGATAGATAGATAGATAGATAGATAGATAGATAGATAGATAGAAGATGGTTGATAGATAGATACATACATAGATAGGTAGAGAGATGAAGGCACTGTTTATAATGCCAGCAGTCTCCAAGATGTACATGGCAGGCAGGCTACCAGCTTCCCAAGCCTCAGATGTTATTTCTCAGAGATGGCCAAGGCTCATTGAGGTTAAAGAGTTTGCCAGACTCTGAACCTGCATTTCCATAGCTGTCCAGGACAGGGTTCCATTCATTCTGGCTCAGCTCCCTTCCCTGTAGGAGCCTACAAAAAGTGTGAGCTTTGTGATGATCATTTTCTTGTTGTTGTTGAAGTTATTATCTGTGTTTTGGGCTGAATTGTATCTCCCCAAAACTTGTGTGTTAAAAGTTCTAACCTGGGCTGGCCAAGTGGCGCAGTGGTTAAGAGCTGGCCTGGGATGCCAGCAGCCCTGGTTCGGATCCCACATATGAGGGCCAGTGACACTGCCCTCTAAAAAAAAAAAGTTCTAACCTATAGTACCTCAGAATACAGTACCTGTATTTAGAGATAGAGTCTTTAAGGGGGTGATAAAGTTAAAATGAGTACATTAGGATGGGTCCCAGGCAATCTGACTGGTGTCCTTATAAGAAGGGGAAATTTAGATTCACCAAGGATGTGAGCCCCAAGGAAAGGCCACGTGAGGACACAGGAAGAAGGTGGCCACATGCAAGCCCAGGAGGCAGGCCTCAGAAGGAGGCAGGACTCACGAGGAAGCAGCCTGGTGACACCTGAAGCTTGGACTTCCAGCCTCCAGGACTGTGAGAAATAAATTTCTGTTGCTTAAGCTCTTCAATCTGGGGTATTTTGTTGTGGTGGCCTGAGCTGTCTCATGCAGTCTGTCACTGCATTCTTTTCTGCATTTTTCCCCCAGTGGAGGACAGAGAACTGACTGTGGCCCTATACTCTTGGGTCAGCCTCACCTCCACAATCCCTTTTAAAAATGTGTATTCACTTTTTATGTGTATCCACACAGGCAATATATAAATGTATCCTTGATTCCAATATCAGGATTTATGTTTAATTTGGGCCATTTTCCCCCTTCGTTTCAACTGAGATGGTGTAAGAAAACACAGAGGGAGGAATCATTTGTACGCCTCCTGCCTCACCCTCCCTCTCCATTCCTCACCACCAGGAATGGTTTGTTGGAACCCCTTCAATTCTTACAGAGTGACATGTAATGCCCTGTCTTTTAAATTTTAAACTAGAAGTCAATCCTTCTAGTTTATCAAAGTCTAGTTCATCACAGAAGAAACAGACTGTTGGACAGACAAATGGATGGAAAGATGGGTGGATAAATATATGGGTACAGGTAAGGAAAAATTCAGGAACAGGTGGTGCAGGGTCTGTTGTGGTGTCTCACTCAGCGTCTGCATCTCATGCAGGGTCCAGGAGTGGGAGTAGTGCCCAGCCCGGACAGTTCCTCTCAGTCCTAGCATCTGCCTTGCTTTTCCCTGTCTCTGGCCACTCTCCTGAGGGCCTCCCATGCTTCTCTAGCCTCCCTCTGAGAACCTGTGTGTCTGCCTCTCTAAAGCCTTTTATTGCTCACATAAATGGGGTCAGACAATTAAGTTCACGAACTCATCCTAGAAAAAATGCTACATACCTCATTGCTGAATATCACTATGATAATCTTCGAAGTACTCCACTTGGGCAACTATGCACCAATGCCAGCACCTAGTCCACCCTTCAAAGCAATTTTGGAACTCTTTTTCTGGAATGGCCATCAGAGCTATTGTCGTATTACCCTTAATGTTCTGAATGTCATCAAAATGTCTTCCTTTCAATACTTCCTTTATCTTCAGGTAAAGAAAGAAGTTATTGGGGGCCAGATAAGGTGAATAGGGAAGGTGTTTTTTTTTATTTTTTTATTTTTTTATTAGTTTTCAGTGTACAACACAATGCAATAGTTATACTCTTTACCCCCCAAAGTGAAAACCCCCCTCCCCCAGTTCGCCACCCCACTCCCCCCCCATATCATACGTATCCATCACAACTCCCCTGACTCGCCTCCACAGCATACTCCACATCCCGTGACCACCCACATATTCAGTTGCAGTTGGCATACAATACTATACAACATCAGCTTCAGGTGTACAGTGCAGTGATCAAGCCTCTACTTCATCCATGAAGTGGTCTCCCTAACAAGACATGTGACTATCTGACACGCCACAAAATTTTTACAACATTATTATATTCCCCGAACTGTGTTTCATATCCCTGTGGCAATATTGTAGTTGTCTATTTATGCTGTCTAATCCCTTCCCCTTCCCCCCATCCCCACCCCCCTCCCAACTAGCAACCCTCAGTTTTTCCTCTACATCTATGAGTCTGTTTACTTTGATCGTTCACTCAGTTCTTCAGACTCCACACACAAGTGAGATCACATGGTACCTGTCCTTCTCCGACTGACTTATTTCTCACAACATAATAGTCTCTTCACAACAATATCAATTACATTCCCAGAACTGCCCCCATAACCCTGCGGCAACATTGTAGTCCCACATATACTGTCCAAAACCTTCCCCCTCTCCCTCTTCCCCACTCCCTCCCAACCAGCAACCATCAGTTTTTCCTTTATATCTGCTTGATATGACATCAATCTTCTTAAATTGTCTCTCTGGGTTAGCTTGTTTACCCCTTTCTTTTGTTTAAAAAAGTCCTTTTAACATTTCTTGCAATGCTGGCTTGGTGGTAATGAATTCCTTAAACTTATTCTTTTCTGAGAAGCTCTTTATTTCTCCTTCAATTTTAAGTGATAGCCGTGCTGGGTAGAGCAATCTTGGTTGTAGGCCTTTATTTTGTGTCACTTTGAGTATCTCCTGCCACTCCCTTCTGGCCTGCAGAGTTTCTGTAGACAAGTCAGCTGTTAGTCTAACAGGAGTTCCTTTGTATGTAACCTGCTGTCTTTCTCTTGCAGCCTCTAGGATTCTGTCTCTGTCTTTAACCTTTGCCATTTTCACTATGATGTGTCTTGGTGTGGACCTGTTTGGGTTCAGCTTGTTTGGAACCCTCTGCACTTCCTGGGCATGTATGTTGATTTCCTTTACCAGGGTAGGGAAGTTTTCAGTCATTATTTTTTTCAAATACCTTTTCAACCCCTTGCTTCTTCTCTTCTCCTTCTGGTATCCCTATGATTCGAAGGTGGTTGCGCTTCATCTTGTCCCATAGGGCTCTTAAACTATTTTCATTGTTTTTATTCTTTGGTCTTTTTGCTGTGCCAACTGGGTGAGTTCTGCTATTTTATCTTCCAAATCGCTGATCCGCTCCTCTGCTTCATCTACTCTACTGGTGATTCCTTTGAGTGTGTTCTTCATTTCAGTTATTGTATTCTTTAGTTCTAACAGGTTGTTTTTTATGGTTTCCCTATCTTTCTTTATGTCCTCGCTAAGTTCCTTAAACATTCTTATCATCAGTGTTCTAAACTGTGTCTCTGAAAGGTTGGATCCCTCTGTTTCATTTGGTTCCATTTCTGGAGGTTTCTTCTGATCTTTTACTTGTGACATGTTTCTTTGTTTCCCCATTCTGGCTGTCGCTCTGGGATTGCTTTGATGTATTAGATAGATCACCAGGAGAGCCCTGGCTGGATCACGCAGGCACACAGCTCACGGCCCAACACTCCCAGGAGAACTCCCAGTCTCAGCCTGCCCAATCAGCCGCTCGCAGATCAGGCCGAGCAGCCCGACAACCAATCACCAGCCTGGCAATTCTGCAAGCGCAGTGTGGAAAGCAGACACCCAAGGCGGCTTGTGTGCTCCCGAGTCTCAGTGAGCAGCCAGTTGGAGCTGGATCACTCCCACTAGGCGTTTCCCTGGCAACACAGCACAAGCCGAGCAGAGGGTGGGGATCCGAGGTGGCTTGCGCACTCCCGGGTCTCAGTGAGCCGCCGTAGGAGCCGGAGGGCACCGCCCTATGTTTCCGTGGCAACGCAGTATAAGCCGGGCTTAGGGTGGGGATCCAAGGCCGCAGGCGTGCACACACGCACGCATGCATGCACGCACGCATGCACGCACGCATGCACTTCGCCAATTCCACCAGACCAATTAGGTCTCGGACCTGATCCTTCGTGGGAGGGCCCAAGCCCGACAAAATGGCGCCCTCCTTACACCACTCGCATGCAAGCTCCGCACCACGGGAACAACAATCCAAAAACCTCCAGCCTTTGCACCAAAGGTGCTCAGCTCAGTCCAGCCCCGCAGGCTCCCGGCTCACACAGCCACTCCCTCCATCAGGAACCAGGTAAGTGCTCACCGGCGAGCAAGCCTGGGCGCCAGCCCCACTGATTCTCCAGCTGCTCTTAGCCTCACCAAGCTGAGGAAAGAGAGTCCTTACTAATTTATTGCCGGCTATCTTAGAACTCCTCTTCCCGGCAAAGGAGCTCTGGGCTGGTGAGCTTGGGGTGCGGCCGGAGGGTCTCTCCCCCAACCAGACAAGCTTCCCACGGCTGGGGCTTCCCTCATGGGGCTCGCCCTCTCTCGTCTCCGCCCGTCCTACCAGACCCGACGTGGCCTCCTCTTTAAGTTCTTTGTTTAGTGGTTCTGTTCCTCCAGTGTTCCGGAGACCTCCAGGGTTGAATGCTGTATAATTTGCTTGTAATTTTGGTGTGATCCTGGGAGGCAGTTAGCACAGCATCTGTCTATTGCGCCATTTTACCGGAAGTCCCGGGAAGGTGTTTTAATACAATTATTTGTTTACTGGCTAAAAACTCCCTTACAGACAGAGCCGTGTGAACTGGTGCATTGTCATGATGCAAGAGCCATAAATTGTTGGTAAATAGTTCAGGTTGTTTTCATCTATTTCACGCAGCGCTTTCAGCATTTCTAAATACTAAACTTGGTTACCTGTTAGTCCAGTTGGTACAAATTCATAATGAATAATTCCTCTGATACCAAAAAAGGTTAGCAACATCATTGCAACAAGTTTGCAAAATTAATTGTCAGACCTATACACTTCAAGTCAGCCTTTCTCCACCCTCGAAATTCACCCACCTCTTTATTCAAAGAGCAGTGGTAGTGTTTATTCTTGCTCCCCTTCCTTAAAGTGGGAAAGTGCAACTGGACCCATCCTGCAGTCACAAGTCTTTGCCATCTTGTAATGTTGGTATCCTAAACTCAGAGCTGTATTGATGGAAAACTGAAATTGTGAGCAGTTTCAGCCTCTTGCTCAGCCCTTCAAGAAACCAGAAGGTGCAGGGCTTGGCCTTCCCAGAAACACAAGCACTAGGATGCAGGGGTGTGCTGCCCAGCCCTGCAGTCAGCCCTTAGGGCAGAGGGCATCCCTAGGCTGAGGACAAAAGTACAAGTGCCTCTGGGCTGCAGGAGCTGTTGTAGTTATGCACTTTATGTCACACTGAAGGAAGAGAACCAGGGGCACCAGTTGCCCCTGGTGCCACAGATATTCATTATTTGCAAAGCCAAGTGGACACCTACCACAATCCTGTGCCTTCCATCCACCCATAACCCTCCAGAGCTGACCACCCATTGCCTTTAATGTGTCCTTTAATATTACTTATCCCTTGTAAGACTCTAGATGTAGATTACTATGTTTAATAAGAGCTTCCCTCAAGGTTTTCCAAGAAGGTAATAGGATTTTATTTTGGGCCCTGGCTAATGGCAGACACCTCAGAATAATTAATGGCCTTTTGACAAATGACCTTGAGTCCCACCTTAAAACAGAGTAAGAAATGATTTCTTTCCCACTTTTGGAATTGCCATTGTAACCTCATGGATGGGACTGCTGTTTCTCCTATAGGGTATTTGTTGTCAGACAGATGTAAATTGTTAGCAAATTTTCTGGCCTCCTTAATTACCCTTTCCTGTACAATGTCTGACAAAGTTTGTCCCAGAACTATCATCACATCTTTACAGATTAGTCCACATGCCAAAGTAAAGTGTTGGAAAACATCCACATATTTGTTTTGTTTGACTGAATATTTCCCAAGGTCAGCTTTAATTTGCCTGAGCTCAATGAGGGATGTGGGAAGCCGACAGCCCCCCAGTGTCTGACAAGGCCACATTGCCCTGCTCAGCACTGGATATTAGGGGTGCTGCCTTATGGTTGGTCATGTAATATCTCCTGCCTCTAAGAGCCCATGTGCCTTTCCTCCTATAGGAGACGATATACTCACTGCATTTATGGCAAGTTCCTGTATACCCCAATGAGCTAACTACGCAGCCAAAGACGGGTAAGATCTCCTAAACGAGGGGAGACAACCTAAGCCAGGCGGTAGTTCCGTGGGGAACCCCTAAATTGAGATATTGGGGACTCAAGCCCCTTTGGAAACTGAGGCATAGGCCTTTGGCCACATAGGCCTAAAAAAGCCAGTCTGTGAGAAACAGACAGCCTCTGTGAGAAACTGGTGCTATCGTTCGTCCTTGCCTGTGCAGCTGTGAAAGGTTTCCTTGGAGACCAGGAGACCAAGGTCTCTCGGCCATGAAAGTTCTGATAAGAGGCAACTTACTGACCATAAGTTATTTTAATTAACAGCCTTGTTTTAACTCTTTATTCTGTACATTGCTAGCAACAGATACTGAAGCTTTGACTGAGAAACAGATGTTACCCTCTATTACAAAAACATGCAGCTCTTTGTAAGATAGAAAAAGTTTGAAACTCCTTTTGCTACTAAGTATTATAATCACATAGAAATAGTTTCTTGCCTAAACTCTTGACAATAGTTCAAGTATATGCCCTGTAAGGTAGCCATGGTAACCACTTTTTAGATGATAAGTAAAATCCTTGAACAGGCCACAGTGTACCCTGGAAAGATACAATTACAAAAAAGTAAAAGTTCTGAGTAAGAAAAAACATCATGGTCATGTGAAACATAACTTATAATTAAGATAATAGTCAAAAGCCCCTATAAAAGGAGCTAGGCTTTAACAATAAGTGTGACACTTCTGAGAACCTCTTTCCGGTGTCTCCACCTTTTTTCTGCCTTTACTGTAATAAAGATTTTCTGTCTTTCGTATCGCCGACTCCGTGTCCACCTTCTTGGGACCCTGGTCAGCGGGGGCTGGCCCCCCGCAGAGGGAGAAGGGTTTATGTATTAGTTGGTGCTGAATTCTTCTGCTGTTTCTATCAGGGGCAAGAGCTTAGTTGTCATCACATCTTTTTTTAAATTAATTAATTAATTAATTTTTTGAGGACAGTGTCACTGGCTCTCATATGTGGGACCCGAACTGGGGCCTCTGGCTTCCCAAGCCATCCCTTAACCACCCTGCCACTCGTCCGGCTGGTCATCACATCTTTAGAGGAAGGAAAAGCAGAGGCCAGTGGTTGTGAAGAAGGCAGTGAAAAGGCCTTCTCTGGGGTCCCTGGGGCTGTGATTGGTTCAGTGAGCAATTGGGGATGAGTAAGCATCACATTAGTAAGACTAAGTTTACACTTTTTACATAAATCTCTACGACCCCTCAAATAGAAAAATATTTGTATATAAGGAATCTCTGACCGTTTTCCAAGATGTTTACAAAAGAGGCTGAGTTGTAGAATTGTGTTATAGTTTAAGGTCCCATTAAGGGGCCAAACTTCCCCTTCCCCTGGTTGGTATTGGGGCCGAGCTGTGTTACAAAAGAAAGATTTGTTGGCCTTTTTTCCCCCTTAACTTTGAGGATCAAATTGCAACGAATTAGAAAGGATATATATTAAGCGGGTACTGGCAAGGATGGTTTCCTGATTCCCCATCTAGAAAAAGGAAAACACCATATGATTTGCTTCAGCGAGGCAAGTCCCCCCAGGGGAATGGGTAGAGGCAAGACTGCCCCTTGAAACAGTGGCAAGACTGTCCTGCTCCTTTTCTGGATTTCTGCGGGTTGAGAAAGGGTCCTGGTAGATCCCGTATTCTTCTGTGAGTTGAAAAAGCCTTGGTGGGAAATTATAGAGGACTAATGGGGAATGTCCAGTGTATGGTTTTGATTATTCCAACCAGAGAGAAGTAGTCAAGCCCTCATTCAAGCAGTTATCCCTTTTGTTCCTCCACCTACTGGTCTGCTGGTATTAGCGTTACCTCTTGTTGGGCAATAATGTTCAAAAAAGAGCATGTTCTTAAGGGATTGGAGAGGCAAATTTTTAAAAAATATTTTATTGGGGAATTGGGGGAGGGGAACAGCGTTGGGGAATCAGGGAAGGGGAACAGACAAGTTGCTGTCTTTTTGTTCTTCAGTCTAGTTGCGGAGGACATTGTCTTCCCAGATGAGGCAGATCGGTCACCGGCCTCTGGATGGTCGCTCATCGTGGCTATTGGCAGCTCACACTGGCTGTCAGCCGCTCACGCTGGCTGCAGGCCACTCACTGTAGCCTATGGCAGCCCACTGCAGCAGGGGCTGCAGCCTACACTGTCGCTGGGGCTCGCACAGCCCAGCTCCAGGTGGAGCTGTTGTTAGCTGTAGAGGGCAATGTCACTGGCCCTTATATGTAGGATCCGAACCTGGGCTGCTGGCATCACAAAACCAGCTCTTAACCAATGTGCCACTCGGCCGGCCCTGGAGAGGCAAATTTGAGAGGTAAAAGAAGGAAGCCTGAAAAGGCTGATAATCAACTCTGAAAGTGGGAAAGGCAAGAAAAGCTTGCCGATCCATACTTACTGCATTCCAAATGGCTGGAGACAGAGGGTGCAATCAGAGTCATGGCACCAAAATGTTTCGGGAGTCTCAGTTCTTCTTGCTGATGCAGTGAAGAATCAAAGGTCAGCAAGCTGATTAATATGCAAGAAGGGTTTATTAGTGATACATTCTCAGGGAAGAGAACAGACCTAGTCAAGATGGGGAGGAGGAGAGAAAGAGAGAGATAGAGATAGAGAGAGAGAGAGAGAGAGAGAGAGAGAGATGAGAGAGAGAGAGAGAGAGAGAGAGAGAGAGAGAGAGAGAGAGAGAGAGAACTTGATAGCCAGAGAGAGAGAGAGAGAGAGAGCCCTTGTCCTGAGGACATATAGTTTTCTGGGTAGGGTGAGGGAGTTGCATATTGATTTGGCGGGAAAAGTGGTACATGTTCTTCCACGGGAGGGCATGACCCCCTAAGATGGGTGGAGGTCTGTTGCTGAGATCCTCATCTTGCTCCAGACCACCTCTTGTCATCTGTTGTTGTAAAAACAAATATGTGGCTAGAGGCAGTTAATCAAAGCTACAATAGTTCTGAGCTTTTTCTGTAGACACTATAGACTCCCACCTCTCCTCCTCCTACATTTTCTAACTTTCACCTAACAGAATGTCAGAGTAATTCTTTTTTTTTGTACCCCCCAGAGGGCGCAACCCACAACACCAGAACAGGAAACTACAGAATCCTTCATTGTTACCTTGTTTCCCAAATACCATCTCTATGTGCTGTAAAACGCTATTAACTGTCCTGTACCCACCAATGTAAAAGAAGTGTGTGTCTCTCCATTTTACTTTTTATCCAATCCCAGAAATTTCCTCACTTTATTTTCTCCTACCCCCTCAATCTACAACCAATGGATTTCATGTAACCCTTCTCCTTTGATTCTAATATATAAAATGAGTTGCAAAACCACCATTTTCCAGAGCACTTTCTCAATCTGTTGAGAATTTACTTCCAAGAAGTTGTCATCAGTTTTGCTCAAATAAACTCTTATAAGCTTTCTCTTAGGCTGTATTTTTTTTTGTCAGCAGTTCTAACTTCCCGTCTCCCTGTTATATATATATATATATATATATATATATATATATATATATATATATATATATATTGGAAAAGTCATGGCGTATTTTTCTATGTTTTTTGTTGCATATATAATATATATATATATATATATATATATATATATATATATATATATATATATCTATCTATCTCCACCATCTTGGCAAAAGGCAGAATGCATGTGGCTCGCCGGGTCTGCATGGCTCTCATACTGTAGCAGTACTTCTTCCTTTTCCTGAATAAATCCTTTTAGTGACAGGCTACATAGTCAATGTTTTTGTTCAGTTGACATTATATTGTAAATGTGAGATAATTTTCTACCTCTGGATGGTATTGTTCAAATTAATTCAGTAAATTAAAACTAATTGATTTGAAGGCAAGCACATGTAAGGACTGGGTATTCTAAAATTTTCAGAAACTAATCCAAATGCTTTTGAAGTTCAAGTGATCTAAGATTAATCTTTAGTATATAAAAGTTAGTTTAAGTTCATTGGTTTAAGTAGAACAGACATGTCTTTTGAGTTATAGATATTAAATATAATATTTATACTTTACAAAAATAAGTTCATGTTATCTCTGTTATAAAATTTGTCAGCAGGAAAATAGCTTGGGGTAATAATTGATGTCACATAGAGTTGTGTTTGTTTTTTTTAGAAAGGCAGACTGCCCCATGCAGTGCCTCATTTGGATGTGTCTGGAGTCTTGGAAGCTTTACTACCCTATGTTCTCCTACAAATGGACTTTGAGAGCTTGTTTGGAGGTTCTAGCAGGGGAGCGCAGCTGCTGGCATACCCCTGACTGAAAAACAGTCCTCTCCTCTATTGGGGAAGGTCGTCCTCTTTAACCCAGTGCGCAGCTTCAGGAAGGATGCACATGGAGCGGTGAGGGAGGAAGGGGACACCCGCCTAACCAGCCAGATCAGTTGAATTAACCCTGGCGAGCAATGGGGTGACAGATGTTGCAGCAGATTGCTCTCACATCCTCTCATAGAGTTTTTATGGGTAACCTAACGTAATTGTTTAGGATTAATGAATTAAATATATGTAAATAGAATACAAGGGTGTGTGTGTGTGTGTGTGTGTGTGTGTGTGTGTGAAACTTTTCAATAACAACTGTTTTATAGCATGTGTACTTAAAATAAGAGTCCCAAAATCTTTTGGTAACTCAAAACCTTAGACTTTTACTAAGTTAACTTAAAATATAGAAATTATTTAATATCTAGATAATTGCCAAATAAGATAAAATACTGAAACATTAATTACTCGACATAGGTTTACATACCTTTTGCCTCTTATCACAGAGAAAGTAAAAGATAAATTTGGATCTGTTAATGAAATATCTTATTCTTTGTTGAAATTATGAACTGCATTGTTTTGTTTTTTTTTTGATACCCCTGGTCATTTGAAGAAAGTGAAAGAATGCTCAATACTTTGAAAAGCAAGAAAGCAAGAAAAGCTTTATTGAAAGTCTGGCAGCGAGGATGCCTGTGGCAGTGTCTGGAGAAGATGGATGCTATGGGGTTCTGTTTAGAAAAGAGAAAGGCACCAACAGAGGGGTTGCCAGGGACAGAGTAAAGAGTAGACAGCTGTCATGGGTTTCTGTTTAGCTGGGGTTTTATATTTTTCTGTGCAGGATGTAGGGTGCTTGTTCACATTTCAGAGGGTTGCTGTTACAATTGTCTTCTTCTGGGAACTGTTCTGTTCCCATTTGTGATGGGTATTTGTTAGCTTGCAGGGGATTGCTGTTGTAATTGGGAACTATTCTCTTCCCACCTATGATGGATGTTGATGAGACAAGTAAAGAGTTAACAGGAGCGGGCTTGTGGGCTAACAGGAATGAGCTAAACATTAACTGCTTGGCTCTAACTCCCCTGGCCAGCACTGCACCTGAAAGCTGACAAAGCACCTTACATCTATCATAGGTAAGAACAGAATGGTTCCCAATCACAATGGCACCCCCTGAAAGCTGACATCCATCAAAGATGGAAACAGGACAGTTCCCAGAAAACAATTGTAATGGCAGCCCCCCCTGCAAGCTGACAAGCACCCTACATCCTGCTTAGAAAATTATTGGGTTGTCGGAAAAGTCATGATGTATTTTTCTATGTTTTTCATAGACAACCCAATATAAAACTTGAGCTAAACAGAAAGTGGCTGTAGCTCTTTTTGCCAGTTCCATCTGAGAGAACTCTCTCTTTTTGACTTTCAATAAATCTTTTTACTCTTGTAGAGTCTTGTGAATTCTTTCACATTCTGTAAATGACCAGGGGTAATTCTATGCCAAGACAGAAGTGGGATGCTTGTCAGCTTGCAGGTGCAGTGTTAGCTAGGAGATTCAGAGCCAAGCAGTTAATTTTTAAGCTTGTTTCTGCTAGTTCACAAACTTGCTCCTGTTAACTCTTTACCTATCTCATCACAAACTGTATTTTCCAGTAAAAGAATGTATGTTTCTGGAGGCTTTAAGATGTCTTCAGAAATTAGCAAAGTCAAAGAATGTTAATTGCAAGGGGTCAACCAAGATGGTACAGTAGGCAAATGCTGTGTTTACCTTCTCTCACAACCACATAAAAATTATAACTAATCTACAAAACAACCATTATTAAGAATCACCTAAAATCAAGCTGAACTGAAGCCTTTTAACTAAGAACTTGCAGAAGAAGCCACCTCCAGATTGGTAGGAAGGTCAGAGATGTGGACCAGGCTGGTTCCATACCTGTGTGTGACCATTAAAGATTGGGGAGGTTATTTCAGCGGTGGGGGTCCCCTCCTCATCTCCTAGAGGAGCAAGAGATTCCAGCCCAGGGTTCCAGTGCCAGAGAGAGAAGTCCCCATAATTTCTGGTTGGGAAAACCAGCAGAGATTGTGACTGAGTGAGACTGAGTACTCCAAGGTGCTCCTGTTAAAGGGATTGCACGCAGACTCACCCACCAACAGAACCACTCACTCTAAGCTCCAGTGCTGGGGCAGCAGCTGAAAAAGCTGCAATAGCCCTCCTGATTTTTAATGGTGGGGAATTGAGTTGTCTGGCTTGGGGTAGGGGCTGGAGAGGCAGCTTTCTCCTGGCCAGGGGAGCTGTTAGAGGCCATTTTTTATTTAATAAGCTCCCCCACTGTCCAGTGTGCAAACACAGGAAGCCACTATTTCTGAGTCTCTGTCATTCATTCGCCATGCCCTGGTGATTCCAGACCCAGCCCCACCCAACTTTCAGGCACACACAGGCTGCTTTCAGTAGCTTTTTCATGCAGACCACCTGCCTTTGCTCAAGCTGCACTTTCCTAGCGTCTCTCAAAGGCTCTCAGAACCCAGACAAGTGGCATCTGGCTTGAGCGTGTTCTATACTTCTGGCTGAGCATCCCTTAGCTGGCATCAGCAGCAGCACGCCTTGGTTCACAGCTTGGCCTCTCAAGGCAATTCCAAGCACAGCATCGGCAGCAGCCATCTGCAGATTTCTTTCTGGCTCCTATTGGGTGGCCCCAGGTCGGGCCCAGGCTGTGGCTGAAGTAGGCCTACAGCAGATCCCCTGCATGGTGGTCCTGGGACTGGTGCCCCCAGTGGCCAGCTTCATTACGAGCTGGAGCATCACCCAGTTGAGTCCAAGTACGACACACCCAAGGGACAGATTGAACAGGCACCGGAGTCCTGCTGGAGCAGATCCTGCTCGGTAAGATTAACCCCTACACAACAACTCTTCCACTGTAGTCAAGGCAAGTCCTCACAACAACTGAGCCCATGTGTAAGTCCCTCCCATTGAGGGACTTACCAAGGTTCAACTATCAACCAAGGTTCAACTATAAGAGGATGGAACAAACAACCCACGCAAGGGACACATCTGGAATGCATGGCTCAGGTGACCAGAAAGACTGTGCCACTGAACCCCATAACATACCTACTACTTAAGGTCACTCTACTAAGACCAGAAAACATAGCAGCCCTATCAATACATAAAAACAAACACAGGAAGGCAGCCAAAATGGGTAGACAAAGAAACATGTCCCAAATAAAAGAACAGAACAAAACTCCAGTAAAGGAATTAAGTGAAATGGAGATAAGCAATCTATCAGATGAAGAGTTCCAAGCACTGGTTATAAGAATGCTCAGCGACCTCAGGGAAAACTTCAACAGAAAGATAGGAAGCATAAAAATAGAGATGGAAACCACACAAAAGAACCAGTCAGAAATAAAGGATACGATAACAGAAATGAAGAATATATTACAGGGAATCAACAGTAGATTAGATGAAGCAGAGGATCCAACCAGCAATGTAGAAAAAGGGTGGTAGAAAACACCCAAACAGAACAGCAACAAGAGAAAAGAATCTAAAATATTGAGGAGAGTTTAAGGGGCCTCTGGGACAATGGTGAGTGTACCAACATTTGCATGATGGGGTACCAGAAGGAGAAGAGACAGGGCAAGGAATTGAAAACCTGTCTGAAGAAATAATGACAGAAAACTTCCCTAACCTGGTGAAGGAAATGGACATACAAGTCCAGGTATCACAGAGAGCCCTGAGCAAGAAAAACCCGAATAGGCCAACACCAAGACACATCATAATTATAATGCTAAAGATTACAGACAAAGACAGAATCTTAAAAGCAGCAAGAGAAAAGCAGTTAGTTATCTACAAGGGAGCCCCATAAGACTGTCAGCTGATTTCTGAACAGAAACTTTGCAGGTAAGAAGGAGGTGGCAGGAAATATTCCAGGTGATAGAAAGCAACGACATACAACCAAAATTGCTCTAACCAACAAGGCTGTCATTTAGAATTGAAGGACAGAGAAGGAGCTTCCCCGAAGAAAAACCTGAAGGAGTCACTACCAAACCAGTATTACAAGGAATCTTAGAAGGACTTCTTTCAGATGGAAGGGGGGTTAAGGATGGGTGAAAGGGAAAGGGATTAAGAAGTACAAATTGGTTGTTATACAATAGTCATGGGGATGTAGGGTATAACATAAGGAATATAGTCAATAATATTGTAATAACTAGGTATGGTGCTAGATAAATACTATAATAGATTTATCAGGGTGGTAGATGGGAATGGGTTTGGGGGCAGGGTGAAAAAGGAGAAGTTATTAAGAAATACAAATTGTTAGTTAATACAATATGGGGAATATAACCAACAATGTTGTAAAGATCGTGTAAAGTGCCTGATGGGATCGTGTCATACACTGTGTAGATGCCTCACCAATGTGCTATACACCCAAAGCTGAAGTAGAATAATATTGAATGTCAACTATAACTAAATATATAGGTATATATAGTCACAGGATATGGAGTACAACATAGGGAAGATAGTTGATGGTATTGTAAGAGCTGTTGAATATATAAGATGTCAGAAGGGTCATAGCTTGGGGGGTGGGTTATCACTTTATGAGGCGTTTAAATGTCTAATTATTACTTTGCTTTGTACACCTGAAACTAATAAAAAATAAATTTTAAAAAATGTTAATTGTTAAAATCTCAGTAAATTTAAGAAGATTGAAATCATATCAAACAGATATAAAGGAAAAACTGATGGTTGCTGGCTGGGAGGGGGTGGGGATGAGGGAGAGGGGAAAGGTTATGGACAGTGTAGATGGGTGACTACAATGTTGCCGCAGGGATATGGGGGCAATTCTAGAAATGTAATTGATAATGTTGTGAAGAGACTATTATGTTAAGTGGAATAAGTCAGTCGGAGAAAGACAAATACTATATGAACTCACTTATATGTGGAATCTGAAAAACTGAATGAATGAGCAAAGTAAACAGAAACAGACTCATAGATATAGAGGAAAAATTGAGGGTTACTAGTTGGGAGGTGGGTGGGGATCAGGGAGAAGGGGAAGGGATTAGACAATATAAATAGGCAACTACAATATTGCCACAGTGATTTGAAACACAGTTCGGGGAATATAATAATGTTGTAAAAGTTTTGTGGCATGTCAGATGGTCACATGTCTTGTTAGGGAGACCACTTCATGGATGGAGTAGAGGCTTGATCACTGCACTGTATACCTGAAGCTGATGTTGTGTAATATTGAATGCCAACTGTAATTGAATATATAGTCACAGGATGTGGAGTGTACTGTGTAAAGGAGTCAAAGAAATTGTAATAGATACGTATGATATGGGGGAGGAGTGGGGTAGCGAACTGGAGAAGGGGGGTTGTCACTTTGAGGCATAAGAAGTATAACTATTGCACTGTGTTGTATACCTGAAACTAATTTTTTTTAAATGTTTATTTCACAATAAGAGAATTTTAAAAAAGTTAATTGTTTATTTCTTGGTTTACATTAAAAATTGAGGTTTTAAGGGTTTAAATGCCAATATATGTAATTAAAAGTACTTGGAATAACTTTGAGGTTTTCCAGGAGAGCCCCTGGAATATCCCAAAGATTTGTTTTCTCTACTTACAAAAAAAATTTTTTAACTAATTTGGTTCATTTGATATGTTAAATTGCATGGGAAGCATTATAAAATAAATGATTAAAAACTTCTAGGGTATATTGCATGGTTAAAATATGGTTGTAAATTAAACTAATAGTTGTGGCTATGGGAAACCCCAAATGGCTGCTTAGTTCTTTCATGCTCCCTGGCAAACCCTACATTTTTGTTCTTACATTCCTCCACACTTCTTAGTGCATTTAAGCTGGACTTTCATTCAACCACCACTTAGTATGAGTTATCAATGTATTCTTCTTGTATGTATATTTTCCACATGGGTTAAAGCTTCCCTCCATCATGGCCCACAAACTATAATCATTGTTCTGTTTGCCCTAAATACAACCCTGGAAAACCTTTCCTGGGTCCCAGGGGTATTTTCCTTTAACTCCTGGATCTTTGAGATATGGTAAATGGATTTTATCCAAATTCCATCGTCTCAAGGTTATAAATACATATTAGTATTAATTTGTATGTCCTCACACTAGGTTGAGTTATAGACAAAATTATAATAGTCTTTATAGGAGAGAAATGGCATAAACTGTAGGAAAATTTTTATTGGAAGAAAAATTATTCCCACATGGGAAATTCTCTCCGAATTATACAATGACAGGGTAACTCATTTCTTTTTTTTTTTTTGAAGATTTTATTGGGGAATTGGGGGAGTGGAACAGACAAGTTGCTGTCTCTTTTTTTGTTCTTCAGTCTAGTTGCAGAGGACGTTGCTTCACTGGCCCATGTTGGCATCATCACCGCACTCCTCACGGATGAGGCAGATCAGTTGCTGGCCCCTGGATTGTTGCTCACCGCGGCTAATGGTAGTGCACGCTGGCTGCCAGCTGCTCACGCTGGCTGCTGGCCACTCACTGTAGCCTATGGCAGCCCACTGTAGCAATGGCTGCAGCCTATACCGTTGCTGGGGCTCATGCAGCCCAGCTCCATGTGGAGCTGTTGTTAACTGTAGAGGGCAGTGTCACTGGCCCTCATATGTGGGTTCTGAACCGGGGCCACTGGCGTCCCAAGCCAGCACTTAACCAATGCACCACTCAGCTGGCCCAAGGGGACTCATTTTATTGGACAAGTTATTCAATGTATTTGTGAGCTTTGGCCCATACTGTATCATTTCCATCACGCTTATCACCCCTAGTCCTCAGGATTGGTGGAACAAACGAATGGAACAATAGACTCAATAGGCAAAATTAACAGATGCATTTTACCCTCTGTGGCCAAAAGCTCTCCCCTTGGTAATCCTCAACTTGTGATCCAACCCTTTATGGGAAACATCAGTTGTCACTTTATGAAATAATGACAGCTTGATCTATGAGAGTAGATGAAGAAACTTATTAGTTGACATTATTGAAAGGAGACATTTTACACTATCACCAATATTTGATAAAGTCGCTTCAAGAAAATGCCAAAATTGATCATTGCTTCCTTTCACAGTGAGCTCCCAGGAGATAAATACTTTAAAATCACGGGCTGCCACCTGGAGATTTTGTTTATTGGCAAAGACGTTGAAAAACACTTTCCAGCCTCACTGAAAGAGACATTATCAGATATCTAACCACAAATGGACAGCTACCCTTGTTGCTTGCACTCTCCTACAACGGACATCAAAGACTCCTCAAGGTTGACAAGCCACTTATGTCAGAGGTAGACAACTATCTCAAGACATTGACATGGGCTGTATACCTGTGAATTGGTGTTGAGCTCAGACACCATTTGTTTGATTGTCTTTACCTGTCTGCTAATAATATCAGTCATAACAATAGTTATACTTGTTCTTTGGGCTTTTCTCAAATCTCATTCTTATGTAGCCCACTGTTAATGATTGCTGAAGATGTATAAGATAATATTTAATACTCTTTTTATGGTTTATGTAATGTTATACTAGATGCAAAATACAGAACAGTGAGACAGACAGCACAACTCATGTCATGATAGTTTACAGGATACAAATGATCCAGAGTGTTTTTGTAATGAAGGTGCATAGGACCGACTTCCTAAGGGTATTTACCTGCCCTTCCCTTTAGGAAAATTCAATCTCAGCTCTCACATCCTGTGGTTATGATATTGCCCCATCCCAATGGTCCACCATGTCAACAGGACAAAATCGATACTGAGACTTCCCAGGAATGAGCCTTCCTAGAGCTGTGAAACCACACTCTCCAACCAAGATGTTGGTCATTTTATGACCAGAACAGGGAATTGTGGAAGAATAAAGGGTTCTATGAAAAACAGTAACCTCATAGGATGATCTGATCATATTTTTTTTAAAGATTTTATTAGGAAATTGGGGGAGGGGAACAGTGTTGGGGAATTGGGGAAGGGGACCAGCCAAGTTGTTGTTCTTCAGTCTTTGTTGTGGAGGGCACCAGTCACCATCTGGCTTCCCATCAGCAGCTCGTGTCCTCTAAGGTCAAGGTTCTGTGTTCAATCTTAGTTGTGGGTGGTCGTAGCCATCATCCCATGTGGGAGTCGAACCAGCAGCCTTGTTGTTAAGAGCACACATTCTATCCATTGAGTCATACAGGTGGCAACTCAGCTCAAGGTGCCAAGTTCAGTCTTAGTTGCAGGTGGACATAGCCACCATCCCATGCAGGAGTCAAACTGGCAGCATTGTTGTTAAGAGTGCACACTCTAGGGCTGGCTGATTGGCACATTGGTTAAGAGCTGGCTTGGGACGCCAGAGGCCCTGGTTCGGATCCCACATATGAGGGCCAGTGACACTGCCCTCTACAGCTAAGATGGTGAACAACAGCTCCACCTGGAGCTGGGCTGTGTGAGTCCTGGCAACGATGTAGGTTCCGGCCTGCTGCAGTGGGCTGCCATAATCTAGTGAGTGGCCAGCAGCCAACGTGAGAGGCTGGCAGCCAGCATGAGCTGCCAAGAGCTGCAGTGAGCAGTTGTCCAGAGGCCGGCGACTGATCTGCCTCATCTTGGAAGAGTGCAATGATAATACCAACATGGGCCAGTGAAGCAATGTCCTCCGCAACTAGACTGAAGAACAAAATGGCAGCAACTTGTCTGTTCCCCTACCCCGATTCCCCAACGCTGTTCCCTTCCCCCAATTCCCCAATAAAAATCTTAAAAAAGAAAAAGCACACACTCTGTCCACTGAGCTATCCAGGTGGCAGCTCAGTTCAAGGTGCCAAGTTCAGTGTTAGTTGCGGTGGGTGTAGCTCACCATCGAACAGGCAATCTTTCTTGTTACACCAGATGAGCCATCCTGCCACCTGTTGGCAGCTTGGCAACAGCTCAGCTCAGGTGCAGCATCACTGGCCCATGTGGGATTTGAATTGGTGGCCCTGTTGCTCAGAGCTCAGGCTCTTAAGCTAATTCTTAACCATCGGAGCCACTCGGCCAGCCCCAATCATAAATTCTTAATTGAACAGACCAAGGTGAGTAGTCATGCCTCAAGCCTATGACTTTTTTAGTAAAAAGTTTGTCTTTGCTTTAAGCAAGCCCTGTCCACTGTTTTTATACATTTAGGTTAACAAACTTTTGAAATGCCAGAATGGCCCCCTTTTTCAGGCCCCTTAAGGCAGCACATGCTCTTGTTGCCCATATACCATCCCTATTTACTGTAAATATTAAATTAGGAAACATCAATTGTTGCATTTTGAAATACTAACAGGTTGGCCTATGAGATTAGATGAAGGAACTCATGAGGTACTGACATAAGCACCAGATCATGAGACCACATTATTATTTTCTTGCCCACATACCATCTCTATGTGATATAAATGTTAACTATCCTGTAAATATTAAATAGCTTATTTCTCCCTGTTGCTTTTTTTTTTTGAGGGCAGTGTCACTGGCCCTCACATGTGGGACCGAACCAGGGCCGCTGGCTTCCCAAACCAGCGCTTAACCACCGCGCCACTCGGCCGGCCCTCTCCCTGTTACTTTTATCAAATAATAGAAGTGTACCTGCATTGCTTTCTCTCACCTCCGTAATCTACCACCCATGGATTTCATGCCATCTTATGTTTTCTTTTTGATTCCAAATTCATAAAAATAACTGCAAAATTGATATTCTCATTGAGAATAGATCTTGCTCCCACACATGTCCTCAGTTTGGCTCAAATAAACTTACAAAATTTTCTATTAAGTCAATGCTCTTTACATCCATTAGCTATTAATGCATATATACATATATACATGTGTATGTATATATATTCAGTACTACTCAGCAGAATAAAAGCAATTAAACAAAGAAAAGAAAATTAATTACTGTGGTTGAAAAAGGGGCCACATACTAAACTTGACAAGCTCAGGGAAGGCCTGCATGGTGGGCCTAACAAACTCAGGGACCAAACCACAGAGGGTGGCCTGAACATAAAAACTCCTAACTAAAAGATGTCATGATGTGTAGGCATGTCTTAGGCCTGTGGCTTCCTTGACAAAGGTTAGCTTTTACCTTTGAAATTGTCTATTGTCTTTGTGGATCTAAGATAATGTAACTTAGAAATGTCAGAGTAATGTTCTTTTCCAGAGCCCTTGAAGGCATAGCTGCTGTATGCGCTATAAATGTTAACTGTCCTGCACCCACCAATGTAAAAGAAGCACATGTTTCTCCATTTTACTTTTCTCCAACCTGAGATTTCCTGGCTTTGATTTTTCCCATCCTTTTAATCTACTACTAGTGGATTTCATGAAGCCCTCCTTAGGTCTCCTCCTTTGAGTCTTATTTTTAAGCTGCAAAACTGCCATTCTTCAGAGCATTTTCTCAATCCGTTGAGATTTTCTTCCTAGCAATTGCCATCAGTTTGGCTCATATAAATACTTATAAGACTCCTGGTCAAGATGGCACAGTAGGTGAATGTTGTGTTAACTCCTCTCACAACTACAACTAAATTATAGGACAACCACCCTTGAGAGCCTTCTGAATTCTAGCTCAACAGAAACCCTATAACTAAGGACATACAGAGACTGGTAGGAGGGGTGGAGACATGGAATGGGCTGTTCCCATGCCCATGTGTGGCAATTTAGAGGATATCTGCACTTCAGAGGTCCCCCCTGAGGAGTGTGGGACCTCAGCCCCACACTGGACTTCTCAGCCCAGGGTTCCAGGGGAATAGGAGCCCCCAAAATCTGGCTGTGAAAACCAGTGGGGATTCCATCTGTGTGAGGGGGAAGGCAGCTGGAAACACAGGGGTCCTCTTAAAGAGCCCCCCTACAGACTCCCTCACAAACACTTGCTCTGAGCTCCAGAGAAGGGACAGCAGCTCAAAAAGCACCAAGGACATATGGGGAAGAACTGAATTGTCTGGCTGGAGGTGAGGGTTGAAGGACTAAAGTGCTGGCAGGCACCATTATTCTTTTGTCGAATTCCTCCCCCACAGAACCTGCAGACCCAGGCAAGCACCAAATCTGAGTCTCCATTAACCTGGTTAATACTGCTGTTGCCCCACACTGATGATTCACTGAGACCCTGCCCCACCCAATTCATATGCTTCACCTGAACTTCTTTCAGAGGCAAATCCACATAAGCAGCTGGCCTGGGCCTGCACTGTGGACTTTCCTAAAACCTCTCAAAGGTCCACAAACCTCCAAAAAGCAGTGGCTGCCTTCAGGAGGCCATGTACTTCTTGCTAAGTAGCCCAAGCCTGGTACTAAAGTCTGTCTCAGTTTGCAGTATAGCCTCTCCCAGGTCCCAGGCACCTCCAAGCCCTGCACAAGCACCTACAAACCACAGATCACTTTGTAGCTCCTACAAAGGTGGCCGTAGATTGGACACAGGAAATGGATGACCTTGGCCTGCAACAGAGCCCCTCCCTAGAGGCCCTAACACCAATACAACTGGTAGCCAGCTAGACAACACAAGAGCTACACCACCACCTCCACAATTGACACACCCAAAGGCAGACTGGGCAGTCACCAAAGCCCCAGAAAAGTGAATACTGCTCTGTGGGATCAGTCCCCACATAATAGTTCCTCTACTGTAGTCATGGACACTCCTCACAGCCAGTCAGCCTGAGGGCCAATCCCACTCACTGATGTGCCAACAGCAACCAAGGCTTAACTACAACAGGAGGGCACACATAATCCATAAAAGAGACACACATGTACTACCTGACTCAGGTGACCAGGGAGACAGCTCCACTGGGCCTCACAGGACCCTAATACATAAGGCCACTCTACCAAGATTGGAAGATATAGCAGCCCTACCTAATACATGGAAACAAACATACAGAGGCAGCCAAAATGAGGAGACAAAAACCATGTCTCATATGAAAGAAAAAAACAAAGCTCCAGAAAAAGAACTAAACAAAATGGAGACAAGCAATCTACCAGACACAGCTTTCAAAATGCTGGTTATAAGAATGCTCAATGATCGCAGTAAGAACTTCAACAAAGAGATAGGAAACATAAAAATGGAGATAGAAAATGTATAAAAGAACCAGTCAGAAATAAAGAATGCATTAACTAAAGTGAAATATACATTAGAGGGAATCAACAGTAGATTAGATGAAGCAGAGGATTGAATCATTGATGTAGAAGATAAAGTAGCAGAAAATACCCAATCAGAACAGCAATAAATAAATAAATAAAGTTTAACGGGCTTCTGTAACAACATCAAGTGCACCAACAATCGCATCATAGGGGTACCAGAAGGAGAAGAGAGACAGCAAGGGATTGAAAACCTATTTGAAGAAATACTGATGGAAAAATTCCCGAACCTAGTGAAGGAACTAGACATACAAGTACAGGAAGCACAGAGTCCTAAACAAGATGAACCCAAAGAGACCCACACCAAGACACATCATAATTAAAATGCCCACGGTTAAAGACAAACAGAATCTTAAAAGCAGCAAAAAAAAAGGCAGTTAATATCTAAAGCAAGTACCTATAATCAAGATTAACCTACCCAGCGGAGCTATCATTTAGAATCTAAGGACAGATAAACACTTCCTAGACAAGAAAAAGCTAAAGGAGTTCATCAGCACCAAACCAGTATTACAAGGAATCTTAGAGGGACTTCTTTAAAGAGAAGAAGAAAAAAAGATCACAAATATGAATAAGAAAATATTTGGAAAAAATTCTCACTGACAAAAGTAAACGCTTAATAAAAGAAATTATCAACCAACACTAAAGCTAGTACAAAAGTTAAAAGGCAAAAGTAGGAAGATCATGTATAATTACAATAGTAAATTAAGGGATACATATAAACAAACAAACACAAAAGAAGTATAAAGTAATAACAAAACATAAATGTGGAGGGGATAAATAAAAAAATGGTAGTGATTTTAGAATGAGTTGGGACTTAACCAACCACCAACTCAAAATGGACACAAACATAGCTTGGTATATGATGTGTCACACAGAACCTTTGGTTGTGATCAAACAATATGGTGAATGCTGCTGCTGAGTGCCGTCCAACAGAAAGGCAGGGATCCTCAATACAAGAATCGTCACATCATAGCTTAGTAACAGTGTGTGACAAGTTTCAGTGCAGTCAGTCAAGTGTGAGCTACAGTTGAGATAAGGTGTATTTTAAAGTGTGCTGTAAATCATCTCTCATCATAGCAACGCTCTGTGCCACACATTGCTTCTGGTATACGGTAATTTATGTCAAATGAAAACAAACATTGTAGTGTGTCATTGTCCACCTTATTTACTGGATCTGGCACTGTGCGACTTCTGGCTCTTCCCCAAAGTCAAAATGATTCAGGACATTGAAGTAGTCACGACAGCACAACTAAAGACACTCAGGAAAGGAGACTCCCAGAACTACTTCAGAAAGTGGCAAGAATGATGGGATAAAGTGTGTCTGAAGCGAGGGGGAATATTTTGAGGGGGATTAGTGGCAATGTGTCTTCTACTGTAACAATTTTTTTAAATTTAAACATTCATTATATTATCGTATTGTTTGATCACACCTCATAATACTTTCCTTAATAGAAACCTTGCTCCTGACATTTTTTATTTTATGTTTTTTGAGGGCAGTATCACTGGCCCTCATATGTGGAACCGAACCAGGGCCGCTGGCTTCCCAAACCAGCGCTTAACCACCGCGCCACTCAGCCGGCCCTCTGTGGCACGTCTTTTTGGCATGTGTCCATTATTTGCAGAAATTTTAGTCACTCTTATTCTCTTTTTTCTTATAATAACATTGTATTTTCTTGTGCATTAGAAGGAGACATGGTTCAGGGTAGCTTTTATCACTTTAGCTCCCTCCTCTATTGTGTCTGTGAGGCTTTCAAAGAATTGGTGGCTGGTTCTCTGGCATTTCGTGCTCTGTTCTGCTCTTTCAGAGCATATATAGGTGAATTATTTTATAATCTGGGTGAAGAATGCTTTTCTAAACATAACATTAATCAAACATTATAGAAATAAAAAATAATATATTTGCCTACATAAATACAGGAAATATGTGCACAAAACACAGCATAAAGAAATAAAAGACAAAACAGAAATAGGAAGAAATGTGCAATTTACAATTAGGGAATAATTTCCTTAACATGCACTTACAAATTAATTTTAAAAATGAACTTCCAATTTATAAAAGAAATAGGGCAAGAAGAAGGGCAAGAAACATACAAGGAACCCCACAAATTGAAATGAAACCATTTTAAGAGTTTGGGATTTGCAAAATTTTTTTAAAAAATTGAGAACTTTTCTGGAGAGCCATTTGGCAATATATATGAAGTCTGACAACTAAGTTCATGAAATCATCCTAGAAAAAGTGCTACATACCTCATTGCTGAATATCATTATGGTCACCTTTGAAGTTACCCCCCTTAGGAAGCTGTGCACCAATGCCAGCACCTAGTCCACCCTTCAAAGAAATTTTGGAACTCTTTTTCTAGAATGCCATCAAAGCTGTTGTATTACCCTTGATGTCCTGAAAGTTATCAAAATGTCTTTCTTTCAATATTTCCTTTACCTTTGGGTAAAGAAAAAAGTAATTGGGGGCCAGATCAGACGAGTGGTGAGGGTGCTTCAATATAGTTACTTGTTTACTGGCTAAAAACTCCCTCACAGACAATGCCGTGTGAGCTAGTACATTATCATGATGCAAGAGCCATGAATTGATGGCGAAAAGTTCAGATCGTTTTTATCTTTTTCACTCAGTGTTTTCAGCACTTCCAAATAGTAAACTTGGTTAACTGTTTGTTGAGTTAGTACAAATTCATAATGAATAATCCCTTTGATATTAAAAAAAAAGACTAGCAACAGTGTTACAAGTTCGTGAACTTAATTGTCAGATCTTGTATGTAAACCCTTAAAGAACACATTCCCATGGGCCGGCCGAGTGGCACAGTGGTTAATCGCTGGCTTGTGAAGCCAGCGGGCCTGGTTTGGTCCCACATATGAGGGCCAGTGACATTGCCCTCAAAAAAAAAAGAAAGAAAGAACACATTCCCTTCAACCCTATCCTGGGGAATAATCATTCGAGTGTTGCAAAGATGTGTAAAGGAGGTTCAGGAATGCATTATATTCATAAGAGAAACCTGGCAGAAAATCTAAATGTGATTCATCCATTTGTTAAATGAATTGAAACAGTGGGATACTTTTCAGTCATTACTAATGATAATGTAGAGCTAATTTTTTTTAAATTGGGGAATTGGGGGAGGGGAATAGCGTTGGGGAATCGGGGAAGGGGAACAGACAAGTTGCTGTCCTTTCGTTCTTCAATCTAGTTGCAGAGGACGTTGCTTCACTGGCCCATGTTGGTATCGTCACTGCGCTCTTCCCGGATGAGGCAGATCGGTCGCTGGCCTCTGGATGTCGCTCACTGCGGCTATTGGCAGCTCACGCTGGCTGCCGGCCACTCACTGTAGCCTATGGCAGCCCACTGCAGCAGGGGCTGCAGCCCACACCATCGCCGGGGCTTGCACAGCCCAGCTCCAAGTGGAGCTGTTGTTAGCTGTAGAGGGCAGTGTCACCAGCCCTCATATGTGGGATCCAAACCGGGGCTGCTGGCATCCCAGAACCAGCTCTTAACCAATGTGCCACTCAGCCGGCCCTGTAGAGCTAATTTTATTGACATGGAGAGAAGTCAGATATACAGGGTGCAAAAAAACCCATAAACACGTTTAAGATAGGAAAAAACTGTATTAAAATTGTAATACTCAATGTATACCAATAACGAAAAATGAATACAAGTCATGTGTATACATTTTTTGGCACCCCTGGTATTTAGTGAAAAACCAAAAATTTAGAAACAGCCATCATAAAGTGGTTATGAACACTTTAAGATTTTATTGGGGAATTTGGGGAGGGGAACAGTGTTGGGGAATTGGGGAAGGAGAACAGAAAAGTTGCTGTCTTTTTTGTTCTTCAGTCTAGTTGTGGAGGATGTCACTTCACTGGCCCATGTTGGTATCATCACTACACTATTCTCGGGTGAGGCAGTCACTTGCTGCCCATTAGATGATGGCTCAAGGCAGCTCACGCCGACTGCCGGCTGCTCACACTGGCTGCCAGCCACTCACGGTAGCTCATGGCAGCTGACTGCAGCAGGGGCTGCAGCCTACGCCATCACAGGCAACTCAAGGCAGCCCAGCTCCAGGTTGAGCTGTTGTTCACCATCTTAGCTGTAGAGGGCACGGTGTCACTGGCCCTCATATGGGATCTGAACTGGAGCCCTGCTGCTCAGAACTTGTACTCCCAAGCTAACTCTTAACCAATGTGCCACTTGGCTGGCCCATGAACACTTTTTTTGTTTGTTTGCTTGTTTAAAATATAAGCATGTGGTATGTATTAACACACAAGAAAATTCTGACCAGATACTATCAGAATGTCTCTTGGGTTTCTTGGAGAGTTAGGGCAGGAGTGCAACCTGCTGGAGGGGTGAATGAAGTGCATCATCTCCTTATCTGCTTTCTGCCTTACGTGAATTGTATAAATATCTATGTAATAATGAGCATGTATATTTATAGTCTGAAAAAAAATATTCCATTAAAATTTATGAGGCCACCCCCTGTAATTATGAGGACTGATTTATCCATCCCCTCTCCGGAACTCATATTTGTAGCCCAAGGCCTTTACCACCAATTTAATAGTTAATCGTGTGCCTCAGTCATGCATTATTTTCTGATAACTTCTTGAGCTTTACAAGCCTTGCCTCCATTCAGTGTAAGCTCTCCCAAACTGAAGGTTGTCTTTCTGATTCTTTTGCATTTGAAAGCAGTATAATAATCACCATTTCTGAAAAAGTTAAACACAACTTTATATGTCCCTTAAAAATGTAATCAGTGGGATAGTCAGCTCCTCTCCATGGGTTAAAATTCAGAGAGGTCCAGGCCACTTTTATTTATTTATTTATTTATTTATTTATTTATTTATTTATTTATTTATGTATTTTGAGGGCAGTGTCACTGGCCCTCATATGTGGGACCCGAACCGGGACCGCTGGCTTCCCAAGCCAGTGCTTAACCACCGTACCTCTTGGCCGACCCAACTTATGCTTATTTTTTTATTTTTAAGCACCTGTAATGGGCACAATGATGGTCCCCCAAGATATGCACATCCTGATGCCCAGAACCTGTGAATATGTTAGGTAACATAGTAAAGGAAAACTGGGTTTGCACATATAAACTCAGTTACGAGGGGGAGATGATATTGGAATATCTGGGTCCGCCCAATGTAATCACAGGGTGTTTGAATGCAGAAGGAGGTGGATGAGCAGCTCAGAGTGACATGTCATGAAAATACCTCAGTTCAACAGTGATCTTTCAAAGATGGAAGAGGGGCCACTAGCCAGGGAAGGGGCCTCCAGAGGCTGGAAAAAGCAGGGACACAGTGTCCTCCAGAGCCTTCCAAAAACACAGTGCTGCCAATACCGTGACTTTAGCCTGCAACACCTGCATCAGACTGCAGACGTTCAAATGGTCAGATAAAAGTCTGTCTTGTTTGGACTCACTGGATCGGTGTTGATTTGTTGCAGCAGTGATAGAAAAGGAATGCAGTCCCTGCCAGACCCACAGCATTTGTATCCATCCCCAAACCCACTCTCAGTTTTTTGTTTTTTTTTTAAAGATTTTATTGGGGAATTGGTGGAGGGGAACAGCGTTGGGGAATCGGGGAAGGGGAACAGACAAGTTGCTGTCTTTCTGTTCTTCAGTTTAGTTGCGGAGGATGTTGCTTCACTGTTGGTATCGTCATTGCGCTCTTCCCGGATGAGGCAGATCGGTCGCTGGCCTCTGGATGTCGCTCATCGCGGCTATTGGCAGCTCACGCTTGGCTGCCAGCCACTCACGCTGGCTGTGGGCCACTCACTGTAGCCTATGGCAGCCCACTGCAGCAGGGGCTGCAGCCCACACCATCACCGAGGCTCGCACAGCCCAGCTCCAGGTGGAGCTGTTGTTAGCTGTAGAGGGCAGTGTCACTGGCCCTCATGTGGGATCCGAACTGGGGCCGCTGGCATCCCAAAACCAGCGCTTAACCAATGCGCCACTCGGCCGGCCCCCACTCTCAGTTTTGACTCAATCCCTTCACATTACTAGGCCTGGGACTGGTGAAGGCATCCCAACTGCCCTCCCCCTTTTGGGTGTATTGTGGGGCTCCCAGGGAGCAAAAGGACTCACAAGCCCATGTCACTAGTCATAATGCCCCCACCCCATCCTGATCTTTCCATGTTTGAGGCTGATGAGAAAAAAGGTGTCAGGAACCATATCTCTCTAATTGGTGATGCAGTTCCAAGTGAAGCAGAAAGTGTCCCATTTGAATGAAAATCCCGCTCCCCATGCAAATCCTGTTTGCTGAATAAGCACATAGCCTGTAAGATTGGCCTGTATGTCAGGTGTGCCATTAGAACATGCTTTCTTTGCAAGTACTTTTCACAAGTTTGTTTTGTCAAGTCCTTGTCAGCCTTCTGCTCTGAGCTTTCCTAGCCTGTGTGTGTACCAGAAAACACAATGTGTCCCCTTTAGTAATCTGCGTTCAGGTACTTTGTGAAAACAGTGGGTGTCAAAGGCTTTGCTGAGGTTACCTACAGTTTGCACCAGCCTGCCCCACATGAAACTGTCAAAGTGATGAGACAGGGCTCTGGGCTACCACAAGCCAGGCTTCTTCAGGATTGCTCAGTTTATCATTGGCATGAAGATAGAGAGTCATCAATGACATACAAGTATGAGCCATAGTTATCAATGTTACCAGCCTGAGACCTGAGGGTTGTCTGTGTGAATCCTAATGTGACCATGTAAGGGTGATGGTATATTTTACAAGATTTAACACTCTGCTTTACTTTTCTTTTTTCTTCTTTTCTTTGTTTCTGTCCCCTCCTCCCTGATTAAACTGCTCTGTTTTCCCAAGGTTTCATGCATACTTCATTAATCTGGTTAATCACCAGAACACTGACTTGACAGGTGTTCTGGACCCAGATGGGTCCTCACCTCTGGGACCAGTTAATCTCTTGGGTTGAGAAATGAGGGTCACTGTTGATTTGGTGCTGTTAACTGAACAATAACATCAGCTAGGTAGTCCTAACCTGTCACCAAAAGGAATTATTGGGGAAAAAGTAAAACAAAAAGCGGGCACTGGCCCAGTGGCTCAGTTGGTTAAGAGTTGGCTTAGAGCACGAGCTCTAAGCAACAGGGCTGCTGGTTTGATTCCCACATGAGCCAGTGAGGCTGCGCCCGAGCTGAGCTGTCACTGAGCTGCCAACAGGTGGCAGGATGGCTCAGCTGGTGTAACAACAAGATTGCCTGTGCAGTGGTGGGCTATGCACACCTGCAACGAAGACTGAACTTGGCACCTTGAGCTGAGCTGCTCCTCCGATGGCCCAATGGATAGGGCATGTGCTCTTAACAACAACGCTGCCAGGTTCAACTCTCACATGGGATGGTGGCTATGTCCACCTGCAACTAAGATTGAACACAGCACCTTGAGCTTAGAGGCCACAAACTTCCGATGGGAAGCCAGATGGTGATTGGCATCCTCCACAACGAAGATTGAAGGACAACAACTTGGCTGGTCCCCTTCCCCAATTCCCCAACACTGTTTCCTTCCCCCAATTCACCAATTTTTTTTAAAAGGGAAAAAATGCACTGGAGCATCAGAACGTGTAGACCCAGGAAACCACTTGCACATTCCCCCATGTGTTTTATGGTGGAGCATATATACAGCAGAAAGACAGGAAGTTAGAACCATAGAGTTTTATAAATGTAAATTAGGATCATTAGAGTTCAAGGAGCCCAGCTTGAACCCACAGACCTCCCATCCTGGTCAGTTTCCTTAAAGTTTCAATTCATTTTTATCAGTGCCAAGGGTCCTGTCACTGTCACCATCAGGTCTCCTTCAGGGGTCCTCTCTGCCCCCTGTGAAAGTCTCGTCTCTTTGGATTCAAATTACAGACTCAGGTATTGAACAAACAGCACAATCCAGGATGGAAGCTGGGGACTAGAGAGTGTGGCTCCATGTTTGGTCGTGTGTTTGTGCAGCTGAAACCTACCTGCCCCTGTGAGCCCTCCTGCCACCCTCCCCACCACGTGTGGCCTCCACTTGCAGAGGCAGCACTTCCTGAAAGAATGTGCTGTGTGTGTGTCCCAAGCCTTCTGGGGCTGAGGCACGCTGGCTGGGCCAGGAACGTCTTCATTGACAGTGCTGCTGGGTCCTCCCCAGGAATTGAGCAGGAAAATTTTTAAAATGAGGCTTACTTGTCTGTAATAACAAGAGCAGTCCACCAGGAACTGGAGTTGTGAGAACCCTACTTCTCAAAGAGAAGGCTGATCAGAAAATGTAAGAGTGGCAGAGCCTGGGCCAGCTGAGTGGTGCGGTGGTTGAGAGCTGGCTTGGGACGCCAGCGGCCCCTGTTCGGATCCCACATATGAGGGTCAGTGACATTGCCCTCAAAAAAAAAAAAAAGAGTGGCAGAGCCCCGCAGCTTGCTGGAGGTGTGGCAGCCAAACACCAATATAGATAATATTTACGTGTTTATATGCACACAACCACACATGTATTACTTATGTAGAAAATACTTTGGACTTACAGAAAATTTACAAGAATGGTGACAAGTGGCCCTTTTCCCAGCGTCTCCTAATGCCAACATTTTACAAAGCAGAACAGTTACTAAAACCAGGAAGTTAACCAAATCACAGGCCTCACTCATGTCCACAAGCTTTCCCACTGACGTCCACCCCTCAGGACCCAATACTGCACTTATGGCCATGTCTTCTCAGGCTCTTTCCATTTCTGATGGTGCCTCGTTTTTTTCCCTAGCTTTGACACTTGTTAAGAGTGCCACTCAGGGGTCTCATTGAACGACCCTTAATTTGGGTTTGTTTGCTGTTTTCTCATTATTACTTGGAGGTCATACATTTTTGGCAAGAATGCCACAGAAGTGACAGTGTGTCCTCTCCAAAGCTTCATTGTTGGAGTACCCTGTACAGAGCTGTCCTGTTAGTGATGATGTTAATCTTGATTAGCAAAGACTTGTTTTGAGTTAGAAGATGTTGGGAGGGAGAAATATACCACAACAAGTAGACTGTTCCAGGCTGGACAATCAGCTAGCCATTGCTTTGGGAAGTAAGTCTGTCCACTCATGGCCAGCAGAGGGACATGTACCCTAAGGGGTTACCTCTATTGGGCAAGGCTGCATGAAATACACACACCCACCTTCTTCAGGGGCTAAAGGATGTGGATGGCACTGGTTGGACTTTGTCCACCTGTCCTCTAAGTGAGTGTTTCTCACACATGTTTGACCATGACCTATAATAATAACAACAATAACAAGAATGATAAAAATAACAAAATAAATGACACTGAGCCAGACAGGATATTGAATATTTTACATTTAATATTTTTTCATACATTCCTGATAACAATCTCATAGGTTAGGCACTATGTTCACAGTTGTTAGATAAAGACACTGAGATCCAGTGATATCAAGAAATTTGCCCAAGGACCCCTACAAGACAGGGTCAGCATTTAAGCCGCAGCCTCCTGGTCCCTGAGTTTGACCCTTCACCTCACATCATACACGTACACCACACATGCACACTGCATACCACATACCGCACACACACCCCATACTCACACACGTATATTACACATACAGACCAGACACCACAAACACACACACACACACACGCATACTCACACACGTACAAAAACCACATATAGTCTCATAGTCACACACAGTTACACACATACAGTTATTTAACTGAAAAAAAATTGTGCACAATCTATTTCTAACAGCTGTGAGGTTCTGAAATTTTATTTTATTTTATTTTTTTATTTTTATTTTTTTGAGGGCAGTGTCACTGGCCCTCATATGTGGGACCTGAACCAGGGCCGCTGGCTTCCCAAGCCAGCGCTTAACCTCTGCGCCACTGGGCCGGCCCAAAAACCTTTTATTTAATTAATTAATTAATTTATTTATTTTCTGAAATTTTATTTTTAAAAATGCTGGATTTTGCCAACTACATTAATTGTTCTTTAAAAGATGGGAAAACCCTACCTGTAAACCACTAGCCTGATAGATGCCACACTATCCTCTTCTTTATGTGTCAACCCTGGGGCCAGATTGCACAGGGACCCAAGGGTAAGAACAGTGTGAACTGGGTGTGCTACAAGCATTCCTGAGAAAATCTGCAATTATGAGTGTGGAATATGGCTTATACTTTTTGAGTTTCCCCACGTAAATTTTGAAGATTCTCGATTCAGTGATTTGTCATCTCTCTTGTTTAATAAGAAATATGTACTTTGATGGAGAGTCAAAAGAGAATGGTCTAAGATATTTAAAAAAAATGTTTTGGAGAAAAGTCCAACACCTGTAACCAAAGTCTTTAAATTTAATTTGTACTTTTCTAGGCAATGACCAACAAAATGAAAACTCCTAAGCCCTCTGTGAGGTCTTTGCAGTAAAGAGTTGACTCAGCAGGTCTGAAAAGTTCAAACCCTGTACATCCAAAAGAAGGCCTTCCCTGACTTCTGGGAGGTACTTTATAAGCCCCTGGAATGTCCTGCCTGATAAGAAAGTCTTTGTTTACCTGGGACTTTTGTCAACTCAGATAGTCTGACAACAGTGTGATTTATGGTGAGGACCTTGGTGGTGACCAGTATCAACTTGACTTCTAGAGGGACTGGAGACTAAAGTCAGCCACCAGGCAGCCAGTCATATCTGTGTGACTGACTTCTAATAAAAACCCTGACATCAAGGCTCAGGTGAGCTTCTTTGATGGACAGTACTTTGTATGTGTTGTCACACATCATTGCTGGGGAAATTAAGTGCTGTCGGTATGGTCCCACTGGGGAAGAACAAGTGAAGCCTGCACCTGATCTCTCTTGGGTATGCTTTACCCTTGCTGATTTTATCTTTTTTTTTTTTTGAGGGCAGTGTCACTGACCCTCATATGTGGGACCTGAACCGGGGCCACTGGCTTCCCAAACCAGTGCTTAAACACCGTGCCATTCAGTCGGCCCTACCCTTGCTGATTTTAATCTGTGTCCTTTCACTGTGACAACCATATGTGAGTTTAACAGGTTTTCTCCATTCTGTGAAACCTCCTATTGAAGCTGAGGGTAGTCTTGGGGAGCCCCAACAACAGGCCAATATTTGGGGACATAACCAGCAGGAAGAAGCAGAGGCTGTAACTGTGGTTGTCTTACGGTTGTTCACAGACTTTGTGGAGACCAGTCCTGCCCACTCAGTGTTAGTCTTACTCCTCCATGGTGAATGGCTCCCATACAGCTGGACACACAATGGGGTGACAAGATGGTGGTGTGAGCAGCAAGGAGTCTGGCGCTCAAGGGAGTGAAGTTGTGGCAAGACTATCTTTGAAGAGCTGTGACGAAGGACTCTGACCCTGAGAGCAGTTGATGGAGGGCGGGCACTTGGGAACAAGAGTGGGGAAGCACTTGGTTGATACTCGTTGAACCAAGAGAAACAAAGTTGAGTCTTGCTTTTTCAGAACTCCATTAATCAGAATCCTCATTTAATTGGAAAAGTGATTTTCTGACATTCCTCTGAGGGATGGGGTTGGAAGTGGGGAGGGAGGTAAATGATAGGGAAATGGAGTAAGTTGGGAATTAGGGAACTGGAGTATCCTGGCTTCCATTGGGGAGGTCTGAGTTCAGGAGCCCTGTTCTAGTAAGAAGTGATTTGAGAGTGACTTATTGATGGTCACTTTTGAAATGCATTAATCTGCTCACAGATCAATGCATTTTAGGAATAGTTCAACTCGAAGTTTCTGTTCTATCTCACATTACAGAAAGTGCGCTCTATGTACCTTTCTGACATTCATCCAAGTGACCTGGGCTCCCAGACCAGATCATCTCCAGTTCAGCACAACACAGCAGATCTGCCTGTGTGCATAGGCAGGCATCCAGGCCAGCTTAGGGATCCAAGCTCACCCAGCTTAGCCTCCCTGGGGGGAAATAGGTGGCCTGGAAGTGGCTCAGCTCCCGCCCACAATCCAATTCACTCACCCTCATGGCTGGTGCTCTTACTCAGGCTTGCAGCTTTAAATACCATTTAAAACTGGGTCTACTGGCCTGACTCATGAACACCTCTCACAGAACAGGTCAAGTTGAAATCTCATCTCTGCCTGATCCCGTGCCAACTGCTTCTATCATAGCTGTCCTCTTGGTCCTAACTAATGGCACTTCGATACTTCCATTTGCTTGAGAAAAAAAAAACACCTGAGGAGTCATCCTAGACTCGTCTCTTGTACTCACCCCAGAAAATTCCATCATATCTGCCTTCAAAATGTACCCAAACACTTCAGAGACCTCCACTGTTGCAGCATGGCCCCCTTGCCCTCATGTCCTGCCTGGATATCTCCACTACAGCCTCAGAGTTTGTCTTGTCTCTCTGTGTGTGCTGTGCCCTCTTGTCTGCTGTTAGCATGGCAGCTGGAGACCTCCGCTTTTCATGTCTTTATCTAAAGGCAAGGGCACCACATACTATGGGTTGTAGAACTCCCAATTAAATTTGAACTTCAGATAATGAATACTTTTAAAATATAAGGATATAGAGCCAGCTGAGTGGCGCAGTGGTTAAGCACTGGCTTGGGAAGCCAGCAGCCCTGGTTCAGTCCCACATATGAGGGCCAGTGACACTGCCCTCAAAAAAAAAAATATATATATATATATATATATATATATATATATATATATGGATATAACTAAAAACATAAAAGGAATGAATACTTTATGCTCTTCTTATGTGTTATGTCTGTACTGAAGACATCAAAAAGAATAATTTACTTACTGTATGCTGTGTGTCAGTACCTTTCCCCATTTGGATTTGTGCTAATACTACATGTTTAATTTTGCATAGTATATATACTACATGTTGTCATTCATAAACACCATGGAGTACATCAACATAAGCATGTAGATTGTATTCTTGGTATTATGTAATACATATTATGTGTAATTTTGCATACATTTATTTTCCCCATGGGTATTCTTTATCAATAGCAATTCTTAACTTTACATAGGACATTAAATCCTTAACTGTACACAGTGCATCCAATTAATTCAGTTCTTGTCAGCATCATCCTTAACAGGTGAGCTTCGAGAAACCAGTAACCTCTTGGTCAATGCCCCTCTTATTCTCCTGGGCCCCTTACAACTGGGAGGTTCTAGCCTGACACTCACTATACTTGGCCTCTGGTTCTTTTTTCAGAGCCATCTCGTCTAAAGTCTACACTCATTCCCCTAAGTTCATCTCTTGATGGACAGATGATTCATGTGTTTCCACACAACTGTGGTGTCATGTGTGTGGCATTCTTCACTGTTGGGCAGATGATTCTGCTTATGCTGATAGCTGTTGAAGGCCTTGATGCAGTCAAGCAACTCATCGCTGAACTTTAAAGGAATATTATTTACCAACATCATCAACCATAAAGTGTTATTTAGTTAATGTGTGATGGACATGAGAATTTTTATATGTAAAATTTCTCCCCACATGTACACATGTATACATGTACATGTACATGCATACACATTAAATTAAATAATGACATAAATAAATAAGGGAATCAATTTAATTCCCCAAGTCCCTTTTCCTCTTCAAGTACCCATTGCTGCAGCTTTCAAAACAATTTGTCTATTCTAAAGCAAGATGGTATTTATAAACAAAGTATCACAAGGCTTATATGAAATTTACTCACAACATAATAAACTTAATTTTAATTTTAAAAAAATCTTTAGGGCTGGCCGAATGGCGTGGTGGTTAGTGCTGGCTTAGCAAGCCAGTGGCCCCAGTTCAGGTCCCACATAGAGGGCCAGTGACACTGCCCTCAAAAAAAAATCTTTAAAACTTATTTACCTTATTTCTCAATTAAATAGAATTTCAAAATTTGCATTTTTATTGTTTATTTATTTATTAAATGAGTATTTTTTTTAAAGATTTTATTGGGGAATTGAAGGAGGAGAACAGCCAAGTTGCTGTCCTTTTGTTCTTCAGTCTAGTTGTGGAGGACGTCGCTTTACTGGCCCATGTTGGTATTGTGATCATTGTGCTCTACCCAGCTGAAGCAGTCACTCGCCGTCCATTGGAAGGCTGCCCACGGTGGCTCACGGCAGCTCATGAAAGTGCATGCCAGCGGCTGGCCAGCCTCACTGCAGTCTACGCCGACACCAGCAACTCACGGCAGCCCAGCTCCAGGTAGGGCTGTTGTTCACCATCTTAGCTGTAGAGGGTGCAACATCACTGGCTCTCATGTGGGATCTGAACTGGGGTTCTGCTGTTCAGAGCTGGCATCCCAAGCCAACTCTTAACCAATGCACCACTCAGCCGGCCCCAAATTTGCATTTTTAGAAATAATTTTGATTTAATTGGCTTAATTTTGCTAATTCCTATTATGTAGGGGTTTTTTTCCCTTCCTTTCCACACACTCTAAGGAGATAGCTGAGTCAAGGAGAAATCATATGGGCTCACCTGGAGGACTCTGGCACCCACCACTCCATCACTCCCCTCTTCCTTCTCTTTTCTATCTTCTGTCCACTTTTCCATGATTGTCTTATTGCCTCTCTATTTTTAACCAAGGGGGGAGGGGGGCAGGAACTCTTCTCTTTATAAGTCAGCTTCACTGCTGTCCCCTTGGAGTGCACTCTGTTCCCATTGAAGACTGTTTTTCCCTGGGCTGCTGTCTCAGGAGCGGTGATAGAGCTACCTCACAGCCCTTCTGTTTCACAATGTGGAGCTATTTGCACTGAATAAAGTCTCTTTCTTCTTCACTGCACCCCATGTTGGGAATACCTGTTGGTATTGAATCAGCAAGGACAATCTTTTGTTTACAACAGTGACCACAAACCTGTGTGGAGAAGCAAATGTAAAACCTTCACTACTTTCCCCTCTTGGATATTTAACGGTATTGTCACAAGGAGTTTTGTGTTTAGACAAAGGCTTCCAGGCCCAGGAACCCTTTCTGTGAAGTCCACTGTTCTATTGTATATTCCTTATACAGCAGTGATTCTCAAGGTGGGTGGTTGGGGGGGGCAGGGGTAGGCTAGGGTGGATAGGGACATGGGAGACATTTTTAGTTGTCCTAACCAGGGCTGTAGGGCTATGCTGTGCTACTGGCACTTAGTAAGTACAGGCCAGGGGGGCTCAATAACCTACAGTCAATCAGGTTGCTAGCTTTGGCAATTAAAAAAATACGTGTGAGTGAGTAGGGTGGCCAAATGAGATACAGGACTCCGTTAAATTTGAATCACATTAGAACCACTGTTCATCTGAAATTCAAATTTAACTGGGCGCCCTGTATTTAATTTTGCGACTCTCTACCTTCAAAGAACAGGGCAAACCCCCACAACAAATAATTATCTAGACCCAAACATCCAGAGTGTGAAGGTTGAGAACAGTTGTTCTAGAGCCCTGGTATGACAAATAGCTTGGAAGGCGGCAAAGGCTCTGATGGCTGGGAGTGTGATTAAGTAGGTCTGTTGTGGGCCCCGCATTTGCACATCTATAATATTAATATTAGGTTCCCAGATGAAACGGGTGTTGGTCTGGGACTTTGGAGACTCAGAGTCCTGGAGAGAAACGTCTTTGTGCCTTCCAGCAGAAGCTAGGAAAGGGTCTAGCATGCCACGCAAGGGTGCAGGGAGAGCGGAAGTCAACAGACCGGCAAAGTACATTTCGTCTGACCAGGCTGGGTCTTGCAGGCACTCCCATGTTCCCTCCAGGCGCCAGAGAGGACTGGACCTCCCAGTGGTTGCCCAAGTTGGGGGCGTGGCCTGCCTGGGGGCGGGGTCGTGCGGGCGCGGGAGGCGGGCAGAGACGCAACAAATGCTCCTGTGCTGGACGCGTGGACGCGGCGCTCCGGGCATAGAGCTGTCCGCGGTGTCCGGCGCAGTGCTGTGAGGGTCTGGCTCAGCCAGCGCAGGTAGATGTCACCCCACTCGCGCTGCTGTCTGGGCCCCAGGTTGGGTGCGGGAGCGACGGGCCCAGGGGTTGTGTTTTCTCAATGGCGCCCCAGGCGTTGGTCCTCGACAGAAACCATGGGATTCTGGGCGCTGAGCTCTAAGGCCGCAAGGGGCGCTCCGGCTGCGGACCGGGGTCTGGGCGGGTGTGGGTTTACGCCGGTGGGCGGGGCCAGGGCGGATGGGCGGGGTGCGAGGCCTATGCTACGCCTCCTCGGGGGAGGAGGACTGTGCGCGTTGGGTGCTGGGCGTTTCTGCAGATTCTGCCTGGATCTGGGGTCGCTGAGGTTGCAGACGGTGTTTCTGTACCCTTTTTCCTCTTTATTGTTTGTTATTGAGATGGGGAGAATAAGGGCCCATATCTCATAAAGGCCTTTCTGGATCGTTTTTGCACCTGGCTCAGGAGGCATTTTTATAGTGTCATATTTAAGAAAATTAATTTTGAAATAATTATAAGAAAGTTAAAAAATAGTACAAAAAATTTCCACATTCTGTTCACATAGGTCCCCCAAATGTTAACATCTTACCTTACAGAGCAGTTAGTAAAACCAGGACACTAACGTCTACAACTTTTACTCAGATTTGTCTGTTCCTCTCACCCATTTCCTTTTCGTGGTATAGGATCCAAAGGGTTTAGTTGCATTTAGTTGTCGTGTCTCATTGGAAAAATTTACATTTGAAACAGTGGAGGTTCCCTTCCCCCCCAACACCCTTTAGTGTGGTCCTGGGAGCACCAGGTCTCAAATACAAGAGCCTTTTCTTCCTGGGGGCCAGGGCCAGAGCCAGTTAAGATACAGCTGGGCCTCTGGGCAGCTTTGGCACAGGTGTCACCCTCTGTGCTTTGACCCACTTGGCCCTGGCTGCCCAGATTCTCCTGGTTCTCCTATAGCTCAGGCCAACCTTCTGCCTTCATAGCTCTTGAAGACGCCCTCCTTGGCCATCTTTTCTTTCTGTGTGGTCTTCGTGGTGTCAAGGATCCAGTGGCTTTGAGCATTCCACAGATCCTCAGAAAACACATTCATTTATGACTCCAGCCCAGGCCATTTCTCTGTCCAAGACCTGCAGAGCCTGTGACCTACCTGCTGACTTTCTGGGCTATCTCAGAAGCATTTCCGTCTCAATATAGGTAAAACACAGCTGGAGCTCACTCACATCTGATCCTTTTCTGGTTCTCCCAGCCTCTGAATGGCATCATTCTACCCCAGCCACACAATGGGAACTACAGGAGGCCTCCCATCAGCCCAGCCCTTCCCCTGCTTTGGCCCCTCACTCAATTGTCCACAACATAGAATAAGCTTGTTAAAATGCAGACCTGATTGTATCATGCTCTGCCTGTAATCTTTTTTGATGCCCTTTGCTTTACGATAAAGACAAGACCATGCATGGCTGGTCCAGTCTCTTCTTGTACCCTCTCTCTCTCAGGTTTTCTACTCTGGTCTGACTGGCTTTGCTTTGCCACTTGTTTGCTGTTCCCTCTGCCTGGGATTCTGTTCTTTGCCTACTTGGAATTCCTACTGCTCCTGTAGGTCTGTCTAGTCATCCCTCCCTTAGGGACATGTTCTGTGACCTTCCTGACTAAGTTCAGTCCCTTTCTGCAGGCCTTGGTCTCTCCCACCTTTCCTTGGTAGTTCCATCATAGTGGCAATTTTATACATACGGTGTTGGCACCTAGTAGACACTTCTGTTTGCCAAGTGAATGAAGAAGTGATGGGGTACTTAATGTGGCTGCCCCAGAGCCTCTCCCTAGACATTATTGCCATTGAGAGTCTGCATAGCCTGTAGGACCACTGCTTACTCTTGGCCGATTCTTCTGTCAGTTTCATCAGGCAGGGCAAGAGGGATGGAGGAGCCATATTGGAGGGGAGGGAGGGTCTGGGGCACAGCTTGAGGACCTCTGAGAGGGAGATGTAGCTTCTGTGACCATTCCTGCCTAGCTACCCCTTCTGTCCCAGTTGAGCCCACTGTGTTGATGGACTCTTCATTGACAGACATGTCCTGTGCAGGGTTCCAGAGAACATTTAGGAATGTATCTTGGTCAGGGTCAGTATATAGCAGGAGTTCCTAGTTCTGTTCTGAAGAGCAAACTGAAGGCAGAAGGTGAGGATGGAGATGTTGACTTGCTGCAGGGTGACAAGGAGGGTGCCTAGTGGCGATTGGCTCTGCAGTGTGACTTTCTCAGTTTAGCAAGTACTTACGGGGTGCCTGCTGCGTGCCAACGGTCATGCTGGGTTCGGGGGATACAAGGTGAATACAGTCTGCCTCTGTCCTGGCATCAGGGTTTGTGGTGCATCAGCAGACAGTAATCAGGGTGAAAGCTGTCATGGGGAAGCCTTGAGTTGGAGAGGGACATTGCAGAGCATGGCGTGGTCTGAGCTGAGGCAGGTGCTGGGGAGTAGGCTGTGTGTGACCTCAACCTCACTCCCGGACTGTGGCATTGTGACTTGGTTCTTGGCAGGTTCTTGGCAGGCCAAGAGGATGGTCTGGCGTCAGCATGACTGGGTGGGGACTGTCACTGAATGTTGGCCATCCTAGGGCACAACAGAGGAAATGATGATGAGATGAGCTGGTGAGGGTTCCAGTGACTGTGAAATGGTAACACAGTCACACTCCCTGATCCAAAACTGGCCAGACATGGGTAAAAAGTCAGAATATTTGAATTTTGTCAAAATAATACTGAAGCACCCCTTAAACATATTTCTGTAGCAAAATGGGTAATTAGAGTAAGTAAAAGAACTAGAGATTATAAATAACTTCAGATGTTTTGTTGCCAAATTTTGAAAAAATTTTTATAGTTCTATTATTTTTTACTCTATTTTGAAGTTACGTTATTAGATGCATAAAGTAAAAAAATTACTATATATTTTTGGTGAGTCAAAACTTTTCCTATGAAGTGACCCTTTTTCTCTGATAATGCTTCTGTTTTATATTTTATCTTTAATTGTAAAAAGATACAAAATAAAAAATTTAAGGTGAAGGATAAATATATATGATATTGCATATATAATATGCAATAATATATAATATGACATTGCAAACTCTGGGTATTTCATACTTTAACAAAGATCTTCTGCGCAGACTGAGAGGAACGAGACAAAGCTACAAACTGCATAGTCTGTTAAGGTGGGGCATTGGATAGCACCATGGTTCAATGGAACATAAACAAAGACATATTGTAGGGATGCTTTTCAGACCCATGCACATCAAGGTTGGTGAACTTTGAGGGTGATATTCTAAAAGCAGCACCTTTATTCTTTTGGACTGACCATCTTACCCACTTTTGAGGACTTAGTTAAACTCACATTGTCATGCAACCAATCCCCAGAATTTTGTTGTCTTCCAAAACCAAAACTCTACACCCATTAAACATTGACTCCCTATTTCCCCCTCAACACACCCCTGGTGATCAAAATTCTACTTTCTGTTTCTATGAATTTAAATACTTTAGGTACCTCATATAAATGAAATCATACAGTATTTGTCTTTGTTTATTTCACTTAGCCTAATGTCCTCAAAGTTCATCCATGTTGTATCATGTGAAAAGATTTCCTTCCTTTTTAAGGCTCAGCAGTGGTCCACTGTAGGTATTCACCATATTTTCTTTATTCATCTGTCTGTGGACACTTGAGTTGCTCCCATCTCTTGGCTGTTGTGAATCATGTTGCCATTAACGTGGGTGTCTCTTTGAGACCCTGCTTTCATTTCTTTTGATTGTATGAACAGAGGTGGGATTGCTGAATCATACAGTCATTCTATTTTTAATTTTTGAGGAACCTCCAGGCGGTTGTACATAGTAGTTGCACCATTTTACATTCCCATCAGCAGTGCAAAGGGTTCTAATTTCTCCACATCCTTACCAACATTTCTTATTTTTTGTATTTTTTTTTCTAAAGATTTTATTGGGGAAGTGGGGGAGGGGAACAGTGTTGGGGACTTGAGGAAGGGGAACAGACAAGTTGCTGTCTCTTTTGTTCAGTGTAGTAGTGGAGGACGTTGCTTCACTGGCCCATATTGGTATCATCATTGCACTCTTCCCTAATGAGGCAAATCGGTCGCTGGCCTCTGGATGGTCACTCACCGTGGCTATTGGCAGCTCACGCTGGCTGCCAGCTGCTCACGCTGGCTGCTGGCCACTCACTATAGCTTATGGCAGCCCACTGCAGCAGGGACTGCAGACTACACCATCGCTGGGGCTCACAGCCCAGCTCCAGGTGGAGCTGTTGTTAGCTGTAAAGGGCAGTGTCACTGGCCCTCATATGTGGGATCTGAACTGGGGCCACTGGCATCCCAAGCCAGCTCTTAACCAATGCACCACTTGGCCGGCCCCATTTTTTGTGTTTTTGATACTGAACATCCTACTGGGTGTGAGGCAGTATCCCACTGTGGTATTGATTTGGATGATTAGTGATGTTGAGCATCAATACATGCTTATTGGCCATTTGGCCTCTTTGCAGAGACATCTATTCAGGTTATTTGTCCATTTTTTAACTGCGTTACTTGGTTTTTTTTTTTTTTTTTTGTGTGTGTGTGTGGTTAAGTTATAAGAATTATAGATATTAACTCTATCAGATGTATGAGTTGCAAATATTTTCTCTCGTTTCATGAATTGTCTCTTCTGTTGTGTGACCTTGATGCACTTTTAAGTTTGTTGTATTCCCTTTTGACTATATTTGCTTTTGTTCCCTGTGCTTTTGGTCATAGTCAAGATATCATTGTCACATCCAATGTCATCAGTCTTTTGCAGCGTGTTTTCTTTCAGGAGTTTTATAATTTTAATGCTTATGTGTAGATCTTTGATACATTTTAAGTTAATTTTTGTATCTAGTGTAAAGTAAGGAGTAAGGATCCAACTTTAATCTTTTGCATGTGGATATCAAACTTTTCCAACAAAATTTGTTAAAGAGACTTCCCTTTTCATATTGAGTGGTCTTGGCATGCTTTTTGAAGATTACCTGACTATTATATATATACATGAAGGTTTATTTCTGGCTTTCTGTTCTCATGCATTTGTCTGTGTGTCTGTCTTTTTGCTAATACCACACTGTTTTGATTTCTGTAGCTTTGTAATATGGGTTGAAATAAGGAAATGTGTGTTCCAACTTTGTTCTTCTTTTTCAAAATTTTTTTGGCTATTTGGAGTCCTTTGATATTCCATATCAGTTTTAGGGTGGGTTTTTTCTATTTACGTGAAGAATGCCATTGGGATTTGATGGAAATTGCATTGACTATGTGGATTACTTTGGGTGGTGTGGATGTATTAGGGATATTATGTTTCCCAGTCCATGAACACAACACATCTCTCCATTTTTTTTTAAATTGCTCTTAAAATTAATGTTTTGTAGTTTGCAGTGTACAACTCTTTCACTTCCTTGGTTGGAATTGTTCCTAAATATTTTATTCTTTTCACTCCTGTAGTAAATGGAGTGTTGTTTTTTTTTTGAGGGCAGTGTCACTAGCCCTCATATGTGGGACCGAACCGGGGCCGCTGGCTTCCGAAGCCAGCGCTTAACTGCCGCGCAACTCAGCCGGCCCCGAGTTTTTTTTTTAAATTGAGGTAACACTGGTTAACATTAAAGTTTTGGGTGTACGACATTATAATTTTTTTAAAAATTTATTTATTTAACAATTTTTAAATTAGCTTCAGATGTACAACAAAGTGCAATAGTTATACTTTTTACCCCTCAAAGTGACAACCCCCTCCCCCAATTCTCCTCCTCCACTCCTCCCCCCATATCATACTATTACAATTCCTTTGACTTCCTTCCACCATATAATCCACATCCCGTGACTATCTATATATTCAATTACAGTTGGCATACAATATTATACAACATCAATTTCAGGTATAAAGTGCAGTGATCAGGCCTTTACTCCATCCATGAAGTCATCTCCCTAACAAAACATTTGACCATCTGACACCCCACAAAATTTTAACAACATTATATTCCCCGAACTGTCTTTCATATCCCTGTGACAATACTGTAGTTACCTATTTATGCTGTCTAATCCTTTCCCCTTTTCCCTCATCCCCACCCCCTCCCAACTAGCAACCCTGTTTTTCCTCTATATCTATGAGACTGTTTCTGTTTCTTTTGCTCATTCTTTCAGTTTTTCAAATTCCACATATAAGTGAGATCATATGGTATTTGTCTTTCTCCGACTGACTTATTTCACTCAACATAGTAGTCTCTAGGTCCATCCATATCGTTGAAAATGGTACAATTTCATTCTTCTTTATAGCGGAGTAATATTCCATTGTATAAATGTACCACAGTTTCTTAATCCAGTCATCTATCGATGGGCATTTTGGTTGTTTCCAAGTCTTGGCTATTGTAAATAGCGCTGCAGTAAACATAGGGGTGCATATATTTTTTTGAATTAGCGTCTTGGATTCCTCTGGGTAGATTCCCAAGAGTGGAATTGCTGGGTCATACGGCAGTTCCATTTCCAGTTTTTTGAGATAACCCCATACTGATTTCCATAATGGCTGCACCAATTTGCAGTCCCACCAACAGTGCACCAGGGTTCCCTTTTCTCCACACCCTCGCCAGTGCTTGTTGTTTGTTGATTTGTTGATGATAGACATTCTGACTGGAGTGAGGTGGTATCTCATAGTGGTTTTTATTTGCATTTCTCTGATGATTAGTGAGGTTGAACATTTTTTCATATGCCTGTTGGCCATCTGTATGTCCTCTTTAGAGAAATGCCTCCTCATATCCTCTGCCCATTTGTTAATTGGGTTGTTTGTTTTTTTGGTGTTGAATTGCATGAGTGTTTGATAAATTTTGGATATTAACCCCTTATCAGATATATTGTTGGCAAGTATCTTCTCCCATTCGGTAGGCTGCCTTTTTGTTTTATTGATGATTTCCTTTGCTGTGAAAAAACTTTTAAGTTTGATGTAATCCCATATGTTCATTTTTTCTTTTATTTCCCTTGCCCGAGGGGATATATCAGTAAAAATATTACTCAGGGTAATGTCTGCAAACTTACTCCCTATATTTACTTCTAGGGGTTCTATAGTTTCAGGTCTTACATTTAAGTCTTTAATCCATTTTGAGTTTGTTCTTTTGTATGGTGTATGTAGGTGGTCTATTTTCATTTTTTTACACGTGTCAGTCCAATTTTCCCAGCAGCATTTATTAAATAAACTATCTTTACTCCAGTGTAAATTTTTGCTTCCATTGTCATAGATTAAATGACCGTATATAGATGGGTTTATTCCTGGGCTCTCTATTCTATTCCATTGGTCTATGTGTCTGTTTTTATGCCAGTACCATACTGTTTTGATTACTGTAGCCTTGTAGTATGTTTTGATGTCAGGTAGTGTGATGCCTCCCACTTTGTTCTTATTTCTCAACATTGCCATAGCTATTCGGGGTCTTTTGTGGCTCCATATAAATTTTAGGATTCTATGTTCTACTTCTGAGAAAAGTGTCCTTGGTAGTTTGATTGGAATTGCATTGAATCTATGTATTGTTTTAGGTAGTATTGACATTTTAACTATATTAATTCTTCCTATCCATGAGCATGGTATGTATTTCCATTTATTTGTATCTTCTTTGATTTCTCTCTTCAGTGTCTCATAATTTTCTGAGTATAGGTCTTTTACTTCTTTAGTTAAATTGATACCTAGATATTTTATTGTTTTTGAAGCAATTGTAAAAGGGATTGATTTCCTGATTTCTTCTTCTGATAGTTTATTATTGGTGTATAAAAATGCCACTGATTCCTGAATATTAATTTTGTATCCTGCTATCTTACCAAATTCATGTATCAGTTCTAGCAGTTTTTTGGTGGAGTCTTTGGGATTCTCTATATATAGTAACATGTCATCTGCATATAATGACAATTTTACTTCCTCTTTTCCAATTTGGATGCCTTTTATTTCATTTTCTGGTCTGATTGCTGTGGCTAGAACTTCCAGAACTATGTTAAATAGAAGTGGTGAAAGGCGGGCAGCCTTGTCTTGTTCCTGATCTTAAGGGGAAAGCTTTCACTCTTTCCCCATTGAGTATGATGTTTGCTGTGGGCTTATCATATATGGCCTTTATTATGTTGAGATATGATCCCACTATTCCCACTTTGTTAAGAGTCTTTATCATAAATGGCTGCTGGATTTTGTCAGATACCTTTTCTGCATCTATTGATATGATCATATGACTTTTATTTTTCATTTTGTTATTGTGATGTATTACGTTAATTGATTTGCGGATATTGAGCCAGCCTTGCATACCAGGAATGAATCCCACTTGATCGTGGTGCATGATCTTTTTAATGAGATTCTGAAGTCGGTTTGCTAGTATTTTGTTGAGAATTTTTGCATCTATGTTCATTAGTGATATTGGCCTGTAGTTTTTCTTTTTTTGTAATATCTTTGTCTTGTTGAATCGATCCCTTTATTATTATGTAGTGCCCTACATTGTCTTTTATTGTAGTCTTCATTTTAAAGTCTACTTTGTCTGAAATAAGTATCACTATTCCGGCTTTTTTATCAATACCATTTGCATGAAATATCTTATTCCATCCCTTTACTTTCAGTCTGTGTGTGTCTTTTGATCTGATATGAGTCTCTTGTAGACAGAATATGCATGGGTCCTGTTTTCTTATCCACTCAGCCACTCTGTGTCTTTTGATTGGAGCATTTAGCCCATTCACATTTAAAGTAATTACTGATAGGTGTATATTTATTGCCATTTTGTTATTGTATTTCTTGTCTTCCTGGGTTAGCTTGTTTTCCCCTTTCTTCTGTTTAAAAAAGCTCTTTTAACATTTCCTTCTATGCTAGCTTGGTGATAATGAACTCCTTAAGCTTATTCTTTTCTGAGAAGCTCTTTATCTCTCCTTCAATTTTAAGTAATAGCCGTGCTGCATAGAGCAATCTTGGTTGTAGACCTTTATTTTGTGTCACTTTGAATATCTCCTGCCATTCCCTTCTGGCCTGCAGAGTTTCTGAAGAAAAGTCAACTATTAGTCTTATAGGAGTTCCTTGGTATGCAACCTGCTGTCTTTCTCTTGCTGCTTTTTGGATTGTCTCTGTCTGTAACCTTTGCCATTTTAACTATGATGTGTCTTGGTGTGGGCCTGTTTTGATTCAGCCTGTTTGGAACTCTCTGTACATCCCGGGCTTGTATGTCGATTTCGTTCACCAGGGTAGGGACGTTTTCAGTCATTATTTCTTTAAATACATTCTCAATCCCTTGCTTCTTCTCTTCTCCTTCTGGTATTCCTATGACACGAGGATTGCTGTGTTTCATGTTGTCCCAGAGGTCTCTTAAACTATTTTCATTCTTTTTTATTCTTTTTTCTTTTTGTTGTTCCAGCTGGGTGATTTCTGCTATTTTGTCTTCTAATTTGCTGATCCGCTCCTCTGCTTCATCTATTCTACTGGTGATTCATTCGAGTGTGTTCTTCATTTCAGTTATTGTATTCTTTAGTTCTAACAGGTTGTTTTTTTATGGTTTCCATATCCTTCTTTATGTCCTCGCTAAGTTCCTTAAACATTCTTATCATCAGTGTTCTAAACTCTGTCTCTGAAAGTTTGGATACCTCTGTTTCATTTAGTTCCATTTCTAGAGGTTTCTTCTGATCTTTTACTTGTGACATGTTTCTTTGTTTCCTCATTCTGGCTGTCTCTCTGTGAATGCTTCGATGTATTAGATAGATCACCTAGAAATAAGAAAAAAGAAAAAAAGAAAAAAAGAAAAAAAGAGAAAAAAAAGAGGTGGGGGGCTCTCCATCCTCTTTAATCTGCAGACCACTTGCTCAGGATTGCAGTGAGCTTTCCACAATTAGCTGCTGTGTGCTCTGGAACCGTGCTCACTACCAAAAAAAAAATCTTCACAGGTTGTTGCAGGTTGTCTGCTACTGAGTCTCAGTGAACGGACTGATGCAGCTGGAGAGCACCCACCCTGCATTTCCGTGGCAACGCAGCACAAGCACAAGCAGGGCGGAGGGTGGGATCCATGGCAGCTTGTGCACTCCTGCGTCTCAGTGAGCAGCCTGATGGAGCTGGAGGGCACCCGCCCTACATTTACTTGGAAACGCAGCACAAGCAGGGTGGGAGGTGGGCACCCAAGGTGGCTCATGCACACCTCAGTGAGCAGTTTGATGGAGCTGGAGGGCATCCGCCCAGCATTTCCTTGGAAATGCAGAACATGCACGCAGTGCAGAGGGTGGGGACCCAAGGCCGCTCGCACACTCCTGCATCTCAGTGAGCAGCCTGATGGAGCCAGAGGGCACCCACCAGGTGTTTCCCTGGCAACGCAACACAAGCAGGGCGAAGGGTGGTAATCCAAGGCCGCATGCACATGCATGCATGCACGCATTCCTGTGCTAAGTTCACCAGACCAATGGAATCCCGGATCTGACCCTCTGTGGGAGGGCCCAACCCTGAAAAATTGGAGACCTCCTGTACACCGCTTGTGTGCAAGCTCCGCACCAGTGGAACAATAGTCCCAAAACCTCCAGCTTCTGCACCAAAGGTGTTAAGTTCAGTCCCTCCCCACAGGCTCCTGGGCCCGGTTCATGCAGCTACTCCTTCTGACAGGAACCGGGTGAGTGCTTGCTGGCGAGCGAACCCATGCGCTGGCCCCGGTGGTTCTCCAGCTGCCCCCAGCCTCACCGAGCTGAGCAAAGAGAGTCCTCACTAATTTCTACTGCCCACTATTGTGGAACTCCTCTTCCTGGCAAAGCAACTCTGGGCTAATGAGCTCAGTGTGGGGCCGAAGGGTCTCTCCCCCAACCGGAGAAGCCTCCCCACACAGCTGGGGAGTCTCTCACGGGGCTCGCCCTCTCTCATCTACGCCCCTCCTACCAGACTTGACGTGGCTTCCTCTTTAGGTCCTTTGTTTAGAGGTTCTGTTCATCTAATGTTCAGGGGACTTCTGAGGTTAAATGTTGCATAAATTATTTGTAATTTTGATGTGATCCTGGGAGGCAGTTCGGAGAGCGTCCGTCTATTCCACCATCTTACCAGAACTCTCCGACATTATAATTTGATACCTGTACATACTACTGTGTTCACCACCAAAAGTGTAGTTTCTATTCGTCACAATATATTTGATCCTGGTTCCCCATTTTGCCCTTCCCCCCACTCTGTTCCCACCTGGTAATCACCAATCTGTTGTCTGTATGAGTTTGTTTCTGTTTTGTTTGTTCATTTGTTACTTTAAAAAAATATTCCACTTATTAAATCGTAAGATTTTTGTCCTTTTCTGTCTGACTTATTTCACTTAGCATAATCTCAAGATCCATCCACGTTGTCACAAATGGCAATATTTCATCTTTTTTATGGCTGAATAATATTCCATTGTATATATGTACCACATCTTTTTTATCCATTCATCCATTGATAGACACTTAGGTTGTTTCCATATCTTGACTATTGTAAATAATGCTGCCGTGAATATAGGGATGCACATATCTTTTTTAAAAATTATTATTAGTTACAGATGTACAAAACAATGCAATAGTTATCTTTTTCACCCCTGACAAAGTGACTCCCCCTCCCCCTCCCCTCTCCACTATTTCCCCACCCCCAATATCATACATATCTATTACACTTCTATTGACTATATCCCCACACTGTATTCCACATCCCATGCTATATATGTGTTACATTATAGTCAACATCTAATATTATTCAGCGTTAGCTTCAGATGTACAGTACAGTAGTTGGGCCTCTACACCGTCCATGAAGTGGTTTCCCTGAGAAGACATGAGTCCTTCTGGTCCCCTAAAAAAAATATTTACAACATTATTGATTATATTCCCTAAATTGTCTCTTCTGTCCCTGCGGTAGTATTGTAGTTACCAGTTTATGTTGCCTTGTCCCTTCCCCTTCTCCCTCATGACCATCCCCATCCCATCTAGCCCTCATCAGTTTTTTACTTTGTGTCTCTAAGACTATTTCTGTTTACATTGCTCATTTATTCAGTTCTTTAGATTCCACATATAAATGAGATCATATGATATTTGTCTTTCTCTGACTGACTTATTTCACTTAACATAATGTTCTCTAGGTCCATCCATATCATTGCAAATGGTACGATTTCTTTCTTCTTTAAGCTGTGTAGAACTCTATTGTGTAAATGTACCACAGTTTCTTAATCCAGTCGCCTACTGATGGGCATTTCAATTGTTTCCAAGTCTTGGCTGCACATATCTTTTTGAATTACTGGTTTCATATTCTTCAGCTAAATACCCAGAAGAGGAATTGCTGGGTCATAAGGTATTTGTAGTCTTAATTTTTTTGAGGATACTCCATTCTGTTTTTCATAGTGGCTGCATCAGTTTATAATCCCACCAACAGTGAAAGAGGGTTCCCTTTTCTCCATATCCACACCAACAATTGGTATTTCTAGTCTTTTTGTTATAGTCACTCTAACAAGTGTTAGGTGGTATCTTATTGTGGTTTTGATATCCGTTTCCCTGATGATTAGTGATGTTGAACATCTTTTCATGTGCCTTTGACCATCTGTATATTTTCCTTGGAAAAATGTCTATTTAGGTCCTCTGCCCATTTTTTTTTGAGGGCAGTGTCACTGGTCCTCACATGTGGGACTGAACCGGGGCCGCTGGCTTCCTAAGCCAGAGCTTAACCACTGCACCACTCGGCTGACCCTTCTCTGCCCATTTTTAAATTAGATTCTTTGTCTTGTTGAGTTGCGTTAGTTTTTTTAAATATTAAGAAGGATATTAACCCTTTGTTGGAAATATCATTTGTAAATACCGTCTTTCATTTGATTGGTTGCCTTTTTGTTTATTGATTTCCTTTGCTGTGCAAAAGCTTTTTTGTTTAATGTGATCCCATTTGTTTACTTTTATTTTTGTTTCTTTTGTTCTTGGAAACAAATCCACAAAAACATCACTAAGAGTGATGTCCAGAAACTTAGCACCTATGTTTTCTTCTATGTATTTTATGGTTTTACATTCAAGTCTTTAATCTGTTGAGTTAATTTTTATATATGGTGTAAGATACTGGTGTCAACTGAACAATAATATCAACTACGTATTCCATCACCAAAAAAGATTTATTCAGGAAAAGGAAAAAAAAATGAAAAGGGCTGCAACCCAGTACATGCAGACACTGCAAGCCACATGCACAGTCTGTTCTATGTGCTAAGATGGAAGGTATTTAAGGCAAGGAGACAGGAAGTTAGTTTCATAGTTTTATGAAAAGGAAGTTAGGATCATAGAATTAGACTAGGTGGGCTCTTTGACTTCCATGAGCTCAACTCCTCCCAAAGACCTCACAGTCTGATCAGTTTCCCAGTTTCCTTAAAGTCCTAGTTCACCTTTATCAGTGATCTATTTTCATTCTTTTGCACATGGTTGTCCAGTTTTCCCAACTGTATTTATTGAAGAGAGTTTCCTTTTTCCACTGTATATTCTTGGCTCCTTTGTCATACATTAGTTGTCTGTAAATATGTGGGTTTATTTCTGGGCTCTCAATAATGTTTCATTCGTCTCTGTGTCTGTCTTTCTGCCAGTACCATACTGTTTTGATTACCACAGACTTGTAGTGTAGTTTGAAGTTTGGGATGTGATGCCTCTGTTCTTTTTTATCTGGATTGTTTTTGCTATTCAGGGTCTTTTATGGTTCTATAGAAATTTTAGAATTTTTGTTCTGTTTTTGTGAAAAATGTCAATGGCGTGTTTTTTTTTTTCTTTTAGAGGGCAGTGTCACTGGCCTTCATATGTGGGATCCGAAACAGGGCCACTGGCGTCCCAAGCCAGCTCTTAACCACCACGCCACTCGGCCGACCTGTCATTGGCATTTTAATAGGGATTGTGTTGAATCTGTAGATCACTATAGGCGATATGGACATTTTAACAGTGTTCATCTTTTGGCCTATGAAAATGAAGTATCTTTCTATTTCCTCGTGTCATCAATTTCTTTCAACAGTGTTTTGTAGTTTCAGTGTACAGGTCCTTCACGTCCTTTGTTAAGTTTATTCCTGGTATTTTATTCTTTTTGTTGCAATTATAAATGGTATTATTTCCTTTATTGTTTTTTGTGATAGTTCATTGTTAGTGCAACAGATTTTTGCATATTGATTTTGTACCATGCAACTTTGCTTGTTAATTATTTATAATATTTTTTTTGGTGGAGACTTTAGGGTTTTAATATATAAAATCATGTCATTAGCAAACAATGCCAGTTTTACTCTTCTTTTTCAATTTTGATGCCTTTTATTTATTTTTTTAAATTAGAATTTTTTGGGGTGACAATGGTTAACAAAACTACATGGTTTTTAAGTGTACAATTCTATCATCTATATATACATTATCTATATATTGCATTATGTGTTCACCACCCAGAGTCAGTTCTCCTTCCATCGTCATATATTTGACCCCCTTTACCCTCTTCTAACATTCCCCTTTCCCCCTTCCCCTCTGGTAACCACTAAACTGTTGTCTGTGTCTATGAGTTTTTGTTTCTTTATTTGTTTGTCTTGTTCCTTTGTTGCCTTCAGTTTATATCCCACATATGAGTGAAGTCATATGGTTCTTGACTTTTTATGTCTGAATTATTTCACTTAGCATATTAATCTCAAGATCCATTCATGTTGTTACAAATGGCAGTTTCCATCTTTCCTTATGGCAGAGTAATAGTCCATTGTGTATATATAAGTATGACAATTAAGTATGATAGTTATTTTGAAACAATGTTGCTAACCTTTTTTTGATATCAGAGGGATTATTCATTATAAATTTGTACCAACTCAACAACAGTTAACCAAGTTTACTATTTGTAAGTGCTGAAAAGACTGCATGAACAAGTTAGATGAAAACAACCTGAACTTTTCACCAACAATTCATGGCTCATGTAACACGACAATGTACCAGTTCACATGGCACTGTCTGTGAGGGAGTTTTTAGCCAGTAAACAAATTGTATTGGAACACCCTCCCTATTCACCCCACAATTCAGAAGCTTAAAACAACAAACACTTGAAATCTTTCAGTTTCTGCCAGGTAGGAATCCAGCTCTGACTTAGCGGAGTTCCAGTGGCTCAGTGTCTCTTGAGGTTGTGAACTATCAGCAGGGCCTGTAGCCTCCTCTTGGGGTTTGACTAGGAGGGGGTGTTCCTCAGGCTTCAGTTCATTGTGGGTTGTTAGACTGAGGGCTCCATGCCCTCTGGCCCCTGGCCTGGGACTCCCACAGCTCCTTGCTCTATGGGCCTTTCCTTTGGATGGCTCACAACATTGTAGCTGGCTTGCCTTACAGTCAGTGAATGAGGAAGCAGGAGAGATAGTAAGCACAAGATGGAAGTCCCTGTCTATTTGTAGCCTAATCTCAGAAGGGACATCTTATCACTTTCTCTGTATTTATTTGTTAGAAGTAAGTTATGAGGTCCAATTTACTCCCAGGAAGAAGATTACTCAGGGCATAAGTACTAGAAGGTCGGGAGCTTTGGGGATTGTCTCAGAGACTGCCTACGACAGACTTGCTGGAAGTTTGATGTAGTTAAACTTATCCATTTTCAAGTTCTTATGGTGTTTTTTTAAAGATTTTATTGGGGAATTGGGAAAGGGGAACAGACAACTTGCTGTCCTTTTGTTCTTCAATCTAGTTGTGGAGGACGTCACTTCACTGGCCCATGTTGGTATTATCATTGCGCTCTTCCCAGGTGAGGCAGTCGCTCGATGTCTGTTTGATGGCTGCTCACAGCGACTCATGGCAGCCCACCTCCAGGTCAAGCTGTTGTTCACCATCTTAGCTGTAGAGGGCGCAGCACCACTGGCCCATGTGGGATCCAAACTGGGGCCCTGCTGCTCAGAGCTGGTGCTTCCAAGCCAACTCCTAACCAACACGCCATTCGGCCTACCCCAAGTTCTTATGTTTTCTACAAGAAGAGTTTCCTTAAATTCTGTGGTCATTAATATGAGGTGTGATCAAAAATTACAGTGAATGTTTAAATAAAAAAATATTACAGTAAAACACACATTTCCCTTAATCCCCCTCAAAGTACTCCCCCTCAACTCGAATACACTTATCCCATCATTCTTGCCACTTTCCGAAGCACTTTCATGAGTGTCTTTAGTTACACTCTCGTGGCTGTCTCAGTCATGAATCGATTCAAAACATTTACCTTTCATGCTCATTTTGACTTTGGGGAAGAGCCAGATTTGCACAGTCCCAGATCCAGTAAATAAGGTGGGTGAGGGCACACCGTAATGTTTTTTATTTGACAGAAATTGCCGTACCAAAGGCAATATGTGACATGGAGCCTTTGGTTGTGATCAAAACATATGGTGAATGCTGCTGCCGAGTGCCATCCATGGAGAGGCAGGGATCTTCAATACAAGAGGTGACATGTGAAATCTTAGTAACAGTGTGTGACAAGTTTCTACTTCTTTTGTGCAGTCAGTGAGGTGTGAGCTACAGTTGAGAGAAGGTGTGTTTTAAAGTGTGCTGTAAATCTGGCCTGCCAAGTGATGTGGTGGTTAAGTGCTGGCTTCGGAAGCCAGCGGCCCTGGTTTGGGTCCCACATTAGAGGGCCAGAGTGCAAGCTCTGAGCATCAGGTTCACTGGTTTGGTTCCTGGCCCAAGCTGAGTAGCTGCTGAACTGCAAACAGGTGGCAGGATAGCTCAGCTCAAAAAACAAAACAAACAAACAAAAAAAAGTGTGCTGTAAATGATCCTCCATCATCATAATACTCTGAGTCACACATCTCTCTGGTATACGGCAATTTCTGTCAAATAAAAATCTTATGGTATGTCCTCACCCACCTTATTCACTGGATCTGGCACTGTGCAACTTCTGGCTCTTCCCCAAAGTCAAAATGACCATGAAAGGTAAACATTTTGAATCGATGCAGGACATCAAGGCAGCCATGACAGCACAACTAAAGACACTCACAAAAGAGGACTTCCCAAACTGCTTCAGAAAGTGGCAAAAATGATGGGATAAGTGTGTTCAAAGCAAGGGGGCGTATTTTGAGGGGGATTAAGGGCAATGTGTGTTTCACTGTAATAATTTTTTTAAATTTAAACATTCACCATATCTTTTGATCATACTTTGTATACTTTAAAAGTTTCATTAAAATAAATTTTAAAAATAATGAGGAAGAGGACACCAACCTAGCTTTCCAAGCTACTCTCACTTCCTTTATGGATCTTACATGCTAGTGGATGGATAAAGAGAATTAACAAATAAATACATAAAATATGCAGTAAAAAAAAACAACCCAAAAAACAAAAAACAAACAAAAAGTTTAATAGTTTTGCTTTTACACAATTGGTTCTTAATACATCTAGGATTTCACTGTCTAATACAGTAGCATCAACGACCTACATGTAACTTTAATTTTTTAAATTTTTTAAATTCTTTGAGGGCAGTGTCACTGGCCCTCATATGTGGGACCCGAACCGGGGCCGCTGGCTTCCCAAGCCAGCACTTAACCACCACGCCACTCGGCCGGCCCCTACATGTAACTTTAAAGTTAATTAAAATTACATTAAATTAGCATTCAGTTTGTCAGTCACATTGGCCATGTACCAAATGCTTAATAACCACTGTGGCAAGTGGCAGCCATGTTAGGCAGCATTGGCGTGGAACGTTTTTGACATCAGGAATTTATACTGGATCTTGAGCAGTAGTTGTCAACCACGGCTTGTTTTGTCCCCAGGGGACACTTGGCAATGCCTGGAAACATTTTTGGTTTTCACAGTGAGGGGGGTTCTCCTGGTATTAGTAGGTTGAGGCCTGGGATGCTGTTAAACATCTCATAACACACAGGACAGCGTCCCACAGCAAGGACTCATCCAGCCCCAAATGCCAGTTCTGATACTGGAAACCCTGTTCTGGAGTGTATTCTGTGGTGAGGTGTGACATGACTAACCAGTCAACTAGACACCATTTCCTGTGTGTCATCAATCCATTTCTCTCTAGTTGGCGGTGAACCTTAAGCTAGAGGTGTTATCCCTTAAATGGTAGGGATCTTACTGCCTTGCTAATAAAGGTACAATTTTTACCAATTGACTTGTGTTGTCTCCCAGATTCTTAGAGTCCGCTGTCAAGACAAACCTGTGTTCCCAGCTCGTCATGGCTTCAGTGTTAAGGTAGCAATGCTGTTTGATGGGAGGCTTCATGCAGGCATTTTACATCTTTGTTTCCAAAAGGCCTAGCCCATGACGCTTTCAGCCCTTCATCCTACTGGCCTAACTAAGCTCTATGTGTCTAGGAAGCAAAAAGAAGGAATAAACAGCAGGAAAGGGAGATGATTAGAGAAAAGATGAGGTAGACAGGGAGTGTGTGGCAGGGGTGCAGCTGTGAAGTTGCTGTGTGTACACTTGACCGGAAATGTGATTTACTTTTAAGACAGAAGCCAGTGCTCAAGGGCCACCTTAGTCCCTGCATGCTCTCCCACCCTATGTGCAGAGGTGTTTGGAGGCCAGAAGATGAGCAGCAGCTCTGATAGTGACACTGGTGGGATTCTGGATGAGCAGGCGTGGTCCTGCTGTTGAGAATTGGGTGAGACCGGAAGAAGTGTGAAGGTGCTGCTACCCCAAGAACAGATCTCAGTGCAAGTGGTCCATGGGAGGGCTTCAGGTTTTCTCTCCCAATGGCTGGGCCTCCTTCCTGGCTATGCAAAGCCTGAAGAACACCTTACTGCCTCCGAGGTCAGACCTGGGCCACGCCTCCAGCATACGGACTAGTGGAGCCAGAGTTCAGGAAGTGCGGTTGGAGGGGATCTTTAATATGGCCTGAATTCCAGAGGCTCAGCCTCTGTGTTAGAAAGCCTCGTCCTCCCTCTGAGGTGGGTGCTTGCACATGGAAATCAGGCTGGAAGTATGAGTATACACAGGGCAGCAGTATGCCCACCTTCCCCATCCAGTCCATTTTCACCGCCATAGTGATAGTGATGTATATGACCCCATACGCCCATCTTCACCTGCTTGGCAGGCTCCCTATGATAGCTGAGCACAACCAGAGTGCTGATGAGGACCTCTGGAGCCCTGTGGACCCGGCTGGCTGCCTCAGGCCTGCTTCACCCCCTGCACCTGTGCCTCACTGGCCTCCTTTCTGTTCATGTTGGGGACCAAGAGACCCTCGAGGAGCTGTAAAGGAGGGGTGTTTGCAAGGCTCGCCCCTCTAGCTGTTGCTTTTGCAAGGCTGGCACAGCACTTCAGCATCCGGAGGTGACCTTAGTCTCTGTGCAGACAAAGCACCTCAGTGCTCGGAAGTGGTTTCGATACATTAGGTACAAACAGTCTGGGTTTGATACACTGAATACAAGTATCCTGCAGCTGATGCACAGAGCAGTCCGTGCTCAAGGCTGTTGCCTCTCCTCACCTCCCCCTGCTTTAGCAAAGCCTATGTCAATAAACCATGGTTGCTACACTGGGTCCCTGTCCTCTCATCAGGAGACAGCTATCTGCCTAGCCCCAGCTTTCAAGTACTTCTTTGTCTTTCTTAATCCTCCGTTGCCCCCACTCCAGCTCTTTCGACTGGCTGTGCTGGACGCAGCAAGTGGCGCCTGAACAGGGACCTGAGTACCGGGAAACTCCAAAACGTAGATGAGAGGAAATTCCACAGGAAAGCGCTGGCCAGCGTACAGAAGTTAAAAAGGTAGGTGGAAGGAAATAAAAAGCTAGACTTACATGGGGGATGCAAAATCTTGAGATCTCACTTGGTATTTACAAGTGCTACAATCATTGTTAAACACTTGAGGATGTAAAGTACATAGTAGAACTTTAGATGAATTTCTGGGATTTGTACGGGAGACATGCCCTTGGTTCCCAGAGGAGGGGACCATAAATGTTCAGACCTGGCATAAGGTTGGAAGAGATTTGAGGGAACGGTTGAGGAGGGGCCTCAACATCTGCCGGTGTATATGTTTACTTTCTGGAATTTAATTAAAGAATGTTTGGACCCCATTAAGTCAGCTGAGTGTAACCTAGACGGCATGTCCTCGGTGCCAGGGGACCCACACTTGAGGGTTACTCCCATCTCCTGCCTAGGGCAGGAGAGTCAGGGAATGGCAAGTTATCCTTAGAGGAGAAAAATCAGAGAGAGAGGCAAACCTGGATAAACAAGAGGGAAGGTGAGGATTTTGATTCAGAGGACGATGAAGAGGAATGAAGAAGAAATATTCAGTTATTTTGCACATAAAATGTCATTGAAAGAGACTAGGGGGAGTGTGGAGCCACGCCCTCCACCTTGGCAGCCATCCACCACATATAGAGCTACCACACATAGACCACGGATGGGAATAACAGGAGGTGAAGCTCAAGACCCCTTCCTCTCATCTGAGATCAGCTAGGGTGAGAGTTCCATGAACCTCCAATAGGCAGGGACAGCTCTACGCCCCTGCCCAGCAGGAAGCAGATACAGAAGAAACCTCCTGCTCCTCAGCTTCCCATAGAGATTTTATGGGGATCATGTCTCAAGGGAGAAACTAGGCAGGCAGAGGCAGGCATTGGGTCTTTGCATTCCTACACGTCACACTGCTCTGTCAGAGCCTCCTAATATGGAGGGCTCCTATGCTTCCCCAAAGGAACTCCCAAGCCCCCTCAGCCACCCCCTCTATTGCTGGAGAGAGTCTTACTCTGCAAGCCACGGCAGATAGAGCCAAAACGCTTAGCAGCTAGACTCCTCAACTGCTTTTCCTGTTATACTTAACAATGTATCAGTTATGTTCTTTTCACAGAGCCCTGGTATGAAGAAACTGCCTTGAAGGGGCTTGAGGAACTACATGGCTTGTTATTATGGGTGAAGCGTTTTGAAGGTCTGATAGCAAGAGTAACAGCATTCTTGGCAATTATAGCCTCACTATCTGTAGCCACAGTAGGTCTTAGTACTTCCATCCAGACTGCCCATTTTGCTGAAACTTTGGCATGCAATACCTCTTTGACTTTACATAATCAGGAAAGTATAGATCAGAAACTGTTTGACCATATCCAAATTTTAGAGCAAGTAGTTTTAGGATTTAGGAGATCAGATCCAGTTGATAAAAGAACAATGAAGGTTGCATTGCCAGGTGGTATACAAGGCTGTGTGTGTCACCCCTGCCTGCTTTAACAATTCATCTCCAGATGGGGATTGGACCAAAATTAAGACAGCACTATTAGGAGCATGGCCACAGTCCAGTGCCTCCCTGGATTTAGCCTCCTTACACCAACATATCCTAGATATACAAAATGCTCCTGGACCAGATATACAGCCAGCTAAGCTTGCCGAACAGTTGTTAGATGAGCTTAAAGACATAAATCTATTTAATATTTTTTTAAAAATTTTATTGGGGGAGGGGAACAGTGTTAGGGAATAGGGGAAGGGAAACAGACAAGTTGCGGTCTTTTTTTGTTCTTCAGTCTAGTTGTGGAGGACGTTGCTTCACTGGCCCATGGTTGTATTATCATTGTGCTCTTCCTGGGTGACAGCACTTCAGCATCCGGAGGCTACCTTGGTCTCCTGGCAGACAAAGCACCTCAGTGCACCAAAGTTGATTTGATACATTGGGTACAGAACAGTCTGGGTTTGATACATTGAATGCAGATGACACACAGAGCAGTCCCTGCTCAAGGTCGTTGCCTCTCTTCTCTTACCCCTGCTTTAGCAAAGCCTATATCAATAAACCACGGTTGCTAGACTGGGTCACTGTCCTCCCATCAGTAGGCAGCTGTCTGCCTAGCCCCCGCTTTCAGGTACTTCTTTGCATGTTTTTCTTAATCCTCCATCGTCCCCCCATCCAGCCCATTCAACTGGCTGTGCTGCATGTTCACAGATTTCAAGTGAACATCTGGCTCAGGGCCTTGTGCCAATAGTGCTTTCTTCTGCTTGGGACACCCTGTCCCCAGCTATCTGCAAGGTCACTCCCTCACTTTCAGGCCATCTGCCCCTTGAGCCTTTACTTAACCATCTGCCTACAACCCCATGCCTTCTCCTTGGCTACGTTATCCATCCTTGTCCAGGGTGGACCTTATTAGCACCTGATGCCACTCAGCAGGGCCACTAACTTGTTGACCTGTCACTGTCTCCTGCAGTTAGAACAGACCCTGAGCAGGTAGGAGTGCTTGGAGCCTACTGCCAGCCTCTGGGAGGTGTCTGCCCATGAAACAGCTCCTGCCATCCATTTAGTTCCCATGTGCCCAAGGTTTCCATGTGTCGCAAATGTATTAGTTTCTGAATCACAGTCAGTATGCAGTGACATACCTGATATTGGAGAGCCATCCGAAGGTCTGCCTGGATCTGCTTATGTCCTGAGTGTGGGTACTGATAGTGTTTCAGAATTTGGGAAGCAAGGAAACTTTTTTGCCAAATGAGTAAGAGAAAGGGAAGAGACAGGTAAGACACAAATAAGCAGGCCTCTGGGGCCACTGAGGTGGCCCAGGCTTCCTGTGTCTGGTTACTGTTGTTTGGATGATGATGATGATGGCACCTGGATTCACTTCTGGAGGGGAATCCTTTGTTCAGGACACTTTATTTAGGAAGGAAAGGAAGTATGGAATGTCTCTTTAGAATACCTTCCATCATTAAAATAGTTTTAATCTGTGTGTGGAAAATTCACTTGCCTGACACTTCCTGGGGGTGCCAGGTTTGATGTGCTGTTGAAGCGCAGGTACTTTGCAGCGGGTGAGCCACCTTGCTGAAACACTGCCACTCCTACATGGCCTCTTCCTGTTCTCTTTGCTGTCTGGCAGTGGCCTTACTGCTGGGAGGGGCACCAGCTCAAAGCTGAAGTTCACGAAGCTGCTAGAGCTTCAAGACTCTAGAGGAGGTTCGGTCCCACATATGAGGGCCAGTGACTCTGCCCTCAAAAAAAAAAAAAAGACTCTGGAGGAGGGGTCTGGCCCTGGAAGGGAGGATATCTTCATGGCCCTGACAGTGTGGCCGGTGACTTCACTGATGAAGACTCGGGATGAGGATGGCTGGCAAGATGGCCTGCTGCCTGCAACGTGCTGCATGCCTCTGTGGTGCCTGGGGACAATGGCCCTGGGCCGGACAATGACGTGCAGTCTTGGGCAGCCACGAGGATGGAGGCAGCAATGGCAGCACGGCCACTCTGGACCAAGAGGGACATCCACCTGTACTTTAGCAGTTGGACAGCTTCAGACCCCCATATGGATGATCTCAAGAGCCAGGAACTGAGTCCTGTAGGCCTGTTTGAGTTGTTTTTTGAACGAACGATTAATTTTATTGTTATGAAACCAATCGTTATGCCCAGCAGAAAAACGTGAGTCAGGGTGTCATGGTCCAGGAACTGAAGTGTGTTTTGGACATTTTGATTCTGAGTGGGTATGTCTTACCCAAGGAGAAGGATGTTCTGGGAAACATCTCCAGACTCACATCACCATCCTGTGGCTGATGCAATTAGAAGGGATTGATTTGAACTGATCTCATGCCTGTGTTTTGCAGACAACCGTGGGCTGGATGCCAGTGACAGGTTCTCTAAGGTGCGGCCTCTCATCGACCAGATGAATCAAAATTTCCAGCAGCATGTTCCCTGAGAGGAGTTTTACAGCTTTGGTGAGTTGCTGTGTAAGTACTTCAGGCCCCAGGAGCCCGGGCCACCAGCAGCCCGTGACACTGGGTTGTAAGGTATGGTGTGCCACCACCAGCAGTGGCTATCTGGTATGGTTTGAGCCATCACAGGGCACGCTGTTCACCAGGCTGGCACATGGCCTGGACCTGGGAGCTAGCATGGTGCTTAAGTTCATGATGCTCTACAGGAGTGCAGCTGTCTATCATACCACATATTTTTTGACAAGGTTTTCATGAGTGTCAAACTAATATCCATCTTGAGGGAAAAGGGGGTGAAGGCCACAGGAACTGTATGTGAGTATAGGAATGAATGATGTCCCTGTAAAGAGCCAAGAGAGCTGAGGAAAATGAGGAGGGGATCGTTAGACTACAGAGTAGATGAGCGTCAGAAGGTCATTGCATGCCACTGGCATGACAGCAGCGTGCTGGACATCTGCTGCAACACTTTGGGCATAGCGCCTCTAGGGGCACATGGCCAGGCCCACCGGCCGTCCATGTTGAGGCTGTATCAGGACAAGGCAGGTGATGTGGGCCACCTGGATCAGAACATGGCGAGGTACAAGGTGAATGTGCGAGGCATGAAGTGGTACTCCAGCTTCATGGTCTACCTGTTAGATACCACCCTCAACAACGCATGGCAGCTGCACAGGATCTGCTCCAGTGACGCACATGTGGACCTCCTGGCCTTCTGCAGGTACATGGCCTGTGTGTACCTGGAGAGCAATGCCCACACGTTGTCCTAGGAGAGGAGGAGCCGGCGGCTGGAGATCGAGAGCTGCTTTGACATGGTGGGCCACTGGATCATTCACTAGGACAGGAGGACATGCTGTGCTCTCTGCCACTCACAGACCAACACACACTGCGAGAAGTGTCAGAAGGGCGTGCATGCCAAGTGCGTCTGGGAGTACCACGTCCAGTGACATGCAGGTGCAAGGCCCCTGTACCAGTTTTGTTAAAAGAGACCTGAGCTCGGGGCATGATGGTGGCCATGAGGAGGGCTCCCTGAATTCTCCCCTGGAAATATCTGCAATTTGAACTTCTGTAACTCTTCAAAGGGACGTCTACTCATAACATAGAGCAACTAAGAGTCTCACAATGATTGCTGAAAGGTGGGCAGGCCAAGCGAGTGGAGGAAGAAGGCGGCAAGATGCGTGAGGTGCAGCCCACAACCTCAGCTGCTGAGACACCAAGCTTCAGAGAGCAGATCAGTGAGTGTTCCCACTGCTTGCACCCTGCGCCCCATGACCCACCTAGAGTACAGCAAGAGTGCGATGGTCTGCAGTCTGAGGAAGAAGCCTCAGGCTGGGTGAGTGGGGGAGGAGACAGCGGAGATGAGTGTGCAAAGGTACAAGCTGCATCCGCAGCTCCCCGGTTCCCCAGGAAGCAAAGTGCAGAGCCCGGCAGCGACAAAGCAAGATCAATCCCTGCACCCACCCAGTTCAGGGATTAGTCTCTGCACCCAATGGGTCCCTTGGAGTGCAGCAGGAGCAGCTCGGAGCATAGGCTCTGAGGCAGAAGCATGAAACTGGGCGAGCAGGGGAAGAAAGAATGCTTGCACAGGGAGATACAGCGTGCACCGGGCAGAGATGCAGGTTCCTGAGAGACAGAGCAGGGATCTGAGCTGAGCGGCAGGGTGCACGCAGTCCCCTAAACCCTGGCAGTACCTTTGGGAGAGCAGCAGGAACTCCACTGGAGTGTATGAGGCAAAGGCCTTAGCTCAAAACAGCGTTGGGACTGTGTCTTTTTTTTCCCCTCCTCTCTTGAACAGAAAGCAAAAAAAACAACTACAGAAATAAGAACCCACCCAGCCCCACAAACCTTAGCCCCCGCCAAGCCAGAGTCTTAAACTGACCCCTGAATGGAGCAGTAGGGGCAGACTACAGAGGTATTCCTACCTGTATGGGGTCAAGAATTTCCGCCCCAGAAAAGGCTGCAGAGTGAGACTACCTGCACGGCCCCCAACTTTCCTGCAAGGTTTGGGAGGCAGGGCAGGTTCAGCTGCTGAGGCACTAATTAACAGACTCCTGGCAGCTGGCTTTTGGCAGTGAGGACTCTTTCATTCTCCATGGCTGTCAATGGAAAGGGTGCCCAAAGATACTCATTGAGCCTTCCGGGGTGCAGCCTGCCTTGGGACAGGTGAAAGCAAAATGGCAGTGACTTTGAAAAAACTACCAATCACACATCACAACCACAGTCAAGTACAGCAAACCTGCAATGCCAGGATCACGGTAGGCGTCAGGTGGCATACTCTCTTCCCACAAGACGCACAGGAATTTTTGTACATCAGAGGACTAACTGAAGAGAGCTTGGTGAACTTTAGCCAAGACTGGCACGGATTCTGTTTTGTTTTGTTTTGTTTTGTTTTGTTTTGACTCCTTTATTGGTTGCTTATCTTGATTATTTTTCGTTTTTATTTCTATTTCATTATTATCATTTTCTAGTTTTCTTAATAGGCATATATATGGGTGTATATATATGTGTGAATATATGTCCATGTATATGGGTGTGTAGATATATATATATATATATATATATACACACACACATATATATACACATATATATATTTATATAAATATATACATATATATATATGTGTGTGTGTTTTTTCTTTTTCTGTCTTTTTCTTTTTTTCCCACCCTCACTTTCTTTCTTTTTTTCTTTTCTTCAGGGCAGTGTGACTGGCCCTCATATATGGGACCTGAACCAGGGCCGCTGGCTTCCCAAGCCAGTGCTTAACCACTGTGCCACTCGGCCAGGCCCCACTTTCTCCCTTCTTTTATTCATTCTTCTCACTGCTATACTTTTGCTCCTTTCCCTTTCTTTGCAAATTGTATTTTATTATTTTAATTTTAATTTTTAGTTTTTTTATTTTATTTTTTTTATTTTTTGGTACAGCTATTCAGTTTCTCGTGTTTATTCTATTTTTTATTTTATGATGTTATATTTTATTTTGTTTCCTCTTCTGTTATTTTTGTGTGTGTCATTTTGTTTTTGTGTGTTTTCTTCTTTTGTATGTTTGATATTGCTGTGTAAGTTGACTGTAGGTTGAGGGTTGGGTTTTTTGTTGTTTTTTACATGTGAGAGAATTTGGTTTGTTTTGGTGGCTGCAGTGGTTCTTCTTGTTGATCTGTTGTGTTTTAAAATCACTCTGCAGCTGGGCCCAAACAAAGAGACACAAGACTCATCATACCCACAGACCAACTTTAGATAAAACCAGAGCATTTCTGGTTTTGACATACAAGAGACACACCCCAAAGGAAGTCGTTACAGGTACTAGGGCTCAAAGGGCCCAGGCCTCATCAGAGGGGTCAACCCTCTCACAGCAGCTAATAAACTGCGGACACTGCTGATCCTCACAGCTAATCAGTCTGGGAGACAATCCCATCTACTGACAAGCCAAAAGTAATCAAAGCTAAAACTTCAACAGGTGAGGACACACAACATAAGGAACACCTCAGATAAATACATGCATGAGAGAATAGGGAGACTGAGTAATTCAAATATAAAGGACACGTACCACATAAGTCCACCCAGAAAAGACTGAGAGACCTAGGGGATATATCTGTTATATCAAAGCAAGCACAAAGAGTAAGCCAGACTGGGGAGACAAAGAAACACAACCCAAATAAAAGAACAGAAGAAACTCCCTGAATCAATGGACCTAGAGGAAAGAGAGGTAAAACCCTATCAGAGACAAAGTTCAGAACACTGATTATTAGAATGTTCAAGGAAATTAATGAAAATATAAAGAAGGATAGAGAAATCATGAAAAGCAACCAGCTAGAACTTAAGAACACAATTACTGAATTAAATAACAAACTTGATGGAATGACTAGCAGATTGGATGAAGCAGAAAATTGAATCAGTGACTTAGAAGACAAGATAACAGAGATCACCCAAGCAGAACAACAAAAAGAAAAGAGAATGAAAAACATTGAAAATAGTTTAAGAGAGCTGGGAGACAACATGAAATGCAACAACTCACAGATCATTGGAATACCAGAAGGAGAAGAGAGGGAGCACGGCATTGAGAACATATTTGCAGTCATAATATCTGAAAACTTTCCTAACCTAGCAAAGGACAGTGAAATACAAGCCCTGGAAGTGCAGAGAGTTCTAACTAAGGTTATTCTAAACAGGCCCACACCAAAACACATTATAGTGAAAATGGCAAGGGTTAAGGACAAAGACAGAATCCTTAAAGCAGCAAGGGGAAGGCAGCAAGTTACTACAAGGGCACCCCCATAAGATTATCAGCTGACTTTTCTACAGAAACTCTTCAGGCCAGAAAGGAGTGGCAGGAGGTTTTCAAAGTGATGAAAAATAAAGGCCTACAACTGAGACTGCTATATCCAGCAAGGTTATCATTTAAACTTGAAGGAGAGATAAAGAGCTTTCCAGAAAAGAATAAGTTAAGGGAATTCATTAACACCAAGCCAGCTTTGCAGGAAATGTTAAAAGGGCTTCTTTAAGCAGAAGAGAAAAACAACCTAATTATGAAAGACTAGGAACACAGATAACAAATAGGCAATAAATATGCAGCTATCAATAATCACTTTAACTGTAAGTGGATTAAATGCTCCAATAAAAGGACATAACTTGGCTGAATTGATAACAAGGCAAGACTCCAGCATCTGCTGTATACAACAGACTCACCTCAGATGAAAAGTCACATTCAGGCTGAAAGTAAAGGGATGGAGTAAAATATTTCATGCAAATGGAACTGAGAAAAAAGCTGGAGTAGCGATACTTATATCAGATAAAATGGTCTTTAAATTGAAGAATATAATAAAGGACAAAGAAGGACACTTCATAATAATAAAGGGATTGATCTAACAAGAGGACATAATCCTAGTAAACATCTTTGCACCTAACATAGGAGCTCCTAAATATATAAAACAGATAACATCAGAAATAGCGAAATCAACAGTAACACTATCATAGTAGGGGAATTCAACACCCTGCTGTCACTAATGGACAGATCCTCCAGACAGGAAATCAGTGTGGGAACAGTGACCTTAAATGACACATTAGATTAGCCGGATTTCACTGATATATTCAGAGCATTTCACCCCAAAGCTACAGAATATATATTCTTTTCAAGTGCACATGGAACGTTTTCTAAGATAGACCACATGTTAGGCCACAAAACAAATCTCAACAAATTTAAAAGATTGAAATCATTTCAAGTATCTTTTATGACCACAATGTTATGAAACTAGAAATCAATTATAAGAAGAAATCCGGGAAGCTGACAAATAAATGGAGGCTAAATAATATGCTACTAAATAGTGAGTGGGACACAAATGAAATCAAGGAGGAAATCAAAAGATTCCTTGAGACAAAATGAAAACACCAAAACACCAAAATGAAAACACCAAAACACCAAAATGAAAGCAACCAAAATCTCTGGGATGCAGCAAAAGTAGTCCTAAGAAGTAAGTTCATAACAGTGCAGGCCTACCTAAAGAAGGAAAAAAAAATCTCAAATCAACAGGTTATCCTTACACCTCAGGGAACTGGAGAAAGAACAGCAAAAGAAGCCAAAGGGGACTACAAGGAAGGAGATAATAAAAACTAGAGCAGAAATAAATGATATAGAAAACAGAAAAACAATACAAAAGATCAATGAAACCAAGAGACTGTTTTTTGAGAAGATAACCAAAATTTACAAATCTCTAGCCAGGCTCATCAAAAACAAAGAGAGAGAGGCCTCAAATTAGTATCAGGAATGAAAGAGCTGAAATGACTACAGACATCACAGAAATACTAAAAATTTTCAGAAATTACTAAGAGCAACTATATGCCAACCAATTTGACAATCTGGAAGAAATGGATAATTTTCTAGAAGCATACAACCTTCCAAAGCTAACTAAACAATAATAAAATGTTTTCTTTTGTTTAAAAAAAAAAAGAAACGGAAAACCTAGTCTGATTACTACCAAGGAAATTGAAGCATTAATCTACAAGCTCCCAACAAACAAAAGCTCTGGACCAGATGGCTTCACAGATGAATTTTATCAAACATTCAAAAAAGAACTATCACCTATTCTTCTCAAACTATTTCAAAAAATCCAGAAGGAGGGAAGGCTTCCAAATTATTTTTTGAAGCCACTATCAACCTGATTCCAAAACCAGATAAAGACACACAAAAAAGGAAAACTATAGGCCAATATCCCTGATGAATATGGATTCAAAAATTCTCTCTAAAATATTAGCAAACAGGATTCAACAATATATTAAGAAGATCAAACATCATGATCAAGTGGGTTTCATCCCTAGTACAAGAGGGTGGTTCAACGTCCATAAATCAATTAATGTGATACACCACATCAACAAAATGAAGAATAAAAATAATATGGTCAGGATGCCGGCCGAATGGCACGATAGTTAAGCACTGTCGTGGGAAGCCAGCGCCCCGGTTTGGTCCCACATGTGAGGGCCAGTGACACTGCCCTCAAAAAAAAAAAATAATATGGTCATTTATGTTAACCCTCAGCAAAATGGGAATACAGGGATCATATCTGAACATAATAAAGGCCATGTATGATAAACCTACAGCTAACATCATATTCAATGGGGAAAAGCTAAAACCATTTCTTTTTTTTTTTTTTTAGCTGAGCCGTCTTGCCACCTGTTGGCAGCTCAACTGCAACTCACATAGCGCTGGCATCGATCAGCCGTTGCTCAGAGCTCAGCTCGCACTTCTTTTTTTATTAGTTTCAGGTGTACAACACAATACAATAGTTATACTCTTTACTCCCCAAAGTGAAAACCCCCGTCCCCCAGTTCGCCACCCCACTCCCCCCCCATATCATACATATCCATCACAACTCCCCTGACTCCCCTCCACAGTATACTCCACATCCCGTGACCATCCACATATTCAGTTACAGTTGGCATACAATACTATACAACATCAGCTTCAGGTGTACAGTGCAGTGATCAAGCCTCTACTCTATCCATGAAGTGGTCTCCCTAACAAGACATGTGACTATCTGACACGCCACAAAATTTTTACAACATTATTATATTCCCAGAACTGTGTTTCATATCTCTGTGGCAATATTATAGTTGTGTATTTATGGTGTCTAATCCCTTCCCCTTCCCCCCATCCCCACCCCCCTCCCAACTAGTAACCCTCAGTTTTTCCTATACACCTATGAGTCTATTTACTTTGATCGTTCACTCAGTTCTTCAGACTCCACACACAAGTGAGATCACATGGTACTTGTCCTTCTCTCACTGACTTATTTCTCGCAACATAATAGTCTCTTCACAACATTATCAAATTACATTCCCAGAACTGCCCCCATATCCCTGCGGCAATATTGTACTCCCACATACACTGTCCAAAACCTATCCCCTCTCCCTCTTCCCCACTCCCTCCCAGCCAGCAACCATCGGTGTTTCCTTTATATCTGCTTGATATGACTTCAATCTTCTTAAATTGTCTCTCTGGGTTAGCTTGTTTACCCCTTTCTTTTGTTTAAAAAAGCCCTTTTAACATTTCTTGCAATGCTGGCTTGGTGGTAATGAATTCCTTAAGCTTATTCTTTTCTGAGAAGCTCTTTATTTCTACTTCAATTTTAAGTGATAGCTATGCTGGGTAGAGCAATCTTGGTTGTAGGTCTTTATTTTGTGTCACTTTGAATATCTCCTGCCACTCCCTTCTGGCCTGCAGAGTTTCTGTAGACAAGTCAGCTGTTAGTCTAACAGGAGTTCCTTTGTATGTAACCTGCTGTCTTTCTCTTGCAGCCTCTAGGATTCTGTCTCTGTCTTTAACCTTTGCCATTTTAACTATGATGTGTCTTGGTGTGGACCTGTTTGGGTTCAGCTTGTTTGGAACCCTCTGCACTTCCTGGGCATGTATGTTGATTTCCTTCACCAGGGTAGGGACGTTTTCAGTCATTTTTTCAAATACATTTTCGACCCCTTGCTTCTTCTCTTCTCCTTCTGGCATCCCTATGATTCGATAGGTGGTTGCGATTCACCTTGTCCCATAGGGCTCTTAAACTATTTTCATTGTTTTTTATTCTTTGGTCTTTTTGCTGTGCCAACTGGGTGAGTTCTGCTATTTTATCTTCCAAATCGCTGATCCGCTCCTCTGCTTCATCTAGTCTACTGGAGATTCCTTTGAGTGTGTTCTTCATTTCAGTTATTGTATTCTTTAGTTCTAACAGGTTGTTTTTTATGGTTTCCCTATCCTTCTTTATGTCCTCGCTAAGTTCCTTAGACATTCTTATCATCAGTGTTCTAAACTGTATCTCTGAAAGGTTAGATCCCTCTGTTTCATTTGGTTCCATTTCTGGAGGTTTCTTCTGATCTTTTACTTGTGACATGTTTCTTTGTTTCCCTATTCTGGCTGTCGCTCTGGGATTGCTTTGATGTATTAGATAGATCACCAGGAGAGCCCTGGCTGGATCACGCAGGCACCCAGCTCCCGGCCCAACACTCCCAGGAAAACTCCCAGTCTCAGCCTGTCCCAATCAGCCGCTCGCAGATAAGGCCGAGCAGCCCGACAACCAATCACGAGCCTGGCAACTCTGCAAGCGGAGTGCGGAAAGTGGGGACCCGAGGCATCTTGCACACTCCCGCCTCAGTGAGCAGCCTGTTGGAGCCGGATCACTCCCACTAGGTGTTACCCTGGCAACGTAGCACAAGCTGAGCGGAGGGTGGGAATCTGAGGCAGCTTGCGCACTTCTGGGTCTCAGTGAGCAGGGTGTTGGAGCCAGAGGGCACCCGCCCTGCGTTTCCCTGGCAACACAGTATAAGCCGGTCAGAGGGTGGGGATCCAAGGCCGCAGGCCCGCACGCACACACACACACACGTAATTCTGCGCCAATTCCACCAGACCAATGAGGTCTCGGACTTGATCTTTCGTGGGAGGGCCCAAGCCTAACAAAATGGCATCCTCCCTACACCACTCGCGTGCAGGCTCCGCACCACGGGAACAACAGTTTAAAAACCTCCAGCCTTTGCACCAAAGGTGCTCAGTTCAGTCCATCGCCACAGGCTTCCAGCTCACACAGCCACTCCCTCCACCAGGAACCAGGTAAGTGCTCACTGGCAAGCAAGCCCGGGCACTGGCCCCACTGATTCTCCAGCCGCTCTTAGCCTCACCGAGCTGAGCAAAGAGAATCCTCATAATTTACTCCCAGTTATCTTAGAACTTCCCTTCCCGGCAAAGGAGCTCTTGGCTAGTGAGCTTGGTGTGCGGCCAGAGGGTCTGTCCCCCAACCGGAGAAGCCTCTCCACAGCTGGGACCTCCCTCACGGGGTTTGCCCTCTCTCGTCTCCGCCCATCCTATCAGACCCAACGTGGCCTCCTGTTTAAGTTCTTTGTTTAGTGGTTCTGTTCCTCCAGTGTTCCGGGGACCTCCAGGGTTGAATGCTGTATAATTTGCTTGTAATTTTGGTGTGATCCTGGGAGGCAGATAGTACAGCATCTGTCTATTGCGCCATTTTATTTTTTATTTTATTTTTATTTTTTTTATATTTTATTTTATTTTTAATTAGTTTCAGGTGTACAACACAGTGCAATAGTTATACATTTTACCCCTCAAAGTGACAACCCCCCACCCCCAATACACCACCCCACTCCCCCCCCATATCATATATATCTATTACTCTTCCTCTGACTCTCTTCCACAGTATAATCCACATCCTGTGACTATCTATATATATTCAATTACAGTAGGTATACCACCTCCACTTTAGTAATACAGTGCAGTGATCAAACCTCTACTCCATCCAAGAAATGGTCTCCCTAACAAGACCTATGATCATCTGACATTCCACAGAATATTTACAACATTATTAATTATATTCCCCAAACTGTTTTTCCTATCCCAGTAGCAATATTGTAGTTGACTATTTTTGCTGTCTAATCCCTTCCCCTTCTCACTCATCCCCATTCCTCTCCAACTTAGCAACCCTGATTTTTCCTCTATATCTATGAGACAGTTTCTGTTTACTTTGCTCATTCATACAGTTTTTCATATTCCACATATAAGTGAGATCATATGGTATTTGTCCTTCTCTGACTGATTTCACTCAACATTATAGTCTCTAGGTCCATCCATATCATTGCAAATGGCACGATTTCATTCTTCTTTATAGCAGAGTAATACTCCATTGTATAAATATACCACAGTTTCTTAATCCAGTCATCTACTGACGGGCATTTTGGTTGTTTCCAAGTCTTAGCTATTGTAAATTGTGCTGCTATGAACATCGGGGTGCATAACTTTTTTTGAATAAGTGTCTTGGTTTTTTCAGGATAAATACCTAGGAGTGGAATTGCTGGGTCAAACGGTAGCTCTATTTCCAGTTCTTTGAGATACCTCCATACTGACTTCCATAGTGGCTGCACCAATCTGCAGTCCCACCAACAGTGCAGCAGGGTCCCCTTTTCCCCACAGCCCCGCCAGCACTTGTTGTTTGTTGATTTGTTGATGATAGCCATTCTGACTGGAGTGAGGTGGTATCTCATGGTGGTTTTTATTTGCATTTCCCTAATGACCAGTGAGGTTGAACTTTTTTCATATGCCTGTTGGCCATCTGTATGTCCTCTTTAGAGAAATGTCTCTTCATATCTTCTGCCCATTTTTTAATTGGGTTGTTTGTTTTTTTGGTGTTGAGTTTCATGAGTGTTTTATAAATTTTGGATATTAACCCCTTATCAGATATATCGTTGGCAAATATATTCTCCCATTCAGTAGGCTTCCTTTTTGTTTTATTAATGGTTTCCTTTGTTGTGAAAAAACTTTTAAGTCTGATATAATCCCATATGTTCATTTTTTCTTTTACTTCCCTTGCCCGTAGGGATGTATCAGTAAAAATATTGCTCCGGGTAATGTCTGCAAATGTACTCCCTATATTTTCATTTAGGATTTTTATGGTTTCAGGTCTTACATTTAAGTCTTTAATCCATTTTGAATTTGTTCTTGTATAAGACATAAGGAGATGATCCAGTTTCATTTTTTTGCATGTGTCAGTCCAATTTTCCCAGCACCATTTATTGAATAGACTATCTTTACTCCAGTGTAAATTCTTGCTTCTCTTGTCATAGATTAACTGTCCGTAAATGCTTGGATTAATTTCTGGGTTCTCTGTTCTGTTCCACTGATCGATATGCCTGTTTTTATGCCAATACCAAACTGTCTTGATTACTGTTGCCTTGTAGTAGGTTTTGATGTCTGGTAGCGTGATCCCCCCGACTTCGTTTTTATTCCTCAGAATTGCCGAGGCTATTCTGGGTCTTTTATGATTCCATATAAACTTTAGGATTATATTTTCTATTTCTGTGAAAAATGCCCTTGGTAGTTTGATAGGAATTGCATTGAATCTATATATTGCTTTAGGCAGTATGGACATTTTAACTATATGAATTCTTCCTATCCATGAGCATGGTAGGTGTTTCCATTTATTTGTATCTTCTATGATTTCTTTCCTCAGTGTCTTATAATTTTCTGAGTACAGATCTTTCACTTCTTTCGTTAAATTTATTCCTAGGTATTTTATAGTTCTTGACGCAATTGTGAATGGGACAGTTTTCTTAATTTCTCTTTCCATTAGTTTATTATTGGTATATGCAAATGCCATCGATTTCTGAACATTGATTTTATATCCTGCTACTTTACTGAATTCGTCTATCAGTTCCAATAGTTTTTTGATGGAGTCTTTGGGGTTCTCTATATACAGTATCATGTCATCTGCATATAATGACAATTTTACTTCTTCATTGCCAATTTGGATGCCTTTTATTTCTTTTTGTTGTCTGATTGCTGTGGCTAGAACTTCCAGCACTATGTTGAATAAAAGAGGAGAAAGTGGACAGCCTTGTCTTATTCCTGATCTTAAGGGGAATGGTGTTAGCTTTTCCCCATTGAGTATGATGTTAGCTGTAGGTTTATCATATATGGCTTTTATTATGTTGAGATATGATCCCTGTATTCCCACTTTGCTAACGGTTTTTAACATAAATGGCTGTTGGATTTTGTCAAATGCTTTTTCTGCATCTATTGAAATGACCATGTGATCTTTATCCTTCATTTTGTTGATGTGGTGTATCACATTAATTGATTTACGGATGTTGAACCAGCCTTGCGCACTAGGGATGAATCCCACTTGATCATGATGTATGATCTTCTTAATATATTGCTGAATTCTGTTTGCTAATATTTTATTGAGAATTTTTGCATCTATATTCATCAGGGAGATTGGCCTGTAGTTTTCCTTTTTTGTGAGGTCTTTATCTGGTTTTGGAATCAGGGTGATAGAGGCTTCATAAAAAGATTTTGTGAGCCTTCCCTCCTTCTGGATTTTTTGGAATAGTTTGAGAAGAATAGGTGATAGTTCTTTTTTGAATGTTTGATAAAATTCACTTGTGAAGCCGTCTGGTCCAGGGCTTTTGTTTTTTGGGAGCTTGTCAATTACTGATTCAATTTCCTTGGTAGTAATCAGGGTATTTAGATTTTCTGTTTCTTCTTGCGTTAGCTTTGGAAGGTTGTATGCTTCTAGAAAATTATCCATTTCTTCCAGATTGTCAAATTTGTTGGCATATAGTTGCTCATAGTAATTTCTTAGAATTTTTTATATTTCTGTGATGTCTGTAGTCATTTCCCCTCTTTCATTCCTGGTTTTGCTAATTTGAGTCCTCTCTCTTTTTTTTTTTGATGAGTCTGGCTAGAGGTTTGTCAATTTTGTTTATCTTCTCAAGAAACCAGCTCTTGGTTTCATTCATCTTTTGAATTGTTTTTCTGTTCTCTATATTGTTTATTTCTGCTCTGGTCTTTATTATCTCCTTTCTTGTACTCCCCTTGGGCCTCTTTTGCTGTTCTTTTTCCAGTTCCCTTAGGTGTAAGGATAACCTGTTGATTTGAGATTTTTCTTCCTTCTTTAGGTAGGCCTGCACTGCTATAAACTTCCCTCTTAGGACTGCTTTTGCAGCATCCCAGAGATTTTGGGTCGTGGTGTTTTCATTTTCGTTTGTCTCGAGGTATCTTTTGATTTCCTCCTTGATCTCATTTGTGACCCACTCACTATTTAATAGCATATTGTTTAGCCTCCATTTATTTGTCAGCTTCCTGGATTTCTTCTTATAATTGATTTCTAGTTTCATAGCATTGTGGTCAGAGAATACACTTGAAATGATTTCAATCTTCTTAAATTTATTGAGACTTGTTTTGTGGCCTAACATGTGGTCTATCTTAGAAAATGTTCCATGTGCACTTGAAAGGAACGTATATTCTGTAGCTTTGGGATGAAATGCTCTGAAAATGTCTGTTAAATCCATCTTGTCTAATGTGTCATTTAAGGTCGCTGTTTCCACATTGATTTTCTGTCTGGAGGATCTGTCCATTAGTGACAGCGGGGTGTTGAAGTCTCCTACTATGATAGTGTTACTGTTGATCTCTGTCTTTATGTCTGACAATATCTGTTTTATATATTTAGGGGCTCCTATGTTAGGTGCATAGATGTTTACTAGAGTTATGTCCTCTTGTTGTATCGATCCCTTCATTACTATGAAGTGTCCTTCTTTGAACTTTGTTATATTCTTCAATTTAAAGTCCATTTTATCTGATATAAGTATCGCTACTCCAGCTTTTTTCTCAGTACCATTTGCATGAAATATTTTACTCCATCCCTTTACTTTCAGCCTGTATGAGTCTTTGGATCTGAGGTGAGTCTCTTGTATACAGCATATACTGGGGTCTTGCTTTCTTATCCATTCAGCCACCCTATGTCTTTTTATTGGAGCATTTAATCCATTTACATTTAATGTGATTATTGATAGGTGTGTATTTATTGCCATTTTCTTATTTGTGTTCATAGTCTTTCATAGGTTGTTTTTCTCTTCTACTTAAAGAAGCCCTTTTAGCATTTCCTGCAAAGCTGGCTTGGTGGTAATGAATTCCCTTAACTTATTTTTTTCTGCAAAGCTCCTTATCTCGCCTTCGATTTTAAATGATAACCTTGCTGGATACAGCAATCTTGGTTGTAGGCCTTTATTTTTCATCACTTTGAAAACCTCCTGCCACTCTCTTCTGGCCTGCAAAGTTTCTGTAGAAAAGTCAGCTGATAATCTTATGGGGGTACCCTTATAAGTAACTTGCTGCCTTTCCCTTGCTGCTTTAAGGATTCTGTCTTTGTCCTTAACCCTTGCCATTTTCACTATAATGTGTCTTGGAGTGGGCCTGTTTGGAATCATCCTGGTTGGAACTCTCTGCACTTCCTGGGCTTGTATTTCAATGTCCTTTGCCAGGTTAGGGAAGTTTTCAGACATTATTACTTCAAATATATTCTCAATCCCTTGCTCCCTCTCTTCTCCTTCTGGTACTCTATTGACCCTTAGGTTATTGCGTCTGATGTTGTCCTCCAGCTCTCTTAAACTATTTTCCATGTTTTTCATTCTTTTTTCTTTTTGTTGTTCCGCATGGGTGATCTCTGCTATTTTGTCTTCTAAGTCACTGATTCGATTTTCTGCTTCATCCAGTCTGCTAGTGATTCCATCAAGTTTGTTATTTAATTCAGTAATTGTGTCCTTAAGTTCTAGCTGGTTGCTTTTCATGATTTCTCTATCCTTCTTTATAGCTTCATTAATTTCCTTGAACATTCTAATAATCAGTGTTCTGAACTCTGTCTCCGATAGGTTGGTTACCTCTATTTCCTCTATTTCCACTGATTCAGGAAGTTTCTTCTGTTCTTTTATTTGTGTTATGTTTCTTTGTCTCCCCATTCTGGCTTACTCTTTGTGTTTGCTTCAATATAACAGATAGATCCCCCAGATTTCTCAGTCTTTTCTGGGTAAACTTATATGGTGTGTGCCCTTTATATTTGAATTACTCAGTCTCCCTATTCCCCTGTGCTTGTATCTGAGGTGTTCCTTGTGTCGTGCGTCCTCACTTGTTGAAGTTTTAGTTTTGATTACTTTTGGTTTGTCAGTAGGTGGGATTGACTCCCAGATTGATTAGCTGTGAGGATCAGCAGCATCTGCAGTTTATGAGCTGCTATGAGAGGATTGACCCCTCTGATGAAACTTGGACCCTATGGGTCTTAGTACCTGTAGTAACTTCTTTTTGGGTGTGACTCTTGTATGTCAAACCCAGAAATGCTCTAGTTTTATCTAAAGTTGGCCTCCGGGTATGATGATTCTTGTGTCTGTATGTTTGGACCCACTGCTGCAGAGTGATTTTAGAGCATAACAGATCAACAAGAACAACCTCCGCAGCCACCAAAGGAAACCAAATGCTCACACAAGTAAAAACAACCAACCATCAAACTACAGTCAAATTGTACAGAAATATCAATCATACTAATGAAGAAAACAAACAGAAACAAAACAAAAACCACATACTCAATAATAACAGAAGAGGAAACAAAATAAAATACAATATCCTAAAATAAAAAATAGAATAAACATGAGAAACCAATTAGCTATACCTAAAAAATAAAAAATAAAAATAAACTAAAATAATAATAAAAAAAGTAAGAAAAATTTAAAACATAAAATTTGCAGAAAAAAGGGAAAGAGGAAAAGTATAGCAGTGAGAAGAATGAATAAAATAAGAGAGAAAGTGAGGGTGGGGAAAAAAGAAAAAAGAAAGAAAAAGAAAAAGAAAAAAGGAAAAAAATATATATATATATTTGTCTACACACCCATATATATGGACATATATTCACCTATATACACCTATATATATATGCCTATATTAAAAACTACAATATGATTAGAATGAAATAGAAATAAAAACCAAAAACAACCAAGATAAGCAGCCAATAAAGAGAAAACAAAACAGAATAAAACCAAACAAACCAAAAATACCCATGCTGGTCTAGGCTAAAGTCCACCAAGCTCTCTTCAGTTTGTCTGCTGTATAAAAATTCCTGTGCGTCTTGTGGGAACAGTAAGCCACCTGATGCCTAGCGTGATCCTGGCACTGCAGGTTTGCTGTACTTGAGTGTGGTTGTGACGTGTGATTGGTGGTTTTTACAAAGTCACTGCCTTTTTGCTTTTGCCTGTCCCAAGGCAGGCTGCACCCTCAAAGGCTCAGTGAGTGTCTCTTGGGCACCCTTTGGGTTGACAGCCGTGGAGAATTAAAGAATTCCTCACTACCAAAAGCCTGCTGCTAAGAATCTGTTAATTAGTACCTCAGCAGATGAACCTGCCCTGCCTCCCAAGCCTTGCCTAAAGGTGGTGACGGGGTAGGTAGTCTCACTCTGCTAACTTTACTGGGTGGAAATTCTCAACCCCCTGCAGGTAAGGATATCTTCCTAGTCTGCCCCTATTGCTCCCTTCAGGAGTCAGTTTAAGACTGTCTTGGCGGGGGGGACAAAGTTTGTGGGAGTGGTGAGTTATTGGGTGTTTTTTTTTTGCTTTCTGTTCAAGAGTAGAAAAAGGGAAAAAAAATAAAAAACATAAAAATAAACAAAGCCACAGTTCCAACACTGTTTCAAGCTAAGGCCTTTGCCTCTTATGCTCCAGCGGAGTTCCTGCTGCTCTCCCAAAGGGTCTGCCGGGATTTAGGGAATTGCGCACACCGTACCGTGTGGCCAAGATCCCCGCTCCGCGTCTCTCGGGGACCTGCGTCTCTGCCCGGCGCGCTGCGTGTCCGAGTGAGCCTTCTTTTTCCCCTGCTCCCGGGTTTCAGGCTTCTGCCTTGGAGCCGGCGCGCGCCCGCGGTGCTCCTGCTGCTCTCCCGGAGACTGTCGGGGTTTAAGGGACTGCAAGCCCCCTGCCCCGAGGCTCAGATCCCCGTTCCGTCTCTCGGGGACCTGTGTCTCCACCCGGCGCGCTGCTTGTCCGAGCGAGTCCTCTTTTTCCCCTGCTCCCGGGTTCCAGGCTTCTGCCTCAGAGCCGGCGCGCCCGCTCGGAAATCCTGCTGCTCTCCCAAACGATCTGTCGGGATTTAGGGGACTGCGCGCACCGTGCCGCGTGTCTCCGATCCCCACTCTGTCTCTCCGGGACCTGTGACTCGGGCCGGCGCGCTGCGTCTCCGCGGGTGAGTCCTGTGTTTCCCCTGCTCCCGCGTTTAAGGCTTCTGCCTTGGAGCCGGCGCGCGCCTGCGCTGTTCTCCTGCTGCGCTCCTGGAGGGACTGCCGCCGGGGTTCAGGGGACTGCGCACCTTTCCACGCGGCTCCGATCCCCGCTCCGTCTCTCCGGGACCTGCGTCTCCGCCCGGCATGCTCTGCTTCTCCACGCGCGAGTCCTCTTTTTCCCCTGCTCCCGGGTTTCAGGCTTCTGTGCTCTGCGGGACCCGGTGGGCACAGAGACTGATCCCTGAACCGGGAGGGTGCAGGGACTGATCTTGCCCTGTCGCTGCGGGGCTCTGCACCCTGCTTCCTGGGGACCCGGCGAGCCGCGGGTGCAGCTTGTACCTCTGCACAGTCGTCTCCTCTCTCTCCTCACGCACTTGCCCGGCCTGAGGCTTCTTATTGCACCATTTTACGGAAGTCCTCAGCTCGCACTCTTGAGAGAGCTCCTAACCAAGTAAGCCACTTGGCCGGCTCCTAAAACCATTTTTTAAGATCAGGAACAAGACAAGGCTGTCCACTTTCTCCTCTTTTATTCAACATAGTTCTGGAAGTTCTAGCGACAGAAATCAGACCAGAAAAATAAATAAAAGGAATCCAAATTGGCAAGGAAGAAGTAAAATATTCATTATATGCAGATGATATGATACAATGTATAGAGAACCTGAAAGACTACATCAACAAACTATTTTAACTGATAGACAAATTCAGTAAAGTAACAGGATATAAAATCAAAGTTCAGAAATCAGTTTCATTTGAATATAACAATAATAAACTAACGGAAGGAGAAACTAAGAACTGTCCCATTTCCAATTGCTTCAAATATTATAAAATACCTAGGAATACATTTAACCAAAGTAGTAAAAGATCTGTACTCAGAAAATTATAAGACACTGAAGAAAGAAATAAAGGAAGATACAAATAAATGGAAACACCTACCATGTTCATGGACAGGAAGAATTAATATAGTTAAAATGTCCATATTGCCTAAAGCAATATATAGATTCAATGCAATTCCTATCAAACTACTGAGGGCATTTTTCACAGAAATAGAAAATATAATGCTGAAATATATATGGAACAATAAAAGACCGCAGATAGCCTTGGTAATCCTGAGAAATAAGATCATAGTTGGGGGTATCACACTACCAGACATCAAAATATACTACCATGCTACAGTAATCAAAACAGTATGGTACTGGCATAAAAACAGGCACATAGAACAGTGGAACAGAACAGAGACTCCAGAAATAAATCTATGTATATATGGACAGTTAATCTATGATAATGGAAGCAAGAATTCACACTGGGGCAAGGTAGTCTATTTAATAAATGGTGCTGGGAAAATTGGACTGACACATGCAAAAAAATGAAACTGGACCACCTCCTTACGCCATATACAAGAACAAATTCAAAATGGATTAAAGACTTAAATGTAAGACCTGAACCCATAAAAATCCTAAAAGAAAATATAGGGAGTACATTTGCAGACATTACCCAGAGCAATATTTTTACTGATACATCCCTACGGGCAAGGGAAGTAAAAGAAAAAATAAACATATGGGATTTTATCATACTTACAAGTTTTTTCACAACAAAGGAAACCATCAATAAAACAAAAAGGAAGCCTACTGAATGGGAAAATATATTTGCCAATGATATATCTGATAAGGGGTTGATACCCAAAATTTATAAAACACTCATGAAACTGAACACCAAAAAAACAACCCAATTAAAAAATGGGCTGAGGATATGAAGAGGCATTTCTCTAAAGAGGTCATACAGATGGCCAACAGGCATATGAGAAAATGTTCAACCTCACTAATCATCAGAGAAGTGCAAATAAAAACCACAATGAGCCCATCTCACTCCAGTCAGAATGGCTGTCATCAATAAATCAACAAATAAGTAGTGCTGGCGACGGTGTGGAGAAAAGGGGACCCTGGTGCACTGTTGGTGGGACTGTAGATTGGTGCAGCTATTATGGAAATCAGTATGGGGTTATCTCAAAAAACTGGAAATGGAACTGCCATATGACCCAGCAATTCCACTCTTGGGTATCTACCCTGAAGAACCCAAGACATAAGTTCAAAAAAATATATGCACCCCTATGTTTATTGCAGCACTATTTACAATAGCCAACACTTGGAAACAACTGAAATGCCCATCAGTAGAAGACTGGATTAAGAAACTGTGGTACAAAGGGCATTTTTCACAGAAATAGAAAATATAATCCTAAAATTTATACGGAACCATAAAAGACCCTGAATAGCCTTGGCAATCCTGAGAAATAAGAACAAAGTCAGGGGATCATGCTACCAGACATCAAAACCTACTACAAGTCTACAGTAATCAAGACTGTTTGGCATTGGCATAAACATAGGCATATCCATCAGTGGAACAGAACAGAGAGCCCAGAAATAAATCCAGGCATTCATGGACAGTTAATCTATGACAAAGTAAGCAAGAATTTACACTGGAGTAAAGACAGTCTATTCAATAAATGGTGCTGGGAAAATTGGACTGACACATGCAAAAAAATGAAACTGGACCACCTCCTCATGTCATATACAAGAACAAATTCAAAATGGATTAAAGACTTAAATGTAAGACCTGAAAACATAAAACTAATAGAAAATATAGGGAGTACATTTGCAGACGTTACCCGGAGCAATATTTTTACTGATACATTGCTAGGGAAGTAAAAGAAAAAATGAACATATGGGATTATATCAGACTTAAAAGTTTTTTTACAACAAAGGAAACCATTAATAAAACAAAAAGGAAGCCTACTGAATGGGAGAATATATTTTCCAACAATATATCTGATAAGAAGTTAATATCCAAAATTTATAAAATACTCATGAAACTCAACACCAAAAAACAAACAACCCAATTAGAAAATGGGCAGAAGATATGAAGAGACATTTCTCTAAAGAGGACATACAGATGGCCAGCAGGCATATGAAAAAATGTTCAACCTCACTGGTCATTAGGGAAATGCAAATAAAAACCACAATGAGATACCACCTCACTCCAGTCAGAATGGCTATCATCAATAAATCAACAAACAACAAGTGCTGGCGGGGCTGTGGGGAAAAAGGAACCCTGCTGCACTGTTGGTGGGAGTGCAGACTGGTACAGACACTATGGAAGTCAGTATGGGGGTATCTGAAAAAACTGGAAATGGAGCTACGTTTTGACCCAGCAACTCCACTCCTAGGTATTTATCCTGAAAAACTCAAGACACTTATTCAAAAAAATTTATGCACCCCTATGTTCATAGCAGCGCTATGTACAATAGCTAAGACTTGGAAACAACCAAAATGCCCATCAGTAGATGACTGGATTAAGAAACTGTGGTATATTTATACAATGGATAATTACTCCACTATAAAGAAGAATGAAATCGTACCATTTGCAATTATATGGATGGACTTAGAGACTATTATGTTAAGTGAAATAAGTCACTCAGAGAAAGACAAATACCATATGATCTCTCTCATATGTGGAATCTGAAAAACTGTATGAAAGAGCAAAGTAAACAGAAACTGTCTAATAGATATAGAGGAAATATCGGGGTTGCTAATTGGGGGGGTGGGGATGAGGGGGAAGGGGAAGGAATTAGACAGCAAAAATAGGCAACTACAATATTGCCACTGGGATATGAAAGACAGTTTGGGGAGTATAATTAATAATGTTGTAAATATTTTGTGGGGTGTCCAATGGTCATATGTCTTCTTAGGGAGGCCATTTCATGGATGGAGAAGAGGCGTGATCACTGCACTGTACACCTGAAGTTGAGGTTGTATAATATTGTATACCAACAGTAATTGAATATATAGATAGCCACGGGATGTGGATTATAATGTGGAAGGAAGTCTGAGGAAGAGTAATAGGTATATATGATATCGGGGGAGGAGTGGGGTGGCGAAATGCGTGAGGGGGTGTTATCACTTTGAGGGGTAAAAAGTATAACTATTGCACTGTGTAGTACACCTGAAGCTAATTAAAAATAAATTAATTAATTAAAAGAAAAAGAAACTGGTACATTTATACAATGGAATATTCTCTGCTATAAAGAGGAATGAAATCTTACTATTTGCAACGATATGGATGGATCTAGAGACTATTATGTTAAGTGAAATAAGTCAGTGAGAGAAAGAAAAATACCATATGATCTCACTTATATGTGGAATCTGAAAAAGTGAATGAACGAGCAAAGTAAACAGAAACAGTCTCATAGATAAAGAGGAAAAACTAAGGTTTGCTAGTTGGGGGGAGGGTAGGGAGGAGGGAAAAGGGGAAGAGATTAGACAGCATAAATTTGTAACTACAATATTGCCCCAGGGATATGAAAGACAGTTCAGGGAATATAATAATGTTGTAAATATTTTGTGGGGTGTCAGATGGTCACATGTCTTGTTAGGGAGACCACTTCATGGATGGAGTAGAGGCTTGATCACTGCACTGTACACCTGAAACTGATGTTGTATAATATTGTATGGCAACTGTAATTGAATATATAGACGTTACGGGATGTGGAGTATACTGTGGAAGGGATTCAAAGGAATTGTAATAGATATGTATGATATGGTGGGAGGAATGGGGTAGCAAATTGGGGGAGGGGAGCTGTCACTTTGAGGGGTAAAATGTATTAATATTGCACTGTGTTGTACACCTTAAACTAATTTTTAAAGCAATATTTATTTTACAATAAAAGAATTTAAAAAAAAGAATACAGACAAAAAAAGAAAATAAAAAAAAAACAAGTAGCTAATATTGTTCTGCTTACTTTGAGGCTTTTTTATTTATTTATTTATTTATTTTTTAATTAATTAATTTATTTTTAATTAGTTTCAGGCGTACAACACAGTGCAATAGTTATACATTTTACCCCTCAAAGTGACAATCCCCCACCCCCAATTCGCCTCCCCCACTCCGCCCCCCCATATCATATATATCTATTACTCTTTCTCTGACTCTCTTCCACAGTATAATCCACATCCCGTGACTATCTATATATATTCATTTACAGTAGGTATACAACCTCCGCTTCAGTTATACAGTGCAGTGATCACACATCTGTTCTATCCATGAAATGGTCTCCCTAACAAGACCTATGACCATCTGACATCCCACAAAATATTTACAACATTATTAATTATATTCCTCAAACTGTTTTTCATATACCAGTGGCGATATTGTAGTTGCCTATTTTTGCTGTCTAATCCCTTCCCCTTCTACCTCATCCCCTTCCCGCTCCTAATTAGCAACCCTGATTTTTCCTCTATATCTATGAGACAGTTTCTGTTTACTTTGCTCATTCATACAGGTTTTCAGATTCCACATATGAGTGAGATCATATGGTATTTGTCTTTCTCTGACTGACTTATTTCGCTTAACATAATAGTCTCTAAGTCCATCCATATCATTGCCAGCTTAGGGAAGTTTTCAGACATTATTACTTTAAATATATTCTCCATGCCTTGCTCCCTCTCTTCTCCTTCTGGTACTCCAATGACCCGTCGGTAATTGCATTTGACATTGTCCCCCAGCTCTCTTAAACTATTTTCCATGTTTTTCATTCTTTTTTCTTTTTGTTGTTCTGCATGGGTGATCTCTGCTATTTTGTCTTCTAAGTCACTGATTCGATTTTCTGCTCCATCCAATCTGCTAATGATTCCATCAAGTTTGTTATTTAATTCAGTAATTGTGTTCTTAAGTTCTAGCTGGTTGCTTTTCATGATTTCTCTGTCCTTCTTTATATTTTATTATTTCATTAATTTCCTTGAGCATTCTAATAATCAGTGTTCTGAACTCTGTCTCTGATAGGTTGTTTACCTCTATTTCCTCTAGTTCCACTGATTCAGGAAGTTTCTTCTGTTCTTTTATTTGTGTTGTGTTTCTTTGTCTCCCCATTCTGGCTTACTCTTTGTGTTTGCTTCACTATAACAGATACATCCCCCAAGTTTCTCAGTCTTTTCTGGGTAAACTTATATGGTATGTGTCCTTTATATTTGAATTACTCAGTCTCCCTATTCTCCTGTGCTTGTATCTGAGGTGTTCCTTGTGTCGTGCATCCTCACTTGTTGAAGTTTTAGTTTTGATTACTTTTGGTTTGTCAGTAGGTGGGATTGACTCCCAGATTGATTATCTGTGAGGATCATCAGCGTCTGCAGTTTATGAGCTGCTGTGAGAGGATTGACCCCTGTGATGAAACTTGGACCCTATGGGTCCTAGTACGTGTAGCAACTTCCTTTTGGGTGTGATTCTTGTATGTCAAACCCAGAAATGCTCTGGTTTTTTCTAAAGTTGGTCTCCAGGTATGATGATTCTTGTGTCTGTTTCTTTGGACCCACTGCTGCAGAGTGATTTTAGAACATAACAGATCAACAAAAACAACTTCCGCAGCCACCAAAGGAAACCAAATGCTTGCACAAGTAAAAAAAAACCAACCATCAAACTACAGTCAACTTGTACAGAAATTTCAAACATACCAATGAAGAAAACAAACAGAAACAAAACAATAACCAGACACACAATAATAACAGAAGAGAAAACAAAACAAAATACAATATCCTAAAATAAAAAATAGAATAAACATGAGAAATCGATTAGCTATACCTAAAAAATAAAAAATAAAAATAAACTAAAATAATAATAATAAAAAAGTAAGAATAAAAATTAAAAAAATAAAATTTGCAGAGAAAAGGAAGAGAGGAAAAGTATAGCAGTGAGAAGATGAATAAAATAAGGGAGAAAGTGTGGGTGGGGAAAAAAGAAAAAGAAAAAAGAAAAAGAAAAAGAAAAAAATATATATATTTGTCTACACACCCATATATATGGACATATATTCACGTATATACACCTATATGTATGGCTATATTAAAAACTACAAAATGATAAGAATGAAATAGAAGTAAATACCAAAAACAACCAAGATAAGCAACCAATAAAGGGAAAACAAAACAGAATAAAACCAAACAAACCAAAAATACCCGTGCCGGTCTAGGCTAAAGTCCACCAAGCTCTCTTCAGTTTGTCCTCTGCTGTACAAAAATTCTTGTGCATCTTGTGGGAACAGTAGGCCACCTGATGCCTAGCGTGATCCTGGCACTGCAGGTTTGCTGTACTTGAGTGTGGTTGTGATGTGTGATTGGTGGTTTTCACAAAGTCACTGCCTTTTTGCTTTTGCCTGTCCCAAGGCAGGCTGCATCCCCAAAGGCTCAGTGAGTGTCTCTGGGCACCCTTTTGGTTGACAGTTGTGGAGAATTAAAGAATTCCTCACTACCAAAAGCCAGCTGCTAAGAATCTGTTAATTAGTGCCTCAGCAGGTGAACCTGCCCTGCCTTGTAAGCCTTGCATAAAGGTGGGGGTGGGGTAGGTAGTCTCACTCTGCAGCCTTTATTGGGGTGGAAATTCTCAACCCCTTGTAGGTAGGAATATCTTCCTTGTCTGCCCCTATTGCTGCATTCAGGAGTCAGTTTAAGATTGTCTTGGCGGGGGTCAAAGTTTGTGGGAGTGGGTGGGTTATTGGTTTGTTTGTTTTTTTGCTTTCTGATGAAGAGTAGAAAAAGGAAAAAAAATAAAAAACATAAAAATAAACAAAGCCACAGTTCCAACACTGTTTTAATCTAAGGCCTTTGCCTCTTATGCTCCAGCAGAGTTCCTGCTGCTCTCCCATAGGGTCTGCCAGGATTTAGGGGACTGCGCACCCCCTGCCGCGCTGCTCCGATCCCTGTTCCATCTCTCGGGGACCTGTGTCTCTGCCCAGCACGTGCTGCGTCTCCGCGCGGGAGTCCTCTTTTTTCCCCTCCTCCCGGGTTTCCGGCTTCTGCGCTTCGGGGACCCGGTGGGCACAGAGACTGATCCCTGAACCGAGAGGGTGCAGGGATTGATCTTGCCCTGTCACTGCAGGGTTCTGCACCCTGCTTCCTGGGGACCCGGCGAGCCGCGGGTGCAGCTCGTACCACTGCACAGTCGTCTCCTCTCCTCCTGCACTTGCCCTGCCTGAGGCTTCTGCCTCAGACTGCAAACCAATGTGCTCTTGCTGAACTCTAGGTGGGCCACGGGCTGCAGGGAGCGAGCAGGGAGAACACTCACCGTATCTCCGCAGCCGCGGGTGCGGGCTGCACCTCATGCGTCTCGCCGCCTTATTTCCCTACTCGCCCAGCCTGCCCACCTTCCAGCAATCGTTGTGTGGAACTCTTAGTTACTCTGTGTGATGAGTAGATGTCTCTTTGAAGCGTATTAGAAGTTCAAATTGTGGATATTTCCAGGGGAGATTTCATGGAGCCCTCCTCACAGCCACTATCTTGCCCCCCTTCACTTTGAGGCATTTTTAAAGCAAAATATTACCTCATAAGATCTGATGTAGAGGGACTTCCGGTAAGATGGTGGAATAAATGGAGGCTTTCCCAACTGCTCCCAAAATCACATCAAAATTACAAATAATTTATACAACATTTAAACTTGGAAATCTCCTGAACATTATATGAACAGAACCTCCAAATGAAGGACCTGAAGAGGCGGCCAAATCAAGTCTCGTAGGAGGGGCACACACGAGAGTAGTCAAGCCCCATGTGGGACACTCCAGGTTTGGGGAGGCTTCTCTGGTTGAGGGGGAGACTCCCTGGCCCCGCACTGAGCTCACCAGCCCAGAGTTGTTTTGCCAAGAAAAGGAGTGCTACGATAGCAGGCAGTAGAAATAAGTGGGGTCTCTCTTTGTTTGGCTCGGGTAAGGCTGAGGGTGGCTGGAGGACCTGTTGCACCAGCACACGGGTACGCTCGCCGGTGAGCACTCAACTGGTTCCTGTTGTAGGGAGTAGCTGTGTGAGCCAGGCCCAGGAGCCTGTGGGGAAGGATGGAAATGAGCACCTTTGGTGCAGAAGCTGGAGGTTTTGGGACCATTGTTCCCCTCGTGTGAAGCTTGCATATGAGAGGTGTACAGGAGGGCGCCATTTTTTCAGGTTTGGGCCCTCCCACAGAGGGTCAGATCTGGGAACCCACTGGTCTGGTGAAATTTGTGCAGGAGTCCATGCGTGTGTGCATGTGCCTTGGATTCCCACCCTCTGCCCTGCTTGTGCTACGTTGCCAGGAAAACGCCAGGCGAGTGCCCTCTGGCTCCATCATGCTGTGCACTGAGATGCAGGAGTGTGCAGGCCACATTGGGTTCCCACCCTCCACCCTGCTTGTGCTGTGTAGCCAGGGAAACACAGGTTGGGTGCTCTCCAGCTGTATGTATCAGGCTGTTCACTGAGACTCAGGAGTGCGCTGGCTGCCTTATGTCTCTGCTCTCCGCAGTGTTTTTGTAGAGTTGCCATGCTGGTGATTGGTTGCTGGGCTGCTTAGCCTAATCAGCAGGCAGCTAATTGGGACAGGCAGAGAGGGGGAGTTTCCTGAGAGTGTTGGGCTGGGAACTGTGCACCTGCGTGATCTGATCGAGGCTTTCCTGGCGAGTTTGTGTGGGCTGGTTGCTGGTGCAGAGTGCGTGCTGCTCTGACTTCGTCAGACCACTGACCACATCAAGTGGTGCCTAAAGGGCCTGCCCCTCCTACCTAGAGCTGTGTTGCCAGAGGCAACCTGAGCCGCTGGTGCCTGGTGCACACTTCTGCAGGCCACAGAGGGTTTTTTTTTGTAGTAGTGGACAAACTGCAACAATCTGTGAAGATTTTTTTTTTTTGTTAGTGAGCATGGTTCCAGAGCACACAGCAGCTAATTGTGGAAAGCACACTGAGAGGTAGGCCAGCGCATAAAATGTTAATCTCTTCCCCCCTGTAGATCGTGCTGAGTCACCCAGAGACTCTCTATTGCTGAGCAAGTGGTTTTCAGATTAAAGATGATGGAGAGCCCCCCACCTCTTTTGTTTTAAATTTCATTTCCTTTTTTATCTCTCTTCCTTCTATGTGATCTATCTAATACATCGAAGCAGTCACAGATGACAGCCAGAATGAAGAAACAAAGAAACGTGTTCCAGCCAAAAGATTAGAAGAAATCTATAGAAATGGAACTAAATGAATCAGAGGTATCCAAACTTTCAGAGACAGAGTTTATTTTTTTTTAATTTTTTTAAAAAGCATGGCAAGTTTCTGAAACCATGCTTTTTTTTTTTTGAGGGCAGTATCACTGGCCCTCACATGTGGGACCTAACCGGGGCCTCTGGCTTCCCAGGCCAGCGCTTAACTACCGCGCCACTCGGCCGGCCTCAGAGACAGAGTTTAGAACACTGATGATAAGAATGTTTAAGGAATTTAGCGAGGACATAGAGAAGGGTAGGGAAACCATAAAAAACAACCAGCTAGAACTAAAGAATACAATAACTGAAGTGAAGAATACACTCAAAGGAATCACCAGTAGAATAGATGAAGCAGAGAATCGGATCAGCAAATTAGAAGACAAAATAGGAGAAATCACCCAGTTGGAACAACAAAAAGAAAAAAAAAAGAAAAAGAATGAAAATAGTTTAAGAGACCTCTCGACAACATGCAATGCAACAATAATTTCATCATAGGAATACCAGAAGGAGAAGAGAAGAAGCAAGGGATTGAGATGTATTTAAAGAAATAATGACTGAAAAGTTCCCTACCCTGGTGAAGGAAATCGACATACAAGCCCAGCATGTGCAGAGAGTTCCAAACAGGCTGAATCCAAACAGGCCCACACCAAGACACATCATAGTTAAAATGGCAAACCTTAAAGACAAACACAGAATCCTAATAGCAGCAAGAGAAAGACACAGGTCACATACAAAGGAACTCCTATAAGACCAACAGCTGACTTGTCTACAGAAACTATGCAGGCCAGAAGGGAGTGGCAAGAGATATTGAAAGAAACACAAAATAAAGATCTACAACCAAGATTGCTCTACACAGCACAGCTTGTGGGAAGCCGACAGCCCCCTAGTGTCTGACAAGGCCACATTGCCCTGCTCAGCACTGGATACTAGGGGTGCTGCCTTATGGTTGGTCATGTAATATCTCCTGCCTCTATGAACCCATGTGCCTTTTCTCCTATAGGAGACAATATATTCACTACACTTGTGACATGTTCCTGTGGTACCCCAATGAGCTAACTACGCAACCAAAGACGGGTAAGATCTCCTAAAAGAGGGGAGACAACCTAAGCCAGGCGGTAGTTCCATGGGGAACCCCTGAACTAAGATATTGGGGACTCAAGCCCCTTGGAAACTGAGGCACAGGCCTCTGACAAACTCAGGCCAAAAAATTCAGGCCTGTGAGAAGCTGATGCATTTGCCTAAGGGCTCTGCTGTGAAAAGTTTCCTCAGAGGCCAAAGTTCTCCAGGCCATGAGAGTTCCAGGCAACTTGCTGACCATGAGTTATGTTAACAGCCTTGTGTAAATTCCTTTGTTTAGTGCCTTGTTGCAGCAACAGATACTGAAGCTTTAACTAAGAAATAGATACAGCCCTCTGTATGATAGAGTGGTCTAAGACCCCTTTAATTGCTAGGTTTTGTATTTACATAGGAATAAAACTTTAGATGCTTTTACCCTAAAACAAGGTAACAGCTGGTCTTTTAGTAATAATTCAAGTATACTCCCTGAGAGTCTAGCTGCTGGAATTTGGGATAATGACTAGGTAGTCATGGTAACCATTATTTAGGAGATATATAGAGACAAGTCTATCCTTAGCATAAAATAGTTATGATAAATATTCTTTGGATGACAGGCAGAGACTGGGTCTGAGTCTCAGAGGTTATCACAGTGTAAAACAAGATAAATCCTTTAATGGAAGAGCAAGTCACAGTACACCCTGGAGAGAGCACTTACAGGGGAGTAGAAGACTGTGTAAATCCTGAGAACTACAAACCACCAAATGCTTTGTGATTGAGATAATGGTTAAAAGCCCCTATAAAAGGAGCTAGGCTTTAACAATAAGGTGTGACACTTCTGAGAAACTCTTTCCGGTGTCTCTGCTTTCTTTTATTCTGCCTTTACTGTAATAAAAATTTTCTGTCTTTTGTATCGCCGACTCCGTGTCCACCTTCTTGAGCCCTGGTCAGCGGGGGCTGGTCCCCCGTGACAGCTATCACTTAAAATTGAAGGAGAGATAAACAGTTTCTCAGAAAAGAATAAGTTTCAGAAGTTCATTACCACCAAGCCACCATTGCAGGAAATGTTAAGGACTTTTTTTAAACAGAAGAAAGGGAAAACAAGCTAACTCAAGAAGAAAAGAAATACAAATAACAAAATGCCAATAAATATGCTCCTATCAGTAATCACTTTATGTGAATGGGCTAAATGCTCCAAACAAAAGACACAGAGTGGCTGAGTGGATAAGGAAACAGAGGACTTCTGGTAAAATGGCGCAATAGACAGACGCTGTGCTAACTACCTCCCAGGATCACACCAAAATTACAAACAAATTATACAGCATTCAACCCTGGAGGTCCCGGGAACACTACCTACACAGAATCACTAAACGAAGAACTTAAAGAGGAGGCCACGTCAGGTCTGGTAGCAGAGGCAGAGACGAGAGAGGGCAAACCCCATGAGGGATGCCCCAGCTGTGTGGGGAGGCTTCTCCAGTTGGGGGAGAGACCCTCCGGCCGCACACCAAGCTCACCAGCCCGAAGTTCCTTTGCCGGGAAGAGAAGTTCTAAGATAGCCAGCAGTAAATTAGTGAGGACTCTCTTTGCTTAGCTCGGTGAGGCTAAGAGCAGCTGGAGAATCAGTGGGGCTGGTTCCGGGGCTTGCTCGCCCATGAGCACTTACCTGATTCCTGGTGGAGGGAGTGGCTGTGTGAGCCAGACCCAGGAGCCTGCGGGGACGGACTGAACTGAGCAACTTTGGTGCAAAGGCTGGAGGTTTTTGCACTGTTGTTCCCCTGGTGTGGAGCCTGCACGCGAGTGGTGTAGGGAGGGTGCCATTTTGTCGGGCCTGGGCACTCCCACGGAGGATCAGGTCTGAGACCTCATTGGTCTGGTGGAATTGGCACAGAAGTGCATGTGTGTGTGCGCACGCATGCGGCCTTGGATCCCCACCCTCCACCCGGCTTATACTGTATTGCCAGGGAAATGCTGGGCGGGTGCCCTCCAGCTCCAACAGGCTGCTCACTGATACCCAGGAGTGCGGGAGCCACCTCAGATCCCCACGCTCTGCACGGCTTGTGCTGAATTGCCAGGGAAACACCTGGTGGACGTGCTCTGGCTCCAATAGGCTGCTCACTGAGACGTGGGAGTGCGCAAGCTGCCTCGGGTCCCTGCTCTCCGCACTGCATTTGCAGAGTGGTCAGGCTGGTGTTTGGTTGTCGGGCTGCTCGGCCTGATCTGCGGGCAGTTGATTGGGACAGGCTGAGACTGGGAGTTTTCCTGAGAGTGTTGGGCCATGATCTGTGTGCCTGCGTGATCCAGCCAGGGCTCTCCTGGTGATCCATCTAATACATCAAAACAATCTCAGAGCGACAGCCAGAATGGGGAAACAAAGAAACATGTCACAAGTAAAAGACCAGAAGAAACCTCTAGAAATGGAACTAAATGAAACAGAGGGATCCAACCTTTCAGAGACAGAGTTTAGAACACTGATGATAAGAATGTTTAAGGAACTTAGTGAGGACATAAAGAAGGATAGGGAAACCATAAAAAACAACCTGTTAGAACTAAAGAATACAATAACTGAAATGAAGAACACACTCGAAGGAATCACCAGTAGAGTAGATGAAGCAGAGGAGCGGATCAGCGATTTGGAAGATAAAATAGCAGAAATCACCCAGTTGGCACAGCAAAAAAAACAAAGAATAAAAAACAATGAAAATAGTTTAAGAGCCCTATGGGACAAGGTGAAACACAACCACCTTTGACTCATAGGAGTACCAGAAGGAGAAGAGAAGAAGCAAGGGGTCGGAAATGTATTTGAAAAAATAATGACTGAAAACTTCCCTACCCTGGTGAAGGAAATCAACATACATGCCCAGGAAGTGCAGAGGGTTCCAAACAAGCTGAAACCATACAGGCCCACATGAAGACACATCATAGTTAAAATGGCAAAGGTTAAAGACAGAGACAGAATCCTAGAGGCTGCAAGAGAAAGACAGCAGGTTACTTACAAAGGAACTCCTGTTAGTCTAGCAGCTGACTTGTCTACAGAAACTCTGCATGCCAGAAGGGAGCGGCAGGAGATATTCAAAGTGACACAAAACAAAGGCCTACAACCAAGATTGCTCTACCCAGCATGGCTATCACTTAAAATTGAAGGAGAAATAAAGAGCTTTTCAGAAAAGAATAAGCTTAAGGAATTCATTACCACCAAGCCAGCATTGCAAGAAATGTTGAAAGGGCTTTTTTAAACAAAAGAAAGGGGTAAACAAGCTAACCCAGGGAGACCAGGAATACAAATAACAAAATGGCAATACATATGCACCTATCAATAATCATTTTAAATGTGAATGGGCTAAATGCTGCAATCAAAAGACAGAGAGTGGCTGAGTGGATAAGAAAATAGGACACGTGTATATGCTGTTTACAGATGGAATAAGATATTTCATGCAAATGGAAATGAGAAAAAAAAAGCTGGAGTACCAATACTTATTTTGGACAAAATAGACTTTAAAAGGACTACAATAAAAGACAAAGAAGGGCACTATAACCCTAATAAACATCTATGCACCCAACATAGGAACTCCTAATTACATATAACAGATTTTGACACACATAAAGACAGAGATCAACAGTAACACTATCATAGTAGGGGACTTCAACACCCCATTGTCATCAATGAAGAGACCCTTTAGACAGAAAATCAACAAAGAAAGAGGGGCCTTAAATGATACTTTAGATCAGCTGGACTTCGTTGATATTTTTAGAGCATGTCACCCTGAAAAAACAGAATATACATTCTTCTCAAGTACACATGGGACATTATCCAAGATAGACCACGTTAGGCCACAAAACAAGTCTCAGTAAATTTAAGAAGATTGAAGTCATATCAAGCAGATATAAAGGAAAAACTGATGGTTGCTGGCTGGGAGGGAGTGGGGAAGAGGGAGAGGGGGAAAGTTTTGGACAGTGTAGGTGGGACTACAATGTTGCTGCAGGGATATGGGGGCAGTTTTGGGAATGTAATTGATAATGTTGTGAAGAGACTATTACGTTGTGTGAAATAAGCCAGTCGGAGAAGGACACGTACCATGTAATCTCACTTGTGTGTGGAGGCTGAAGAGCTGAGTGAACGATCAAAGTAAACAGACTCGTAGATGTAGAGGAAAATCTGAGGGTTGATAGTTGGGAGGAGGGTTGGGATGGGGGGAAGGGGAAGGGATTAGACAGCGTAAATGGACAACTACAACATTGCCACAGGGAAATGAAACACAGTTCGGGGAATATAATAATGTAAAAATTTTGTGGGGTGTCAGATAATCACATGTCTTGTTAGGGAGACAACTTCATGCAAGGAGTGGAGGCTTGATCACTGCACTGTACACCTGAAGCTGATGTTGTATAATATTGCATGACAACTGTAACTGAATATATAGATAGTCACGGGATGTGGAGTATACTGTGGAAGGGAGTCAAAGGAAATGTAGTGGATATGTATGATATGGGGGGCGGAGTGGGGTGGCGAACTGAGGGAGGAGGGTAGTGACTTTGGGGGGTAAAGAGTATAACTATTGCATTGTGTAGTACACCTGAACCTAATAAAAAAATACAAAAAAAAAGAAAAAGAAAACAGGACACATGCATAAGCTGTCTACAAGAAATTCATCTCAGATCAAGGGCCGGCTGAGTGGTGTGGTGGTTAAGCGCTGGCTTGGGAAGCCAGCGGCCCCAGTTCAGTCCCACATAAGAGGGTCAGTGATACTACCCTCAAAAAAAAGTTTTCCAGATCATAAGACACACACAGACTGAAAGGAAAGTGATGGAATAAGATATTTCATGCAAATGGAAATAAGAATAAAGCTGGAGTAGCAATACTTATTTCAGACAACTTGACTTTAAAATGAAGACTACAATAGAAGACGAAGAAGGGCACAACATAATAATAAAGGGATCAATTGAACAAGAGGACATAACCCGAGTAAACATCTATGCATCCAATATAGGAGCTCGTAAATATAGAAAACAGATTTTGACAGATAAAAAGACAGACACCAACAGTAACACTATCATAGTAGGGAACTTTAACACCTCGCTGTCATCAATGGACAGATCCTCCAGACAGAAAATCAACACGGACACAGTGACCTTAAATGACACTTTAAACCAGCTGGATTTAATTGACATTTTTAGAGCATTTCACCGCAAAGCTACAGAATATACATTCTTCTCAAGTGTACATGTAACATTTTCCAAGATCGACCACATGTGAGGCCACAAAGCAAGTCTCAACAAATTTAAGAAGATTGAAATCATATCAAGTGTCTTCTGACCACAATGCTATGAAACTAGAAATCTATTCTATAAGAAGAAATCTGGAAAGCTTACAAATACATGAAGGCTAAATAACATGCTACTAAATGGCGAGTGGGTCAAAAATGAGATCAAGGAGGAAATCAAAAGATACCTCGAGACAAACGAAAATGAAAACACCACGAAAATCTCTGGGATGCAGCGAAAGCAGTCCTAAGAGGGAAGTTCATAGCAGTGTAGGCCTACCTAAAGAAGGGAAAAAAAATCTAAAATCAACAGACTATCTTTACACCTAAAAGAATTATAAAAAGAACAGCAAAATAGGCCTAAAGGGGGTATAAGGAAAGAAATAATAAAGACCAGAACAAAAATAAATGACAGAGAGAAAAAAAACAATACAAACGATTAATGAAACCAAAGTTTGAAAAGATAAACAAAATCGACAAACCCTTAGCCAGACTCACCAAGAAGAAGAGAGAGAGAGGACCCAAATTGATAAAATCAGAAATGAAAGAGAAGAAGTGACAACAGATACCACAGAATTATAGAAAATTTTAAGAAATTACTATGAGCAACTATATGCCAACAAATTCAACAATCTGGAAGAAATGGATAAATTTCTAGAAGCATACAATCTACCAAATCTGACCCAAAAAGAAACCAAAACTCTGAACAGACTGATTACTGTCAAAGAAATTGAATCAGTAATCAATAATTTTCCAAACAAACATCTTGGACCAGATGGCTTCACAGATGAATTTTACAAAGCATTCAAAAAAGAAATAATACCTATTCTCCTCAAACTACTCCAAAAAATACAGAAGGAGGTAAGGCTCCCAAACTCTTTCTATGTAGCTATTATCACCCTGATTCCAAAGTCAGACAAAGATAATACAAAAGAGGAAAACTAACAGGCCGATATCTCTAATGAATATAGATGCAAAAGTTCTCAGCATAATACTAGCAAACCAAATTCAGTATTACATTAAAAAGATCATACACCATGATCAAGTGGGATTCATTCCTCATATGCTAGGTTGGTTCAATATCCGCAAATCAATTAACGTAATACATCACATTAACGAAAGGAAAAATAAAAATCATATGATCATATCAATAGATGCAGAAAAGGCATTTGACAAAATCCAGCAGCCATTTATGATAAAGACTCTTAACAAAGTGGGAATAGTGGGATCATACCTCAGCATAATAAAGGCCATATATGATAAGCCCACAGCAAACATCGTTCCCAATGGGGAAAGGCTGAAAACTTTCCCTTAAGATCAGGAACAAGACAAGGCTGCCCGCTTTCACCACTTCTGTTTAACATAGTTCTGGAAGTTCTAGCCACAGCAATCAGACCAGAAAATGAAATAAAAGGCATCCAAATTGGAAAAGAGGAAGTAAAATTGTCATTGTATGCAGATGACATGATACTATATATAGAGAATCCCAAAGACTCCACCAAAAAAGCTGCTAGAACTGATACACGAATTTGGTAAGGTAGCAGGATACAAAATGAATATTCAGAAATCAGTGGCATTTCTATACACCAATAAGAAACTATCAGAAGAAGAAATCAGGAAATCAATCCCTTTTACAATTGTTTCAAAAACAATAAAATATCAGGAATCAATTTAACTAAAGAAGTAAAAGACCTGTACTCACAAAATTATGAAACACCAAAGAGAGAAATCAAAGAAGATACAAATAAATGGAAATACATACCATGCTCATGGATAGGAAGAATTAATATAGTTAAAATGTCAATACTTCCTAAAGCAATATATAGATTCAATGCAATTCCAATCAAACTACCAAGGACATTTTTCTCTGAAATAGAACATAGAATCCTAAAATTTATATGGAGTCACAAAAGACCCCAAATAGCTACAGCAATGTTGAGAAATAAGAACAAAGTGGGAGGCATCACACTACCTGACATCAAAACATACTACAAGGCTACAGTAATCCAAACAGTATGGTACTGGCATAAAAACAGACCCATAGACCAATGGAATAGAATAGAGAGCCCAAGAATAAACCCATCTATATACGGTCATTTAATCTATGACAATGGAAGCAAGAATTTACACTGGAGTAAAGATAGTCTATTTAATCAATGGTGCTGGGAAAAGTGGACTGACACGTGCAAAAAAATGAAAATAGACCATCTACTTACACCATATACGAGAACAAAGTCAAAATGGATTAAAGACTTAAATGTAAGACCTGAAACTATAAAACTCCTAGAAGAAAATATAGGGAGTAAGTTTGCAGACATTACCCTGAGTAATATTTTTACCGATATATCCCCTCGGGCAAGGGAAATGAAAGAAAAAATGAACATATGGGATTACATCAAACTTAAAAGTTTTTTCACAGCAAAGGAAATCATCAATAAAACAAAAAGACAGCCTACTGAATGGGAGAAGATATTTGCCAATGATATATCTGATAAGGGGTTGATATCCAAAATTTATAAAACACTCATGCAATTCAACACCAAAAAAACAAACAACCCAATTAAGAAATGGGCAGAGGATATAAGGAGGCATTTCTCTAAAGAGGACATACAGATGGCCAACAGGCATATGAAAAAATGTTCAACCTCAATAATCATCAGAGAAATGCAAATAAAAACCACAATGAGATACCACCTCACTCCAGTCAGAATGTCTATCATCAACAAATCAGCAAACAACAAGTGTTGGCGAGGGTGTGGAGAAAAGGGTAGCCTGGTGCACTGTTGGTGGGACTGCAAATTGGTGCAGCCATTATGGAAATCAGTATGGCGGTATCTCAAAACACTGGAAATGGAACTGCCGTATGACCCAGCAATTCCACTCTTGGGAATCTACCCAGAGGAATCCAAGACGCTAATTGGAAAAAATATATGCACCCCTATGTTTATTGCAGCGCTATTTACAATAGCCAAGATTTGGAAACAACCGAAATGCCCATCGGTAGATGACTGGCTTAAGAAACTGTGGTACAATTATACAATGGAGTATTACTCCACTATAAAGAAGAATGAAATTGTACCATTTGCAACAATATGGATGGACCTAGAGACTATTATGTTAAGTGAAAGAAGTCAGTCGGAGAAAGACAAATACCACATGATCTCACTTATACGTGGAATTTGAAAAACTGAATGAATGAGTGTAAGAAACAGAAATCGTTTCATAGATATAGAGGAAAAACAGGGTTGCTAGTTGGGAGAGGGGTGGGGATGAGGGAGAAGGGGAAAGGATTAGACAGCATAAATAGGTAACTACAGTATTGTCACAGGGATATGAAAGACAGTTCGGGGAATATAATGTTGTTAAAATGTTGTGGAGTGTCAAACGGTCACATGTGTTGTTAGGGAGACCACTTCATGGATGAAGTAGAGGCTTGATCACGGCACTGTATACCTGAAATTGATGTTGTATAATATTGTATGCCAACAGTAATTGAATATATAGACAGTCACGGGATGTGGATTATATGGTGGAAGGGAGTCAAAGAATTGTAATAGATAGTATGATATCGGGAGGGAGGAGTAGGAGGGAAGAATTGAGGGAGGAGGGTTGTCACTTTCAGGGGTAAAAAGTATAACTATTGCACTTTGTTGTACACATGAAGCTAATTAAAAGTATACATAAATTTAAAAAAAGACAATTGAAGGATTTAAGTGACTAATTGAAGGTGGGTTGCAACAACAGGTTATGAAAATCAAGGATCAGCTGTCATAATACCGGTAAAGTAGTCACAAATTGACAAGTGAATGCAGTACCAAGGCAAAGAATGGAAAGATACATCTTTCCTGGGCATTCTAGATTAAATAAATGGATGAAATCATGAGGCAAAATGAACCCAGAGCTGCCCACAGGCAACCTGAGATTTCAGACACCTGGGCCATGTACTTGAGCTTGGGTGCCCTTGCCCTTGGCCACAAGGCCTCTGTGCACATGTGCAGTGACATCATCTCTGAGCCATGCACCATTGCTTGGTTACAGCCATTGTGAGCTGAGAGATTCTAAACTGCCTCACTGCCCTGCTGGGATATTGTGGGGAGAATAGTTAGCTATTCTAGAGTCTACTGTTGTTGGGCACAGGGAACTGAATTACTAGTGAGTGCTGAGGGGATTCCCAAGCCTTTAGGCTCAGCCATGAAGAAGATTTTTGACTAAGGCTAGGTCTAGGGTTAGGGTTAGTGCTGGGGCTATGGCTAGCATTATGGCTAGGGCTAGGGCTACGTTTAGGGCTAGTGCTAGGGTCACGGCTCGGGCTAGGGCTAGGACTAGGGCTAGGGCTAGGTTTAGGGCTAGGACTAAGGTTAGGGATAGGACAGGGCCAGGGCTAGGACTAGGGCTAGGGTTAGGTTTAGGGCTACGGTTAGGGCTATGGTAGTGTTAGGTTTAGGTTTAGGGTTAGGGTTAGGTTTAGGTTTAGGGCTAGGGCTAGGGCTAGGGTTAGGTATAGGGCTAGGGTTATGGATAGGGCTAAGGCTAGGGGTAGGGCTATGGGTAGGTTTAGGGTTAGGGCTAGTGCTAGGGTTAGGACTAGGGCGAGGTTTAGTGTTAGGGTTAGGATGAGGGTTAGAGATAGTTTTAGGGTTAGGGTTAGGGTTATGGCTAGGGTGAGGTTTAGGGTTAGGGTTAGGGTTAGGACTAGGGCTAGTGTTAGTGCTAGGGCAAGGATTAGGGCTAGGGCTAGGGTTACAGCTGGGACTATAGCTAGGGTTAGAGTTAGGGCTAGGGCTAGTGCTAAGCTTAGGGCTAGGGTTAGGGTTAGGGTTAGGGTTAGTTTTAGGATTAGGGCTAGGGTTAAGTTTAGTGTTAGGGTCAGGTTAGGGTTAGCACTCTGGCTAAGTTTAGGGTTAAGTCTAGGGCGAGGGATATGGCTAGGGTAAGGGTTAGGGCTAGGGCTAGGTCTAGAGTCAGGGCTAGGGCTAGGGGTTGGGCTAGGGCTAGGTTTAGTGATAGGGTTACGGCTAGGGTTAGGTCTAGGTATAGGTCTAGAGCTGCGGTTAGTGCTAGGGCTAGGATTAGGGCTAGGGATAGGTCCAGGACTTGGGCTAGGTTCAGGGTTAGGGATAGGGTAGGGCTAGGCATAGGTCTAGGGATCGAAGTACGGTTAGGGCTCAGGGTACATTTATGTTTAGTGTTAGGGTTATGGTTAGGGTTAGGGCTAAGGCTAGGGCTAGGGCTCGGTTTAGGGCTAGGGCTACGTTTAGGGATAGGCCTAAGGCTAGGGTATGAGTTAGGTCTAGGGCCAGTGCTAGGGTTAGGTCTACAGCTAGGGTTAGTGTTATGGTTAGGGCTAGGGCTCGGGTTAGGTCTACGTCTAGTGTTAGGGTTAGGGTCACGGTTAGGTTTATGGTTAGAGCTACTCCTAGGGCTAGGCTTAGGGATAGGGCTAATGTTAGGGTCCTTGGTAGGGCTAGGGTAAGAGTTAGGGCTAGGTCTAGGGCTAGGGTTAGGTTTAGGGCTAGTGCTAGGGTTAGGTTTAGGACTAGGGTTAGGGTTAGTGTTAGGTTTAGAGATAGGGCTAGGGATAAGATTAGGTTTAAGTCTAAGGTTAGGTCTATGGCTAGGGTTACTGCTAGGGCTAGGGCTACATTTAGGGTAAGGGCTAAGGCTAGGATTAGGCCTAGAGCTAGGGTTAGTGTTAGGGTAATTGTTAGGGTTTGGACTAGGACTAGGGCTAGGTTTAGGGTTAGGGCCAGTGCTAGGGCTACGTCTAGGCCTAGGGTTAGTGTAAGGGATAAGGCTAGGGCTAGGTTTATGGCTATGGTTAGGATTAGGGTTATGGTTAGATATAGGGTTAGGGTTAGAGCTAGGGCTAGGGCTAGCTTTAGGGGTAGGGCTAGGTTTCGGCCAAGGCTAGGGCTTGGGCTGGGAATAGGGCTAGGGTTAGGTCTAGGACGAGGGTTAGTGTTAGGGTTAGGGTTAATGTTAGGTTTAGAGCTAGGTCTAGGGATAAGGTTAGGGTTAAGGCTAAGGTTAGGTCTAGGGCTAGAGCAAGGGCTATGTCTAGGGCTAGGTTTAGCATTAGGGCTAAGACCAGGTTTAGGGTTATGGCTAGGATTATTTTTAGGGTAGCGTTAGGGATAGAGTTAGGTTTAGGGCTAGGGCTAGGGTTAGGAATAGGGCTAGGGCTAGGGTTATGGCTAGTTTTAGGTCTAGGCCTAGGGTTAGGGTTAAGGCTAGGGCTAGGGCAGGGCTAGGGTTAGGGTTTGGGCTAGGCCTAGGTCTAGGTTTAGTGTTATGTTTAGGGTTAGGGCTAGGGCTAGGGTTAGGTTTAGGGTTAGGTTTATGGTTACGGTTAGGACTAGGGCTAGGGTTAGCGCTACGTCTAGGGCCAAGTTTAGGGCTATGGCTATGGTTAGAGTTAGGGTTAGTGTTAGGGCCAAGGCTACGGCTAGGGCTAGGTTTAGTGCTAAGCCTAGGGGTAGGGTTCGTGTAAGGTCTAGGGCTAGTTCTAGGCCTAGGATTAGGTTTAGGGCTAGGGCTAGGGCTAGGACTAGAGATAGGGTTAGGGTTAGGGCTAGGGTTAAGGCTAGGTTTAGGTCTAGGGTTTGGGTTAGGGCTAGGGTTAGGATTAGGGTTACGGTTCGGGCTATGGTTATGGCTATGGTTAGGGCTAGGCTAGTGCTACACTAGGGCTAGGGCAAGGTCTTCGACTTGGGCTAGTGTTAGGGTTAGGGATAGGGTAGGGCTAAGCATAGGTCTATGGATCGGACTACGGTTACGGCTAGGGCTACAGTTACGGTTAGTGTTAGGGCTAGGCTAGGTTTTCGTTTAGGGTTAGGGTTAGGGTTAGGGTTAGGGCAAAGGCTAGGGCTAGGATCAGGTTTAAGTTTAGGTTTAGGCTTAGGGTTAGGGTTAGGACCAGGGTTAGGGTTAGGGTTAGGGTTAGGGTTAGGGTTAGGGTTAGGGTTAGGGTTAGGGTTAGGGTTAGGGTTAGGGTTAGGGTTAGGGTTAGGGTTAGGGTTAGGGTTAGGGTTAGGGTTAGGGTTAGGGTTAGGGTTAGGGTTAGGGTTAGGGTTCAAGCTATGATTATAGTTATGGTTAGGGCTAGGCTAGTGCTATGCTAGGGCAAAGTCTAGGACTAGGGCTAGGGTTAGGGTTCGGGATAGGGTAGGGCTAGGCTTAGGTCTAGGGATCAGGCTATAGTTAGGGCTAGGGCTACAGTTATGGTTAGTGTTAGAGCTAGGCTAGATTTAGGTTTAGGTTTAGGGTTAGGGTTAGGAACAGGATTAGGGTTAGGTTTAGGGCTAGAGCTACAGCTCAGGTTAGGGCTAGGGCTTGGGCTAGGACTAGGGCTAGGTTTAGGGTTAGGGCTAGTGCGAGCACTAAGTCTAGGGTTGGGGCTCGTGCTCAGTTTAGGTTTAGGTTTATGGCTAGGGTTAGTGTTATGGTTAGGGCTAGGGCTCGGGTTACGTCTATATCTAGGGTTAGGGTTAGGGTCACGGTTAGGTTTATGGTTAGAACTAGGGCTAGGGCTAGGCCTAGGGTTAGGGATAGGGCTAACGTTAGAGTCCGTGGTACAGCTATGGTTACAGTTAGGGCTAGGGCCTAACCCAAGCCCAAGTGTGAACCATGCCCTAGACATAAACCTATCCGTATCCCTAGCCCTCGCCCATGCCCTAACCGTAACCCTAACCCTAACCCTAGACCTAGCCTAACTGTAACCCTAGCCCTAGCCCTAACTCTAGCTCAAGCCCTAGCCCGAATCCGAGCTCTAGCCCGAGCCCTAACACTAACCCTAACCCTAAACCTAACCTTGGCCTAAACCTAACTGTAACCCTAGCCTTAAACCTATCCCTAGCACTAGCCCTAAACCTAATCCTAGCCCTACCCCTAACCCAAGCCCTAGCCCTAAACATAACATAGCCCTAAACCTAAACCTAGCCCTAACCTTGACCTAAACCTAAACCTAACCATAGCCCTAACCCTAGCTGTAGCCCTAGGCTAACCCTAACCCTAGCCCTAGCCCTAACCGAAACCTAACGCTAACCCTAACACTATATCAAGCCTTAAACCTAGTCCTACACTAGCCCTACACCTAAACCTAGCACTAGCACTAGCCCTAGCACTAACTGTAGCCCTAGCACTAAACCTAGCTCTAGCCCTAGCCGTAGGCCTAACACTAATCCTAACCCTACAACTAGCACTCGCCCTAACCCTAGGCCTAGACCTAGACATAACCCTAACCCTAGCCCTATCCTTAGCTCTAATCCAAACGCTATCCCTAACCCTAGCCCTAGCCCTAACTCTAGCCCTAGCTGTAAACCTAACCCTAAAAGTAAACCTAGCCCTAACCCTAAACTTAACCCTATCCCTAACCTTAACCCTAACACTAGCCCTAGTCCCAGCCTGAGCTCTAGCCCGAGCACTAACCTTAACGCTAAGACTAACACAAACCCTAAACCTAAACATAGTCCTAACCTTAACCCTAAACCTAGCCCTAGCCCTAAACCTAGCCCTACCACTAACCCTAACCCTAACACTAACCCTAACCCTAACCGTAGGCCTAGCCCTAAACCTAGCCCTAGCCCTAGCCCTAAATGTAATCCTTGCCCTAGTCCTAGATGTAGCCTTAGACCTAGCCCTAAACCTAACCCTAACTTTAAAACTAGCCGTAGTCCTAAGCCTAGCCCTAGCCCTAGACTAATACCTAACCCTAGCCCTAGTCCTAGCCTTAACCCTAACCCTAGCCCTAGCCCTAGCCCTAGCTCTAACACTAGTCCTAGCCCGAAAACTAGCCTAACCCTAAAACTAGCCCTAAACCTATCCCTAGCCCTAACCCTAACACTAACCCTAACCCTAGCCCTAGCCCTAATCCTAGCCGTAGCCCTAAACCGAACACTATCCCTAGCCCTAGTCCTAAACCAAGCCAAAGACCTACCCCTAACACTAGCCCAGTCCCTAGACCTAACCATAACCCTATCGCTAGCTCTCACCCTAAATCTAACCCTAATCACAGGCCTAGCCCTATCCCTAGCCCTAGCCCTAACCCTGAACCTAAACCTTACCCTAAACCTAGTCTTAACCCTAACCCTAACCATAACCATAACCGTAAAACTAACCCTAGCCTTATCCCAAGTCCTAGCCTTAGACCTAGTCTTGATCTAGCCCTAGCCCTAGCTCCAGTGGTAGCCCTAGCCCTAGCCCTAGCCCTAACCCTAGCCCTAACCCTAACACTAGCCCTAGCCCTAAAACTAATCCTAACCCTAAAAATAGCACCAACTCTAACCCTAACCCTAACCCTAATCCTAACTGTACCCCTAAGCCTAGCCCTAGCACTAACCCTAGCCCTAGCCATAGCCCTAACACTAGTTCTAGCCCTAACCCTAACCCTAACCCTAACCCTAAACCTAACTCTAGCCCTAACACTAAACCTAGCCCTAGCCCTAGCCCTTACCCTAAGCCTAGCACTAGCCCTAAGCCTAACCATGGACCTAGTCCTAAACCTAGCCATAGCAATAGCCCTAACCCTAGCCCTAACACTAGCCCAGCCCTAGCCCTAAACCTAACCCTAAACCCAAACCTAGCCCTAACCCTAACTCTAACACTAATCCTACCCCTAAACCTAAAGCCTTAGCCCTAGCCCGAGCCCTAGCCCTAGCGCTCACCCTAGCCCTAGTCATAGTCCTATCCCTAGAACTAGCCCTAAAACTACCCCTATCCCTAAAACTAGATCTAACACTACCATACCACTAACTCTAACCCTAGCAATAAAACTAAACATAACCCTAAACCTAACTCTAACCCTAGCCTTAATCCTAACCTAACCCTAACCCTAACTCCATCTCTAGACCAAACCCTAGCCCTAGCCCTAACACTAACACTAACCCTAGACCTAGACGTAGCCCTAGACGTAAACCTAGCCCTAGCCCGAAACCTAGCCCTAGCCCTAGCCTTAACCATATCCCTAACCATAATCCTAACACTAACACTAAATCTGGACCAAGCCATACCCCTAGCCATAGCCGTAGCCCCAGCCTTAACCCCAGCCCTAGCCCTATCCCAAACCCTAAAACTAGCCCTTTCCCTAACCCAAACCCTAACTGTAACCCTAGCCCTCGCCCTCACCCTAGCCCTAACCCCTAACCTAACCCTATCGCTATCCCTAAACCTCACCATAATCATAAGCCTAAACCTAAACCTAACCCTATCACTAGCCATAACCCTAGGCCTAGCCCTACAGGTAGCCCTAGTCCTAGCCCTAGCCCTAGACCTATCACTAAACCTAGCCCTAACACTAACCAAAACCCTAACCATAAACCTAACCCTAGCACTAGCCATAAACCTCACCCTAACCATATCATTAACCGAAACCCTAAACATAAACCTAACCCTAACCCTAATCCTAATTATATTTCTAATTTAGCTTTAGGTTTAATTTTAAATTCTAATTTTAATTGTTATTTTAGTATTAATTTTAATTTAATTTTAATTTTTAATTTTAATTTTAATTTTAATTTTTGTTCTAATTTTAATTTTAATTTCTAATTTTAATTTTAATTTTAATTTTAATTTTAAATTTTAATTTTAATTTTAATTTTAATTTTAATTTTTAATTTTTAATTTTAATTTTAATTTTAATTTTTAATTTTAATTTTAATTTTAATTTTAATTTTAAATTTTAATTTTAATTTTAATTTTAATTTTAATTTAATTTTAATTTTAATTTTAATTTTAATTTTAATTTTAATTTTAGTTTAATTCCTAAGTTTTAACCCTGACCCTAGCAGGAGCCCTAACCCTAAACCTAACCCTAGCCCTAGCTCCTAACCCTAACCGTAAACCTAAACCTAAACCTAGCTCCTAACACTAACCCAAACCCTAACCATAAACCTAACCCTAGCACTAGCCGTAAACCTCACCCTAACCATATCATTAACCCAAACCCTAAACCTAGCCCTTGCCCTAACCCTACACCGAGCCCTAGCCATAACCTTAGCCCTAAACTTAACCCCAACCCTCACACTAGCCCTAGCACTAGCCCTAAACCTAACCCTAACCCTAAACCTAATTCTAGCCATAGCCCTAACCGTAGCCCTAACCCTAACTCTAACCCTAATCCTAGCCCTGGCCCTAGCCCTAGCCCAAAACCTAAGCCTAGCCCTTGCCCTAACCCTAGCCCTAAACCTTGCCCTAGCCATAACCTTAGCCCTAACCCTAACCCCAACCCTCACACTAGACCTAGCCCTAGCCCTAACCCTAACACTAGCCCCAGCATTAACCCAAGCGCTAGCCCTAGCCCTAACCCTAACCCTAACCGTAAACCTAACACTAACCATTGCCCTAAAACAAACCCTAACCCTAAACAAACCTAGCCCTAGCCCTAACCCTATACCTAGCCCTAAACCTAACACTAGCCCTCGCCCTAGGCATAGCCCTAGCCCTAACAATAGCCCAAACCCTAACCCTAACCCTAGCCTTAAACCTAGCCCTAGACCTAGCCCTAACCCTAACCATAACACTAACACTAACCCTAACCCTAACCCTAAACCTAGCAGTAGCCCAAATCCTAGCCCTAACCCTAGACCAAACCCTAAGCCTTGCCCTAGCCCTAGCCCTATCCCTAACACTAATCCTAACCGTAGCACTAGCCCTATCGCTAGCCCTAGCCCTAACCCTAAACCTAACCCTAAACATAAACCTAGCCCTACACCTAACCCTAACCCTAAATTTAACCCTAAACTTAGCCCTAGCCCTAGCCTCAGCCCTCCCGTAAACCAAGCCCTAGTCGTAGCCCTAGTTCTAGACCTAGACCTATCCCTAACCCTAACCCTATCCCTATCCCTAACCCTATCCCTATCCCTAACCCTAACCCTAATCCTAGCCGTAGCCCTAAGCTTAGCCCGAGCCCTAGCTCTAACCCTAATCCTAGCCCTAACCCTAACCCTAGCCCTAGCCCTAGCCCTAGCCCTGACACAGCCCTTGCCCTAGCCCTAATCCTAAACCTAGCCCTAGGCCTATCCCTCACGCTAACCCTAGCCCTAGCCATAAACCTAGCCCTAGCCCTAGCACTAACCCTATCCCTAACCCTAAAACTAACCCTAACACTAAACCTAGCCGTAGCCCTAAACCTAGCCCTAGCCCTAGCCGTAGCCCTAACCCTAACCCTAGCCCTAGCCCTAGCACCAGCCCTACACCTATCCCAGCCCCACCCTCCTGCCACCAGCAAGCTGTGACTGTGTCCACGGTGTGACCCAGTCTTCCATTCCTGCCAAATCCTGTTCCTTTCCCTTCCCGCACCCCAAGCTCTGGTCGCTCCCCTTCCAGAGTTCAAGTCCTAGCTCTTGAATTGGTCAGATTTTGTAACTATTACCCCTGTGTATGATTTACTTACTGTCTTTACATCTCGCTGGACTGTGACACCTCCCCTTCCAGAATTCAAGGTCTAGCTCTTGTACTCACGATCTTGGGCAAACCATGTCCAATTTCTCAGCCTCAGTGTTCCCATCAGTAAAATGAGTTCTATAAGTATTTGCCTCAAAGGCATAAGATAATCCTTCAAAAGCACTTAACACAATAGCAGCCACATAGTAAATACTTTATGCATTTGTTTTATGGAACGACAAACAGTATTTATTTATAAAGTGTTCACTGTGTGCTGGCACATTTAGGAGCACTACTTCATGTAATCTTCATGTTGATTAGGTGAGGTGGGTAGAGTTACCCTCCCCATTATATACATGGGGAAACTGAGTTTCCGTGGGGTAAATGACTTGCCCAAGAGCACATGGCTTGCAAAGAGCAGGGCAGAGATTCAAACTCATGACTGTCTGCCTGAACAGAGCCTGGCACATAGTGGTTTATTCATTTGTTCATTCGTTCATTCATTCATTCACTGGACACCTACAGATTCTTCCCACAAGCCAAACGGGAACTATACATATAATATCCCAGTGCTTCACAGCAACTGTGCCATATGGTGCCATTGTTACTTTTCCCATTTTTTCAAGGACATAGCTGATCTGGAAGGGTCAAAGATCATCTGGCCTGTGAAGATGCAGGGATTTGAAACATGGTCTCCTGCTCTACTGTCCCAGGTTAAGGTGTGCACCCCAGCAGCCAGGTGAGCAATGCACCTGCTCCCTTTGCCCAGTGAAGCCAAGTGACACAGTCAACAGCCAACTCCCAGAGCCAGGGTCCAGCAGCCCCTGCTAGGTCCACCTCTGCCCCAGGCATCATCTTTCATCAGCTTTCAGCCACCTCTCCCAGCACACCGGCACCTCCTACTTCCTTCTCTCTGTCACACATTGATTCCTGGAGTAGACTCATGGTAACACAAAGAAACATCCAACCTGAAAGGCTTATTACCAAGTGAAAGAAGCCAATCTGAAGAGGCTACATACTGTGTGGTTCCAACTCTATGACATTCTGGAAAGAGCAAAATGGAGACAGCAAATATATCAGTGGTGGCCAGGGTTTAGCAGGAAGGGAGGGATCAACGGGCAGAGCACAGAGGTTTTTAAGGGCAGTGAAACTGTTCTGTATGACACCATTACACATTTGTTAAAACCCATAGAGTGAACCTGTTGTAAACTATGCACTTGGGTGAAAAGGATGTATCTGTGTAGGATCATTCATTATAACAAATGTACCCCTCTGCCTTGTCTAGGATGCTGATAATGGGGAGGCTGTGCATGTGAGGGCAGGGTAGAGAGATGAAATCTCAGTACCTTCTGCTCCATTTTTACTGTGAACCTAAAACTGCTCTAAGAAATAAAGTATATTTGAAAAGAAAAGTATAAAGTCCATTCCTCACTCTGCCACTAATGGAGGTTATCAGCAGAGATCCCAATCTCTGGGCAAACAGGTCAAGGGCCTCCTTAGAGATGGGCCTCACTAACCCTCTGTGCTCTTGTCCTGTCCTGACCTGCCAGGGGCTCTGTGGCCTTTGCACAGAAGGGGTCTGAGGCTATCTGGTACAAGGGAGGAATTCAGCCACCCCTGGTGAATGGTCCAAAACTTCCTGTTCTGGTCTTGCTTTCTGAAGCACCGTTCCTGGGTGCCTTGGCCAACCTTCCTGCCCACACACTTCCATCGTGCCCACCACATGCATGGAAGGGTGAAATTCAGGGAATCAATAGCACAGCTAGACTTAGCTAGTTTGCAGTTGAACTCACCACATAGCTTGCTATCTAGCCACCTACAATTAAACCTCATTTGTTTGAAGTTTGATATATCCCGATATTCATCTCTTTTCTCTTCGTTTCTCCCATCGCTGATTAACTGAAGAACTCTGTTCTCTCTCTCGAGGCTACCCATACCTCATTAATTAACAGCATCCTAATCTGGGAAAGAGCAATTACTTAACCCTCAGGAGCCCAAACACTAGAATCTAATTTACAAATTCTTCCTGGTGATACAGCTGATGCATTCAAGTCCCAGGCCTTGAAGGCTGAGTCCGAGTCCAGATTCGAGAGATAACATCATCTTCAAGCAGACCAGTCCCCAGGAAGGATGTCAGGCCTCAAACCTGCCTGACTGACTCCCCTTTCCTATATAAGAAAAAGCTAACCTGAAGTTAGGGTGCAGCTGTCTATCAGCCTCTGCCCTAGCAATCAACCAACCCCGCCGGTGTTTCTCTCCTTTCTACCTGCAGCAGCTGTCCACTCTCAGACTCTGGATTCTGCCTCAGTGTCCTCCCACCCTTTATGCAGGTGTTTCTCTCTTTACTACCTGAGGCAGCCATCATCTTGGGACACTGCCATGGGCATTCTCTCTCTGCCCTAACTGTAATAAAATCTTTGTCTGTAGAGTCTTGTGTGAATGCTTTCACCTTCTTCAAATGACCAGGGGTTAATTCCACATCATGACAATCCACACACACATAGGTAATGAAAGCAAAGCCATACCAGTGTCCTTCCACAGCCAAATCCCCGAGATGGGAGTTAGCAGGCAGGAGAAGAGACATCAGTGATAAAGCAGTGGCATGTGAATCTTCAGTGTTAGACAAATCTGCCCTCCAGGTCCTCCTTCTTAACCTACCCTAAATGTGGCCCTTTGGCTGGCAGGAGACCGAAATGCTTCTCACTTGGCTGCTGCCAGTCTGGCCCCCAGTTAATTGTTTCCTGGCATGCTATCCATAGGTGCTAGGCATTGTTCCCTAACAGTATGGGGACCAGCTGGCCTGCCATGACCTGGAAGGAGGGGTGATCTGGGACTGAAAATGGGGTTTCCATAAACAAGCCTTCTGTCATCACTCTGCACAGACCTCACACACCCCTTGTCAAGGAGGTTCCCCAGTGCCTGATTCTGGAGCATTGACCTCAGCTCACGTTGGCAAAAGGTCCTTCCGGCCAACACTCCCGCACACAGTCAGTGCTGGAGACAACGGGGCCATGAAGACAATCCCCTAGCCACCCCCCTCCACTTCCACCCCACATCCAGGAGACAGGCCCGCGTCCTCTTGAGTGCACTGCCCACCACATGTTGCAGCTCCCTGGCAACTTGCCCCACCTCAACAGACTCACGGACATCATGGATAAGGAAGGCACACACACGTTCTCCAGCTAGCCTAGATTCTCTGGAAGGCTGCCAAGACTTCTGCAGGAGAGTAAGAAATGGAATTCCCGGATGGTTCCTTCAAACGCACACAGAGTAAACCAGAAAACGACTAACCACCTCTACCCACCCCTAAGAAGAAAAGTAGTCAAATATGATGTCTGAGGGCTGGTTAGAATCCTGGCTCCGCCTCTTTCCAGCAGTGTGACCTTGGGCAAGTCACTTCACTTCCCCCGTGCTTCCATCTACTCACCTGTAAAATGGGATAATAACTAGGACCTACCCCTCTGGGTTTTTTTCCCTTTAAGATTAAAAATGTTAATGGTGTAAAACACTTAGCACAATGTCTAGAACATGAATTTTCTGAAATTTTCAATCCCTGTCTTGTCCAATACAGTATCATTAGCCCCATGTGCCTATTGAGCACTTGAATACATGGATAGTGCATTTGAGGAACTTTATTTTTATTTTATTTATTTGCACTTCCTCTGACTCCCTTCCACAGTATAATCCACAACCCGTGACTATCTATATATTCAATTACAGTTGGTATGCAATATTATACAACATCAGCTTTAGGTGTACAGTGCAGTGATCAAGCCTCTAATCCATCCATGAAATGGTCTCCCTAACAAGACATGTGACCATCGGACACCCCACAAAATATTTACAACATTATTAATTATATTCCCCGAACTGTCATTTATATCCCTGTGGCAATAGTGTAGTTGCCTATTTATGCCGTCTAACCCCTTCCCCTTCTCCCTCATCCCCACCCGCCTCCCAACTAGCAACCCTGTTTTTCCTCTATACCTATGAGACTGTTTCTGTTTACTTTGCTCGTTCATTCAGTTTTTCAGATTCCACATATAAGTGAGATCATATGGTATTTGTCTTTCTCCGACTGACTTATTTCAGTTAACATAATAGTCTCTAGGTCCATCCAAATCATTGCAAATGGTATGGTTTCATTCTTCTTTATAGTGGAGTAATACTCCATTGTATAAATGTACCACAGTTTCTAAATCCAGTCATCTACCGATGGGCATTTCACTTGTTTCCAAGTCTTGGCTATTGTAAATAGTGCTATAATGAACATAGGGGTGCATATATTTTTTTGAATTAGTGTCTTGGGTTTTACGGGATAAATACCTAGGAGTGGAATTTCTGGGTCATACGGTAGTTCCATTTCCAGTTTTTTGAAATACCTACATACTGATTTCCATAGTGGCTGCACCAATCTGCAATCCCACCAACAGTGCACCAGGGTTCCCTTTTCCTCACAGCCCCGCCAGTACTTGTTGTTTGTTGATTTGTTGATGATAGTCATTCTGACCGGAGTGAGGTGGTATCTCACTGTGGTTTTTATTTGCATTTCTCTGATGATTAGTGAGGTTGATCATTTTTTCATATGCCTGTGGGCCATCTGTTATATCCCCTCGGGCAAGGGAAATAAAAGAAAAAATGAACATATGGGATTACATCAAACTTAAATGTTTTTTCACAGCAAAGGAAATCATCAATGAAACAACAAGGCAGCCTACTGAATGGGAGAAGATATTTGACAATGATATATCTGATAAGGGGTTAATGTCCAAAATTTATAAAACACGCATGAAACTCAACACCAAAAAAACAAACAACCCAATTAAAAAAATGGAGATATGAAGGGGCATTTCTCTAAAGAGGACATACAGATGGCTTAGAGACTATTATGTTATGTGAAATAAGTCAGTCGGAGAAAGACAAATACCATATGATCTCACTGATATGTGGAATCTGAAAAACTGAATTGAATGAGCAAAGTAAACAGAAAGAATCTCATAGATATATGAGGGAAGGGGGTGGGGATGAAGGAGAAGGGGAAGGAATTAGACAGCATAAATAGGCAACTACAATATTGCCACAGAAATATGAAGGACATTTCACAGAATATAATAATATTGTTAATATTTTGTGAAGTGTCCGATGGTCACATGTCTTGTTAGGGAGACCATTTCATGGATGGAGTAGAGGCTTGAGCACTGCACTTTATACCTGAAACTGATGTTGTATAATATTGTACGCCGACTGTGATTGAATATATAGATAGTCACGGGATGTGGATTATACTGCGGAAGGGAGTCAAATGAATTGTAATAGATATGTATGATATGGCGGGAGGAGTGGGGTGGCGAATTGGGGGAGGGAGGCTGTCACTTTGAGGGGTAAAAAGTATAACTAGTGCACTGAACTGTACACCTGAAGCTAATTAAAATAAAATGTTTATTTCACAATAAAAGAATAATAAAAAAGAATCCATCTCTCTCCATCTCTCTTTTCTCCCTTTCTGTGTGTTGGCTTTAGGCTCTGCCTCTCTCTGTGGGGATGTAGAGTGTTGCCCAGCATCTCTCAGGGCAGAGTCTGCCAGCTTGGCATCACAACAGAAGCAGAGCTTGCCATCCCCCATGGTTCTAGCAAAAGTCTTAGGATTAGTCCTCATTGGACCAGCTAGGGCCATGTTCTTCTTTTGTGCCAGTCACTGTGGGATGGAATGCTCTGATTGGTCCAGTCTGGAGAAGTGTTGAATCAGTTCTATGACAGCAATGGCGGGGACCCAGAGGAGAGGCAAGGTGAAAGGACCAGACAGGGAGATAGAAGCCAGGCAGAGAAGCCACAGATATCCATCTCAAAGGAGTGAGAGTGCCTGCCTTTGGAGCTCAGCCCTAACAGTGGAAGTACCCACTTTTGTGCTCTGTGCCTGGCTGTGACCCCAGGTGCTTCTTAGGATCCCAGGTGAGTCCAGGTGTCTGCCACATCAGAGATTTCGATTCTGAGGATATACAATGCCCTGGAATTGTATAAAAACTTTGTAATTGCTAGATGGAGATTATCCTCAGCTGTCATCAATAACTCCAAGTGGGCCACAACCCAAACACCCAACTGTGGTTCAGAACCACCCTGCAAAATTCTGGGATATGCAGATCAAACCATACATAGCCCTGTGTTCAGAAATGAAATGATGTCTCCTAATTTCTAACCCAGTGAGCCCCCTAATAGTAACAAGTGCCTCCAAGAATCATCAAAATTAGCATTTATTGGTAACCTACTGTATTCCATGCTGCACTCTCCAATGTGAGCCACTAGTTACACGTGACTACAGTTAAATTAAGTACAACTAAATTCAATTAAAAATAAAGTTCCTCGGATTCCTGGGACTGAGTTGTGGGAAGAAAACACAGTCTGCGGGAGGTGAGGAGGAGCAGAAAGTGAAAACCTCAGACCTAGGCTGAATCCTGCTCCTGCTGGCTGGAACAAGGGAGATTTGCAGGAAGATATGAAATTTACAGTGGATGAGACCTTGGATTTTGGAGGTCTGTCATCGTCTGAAAGTCGTGAGGAGGGAGACATAGCAGTGTTGGTGACTTCAGAGAAACCCCTCTGGCATGGCCTCTCCCATCGAAGTGACCCAAATACAGTGACCCGCACCCCCCAAGGTCTGAGGTTCATCTTAGGCTGCTTCAGCTCAGGGAAGCTGGAGGAGTTTCTTGATGAGGCCAACAGGCTGGCTGCACAACTGGAACAGTGTGCCCTGCAGGAGCGGGAGAGAACAAGCACGGGCTCCGGGCCTCAAAGGGTGAAGCTCAGCCCTCAGCGGGAGACCTTTGTGCTGAAAGACAGTCCTGTCCAAGACCTGCTGCCCACTGGGAGCTCTTTAGTTCATAGCAGCCCCTCCCCAGACAGCCTGACACCCCGACTGTGGAGCAGCAGCTATAAGAAGGGGTCAGTCAGGGCTCTTTGGGCAATCTCTGGAAAGAGGCCCTCTAGCATGAAGAGGGAGTCTCCCACTTGCAATCTGTTCCCCACATCTAAAAGCCTAGCATCTCCTCTTGCCAGATCAACTCACCCAATCTGGGGAAAAGCTGGGCCCAATGGGAGAGCAACAGCAAGCCTGCCTACCCACGTCAGACCAATCTTGGCCCCACAGGCTTCTACCAGCAACTCTCAGCACCTGTCTCGGCCACAGGGAGCAGCTGCTAAACGTTCTAGTCAACTGCCTGTTCCTTTGGCCATCCCCAAGCCTGCCAGTCGGGTGCCAGTCAGCAGCCGGAACATACCACCCAGCAAAGGTGCCCTGGCTGCAGATTCTCTGTCAGCTAAGCAAGGACTTCCAAGACCAACCAACTCAGGGCACAGAGTTCCTGTTTCCCAGCGACTAAATCTTTCTGGCACTGGTGCCACTCGCAGCAATCTGCTGCCCCCCAGGAAAGTTGCAGTTGCAGGAACTACCAGGTAAACAGATTAGGAAGAATTGAGTAGCAGACCACTACAGTCACTGCCTGGACTCACTCCACTCGGCCTCTCAAGTGCTCTCAGTGAAGGCAATTCCTGACTTCAGCAGATCCTGGCCTAGGGGCAGGAGGAAGAGATGCCACCTGGGCTGGTGCCTCTCTAGTAGTAGAGACCCTGAGAAATGGGGTGGACTAGGGTTAAGCTGGAGAGGATTCAGACTTTTTGGGGTTGACCGAGGACTAAGGAAGAGAAGTTGGCTCCCAGCAATGAAATGAACAAACAGAACATAAGAAATGAGGAAGAGTGGGTTGTCCTCATCCACCCCCACTCTTGTGTTCAGCCCCAGAGAGTTTGATCTTCTTCCCAGGCAGTGGTTCACTGGACATTTACATGTGAATGGCCTCTGGCTAATGTCCCTGCTCTCCTCCTGAATTACATCTACTGAACTCAAGCCTGTCTGGAAAGCCCAAGGCAGCCACCTGGCTTCCAATCTTTTTTCCTGTGAATCCTGACTCTTAAACAGGCCAGTTTATGATAAGGTTACTCTGTTGACTTGCATTTTTCAAAATAAAACCAATGTATTTTTATGTTCTCTGTAAATAAATAAATAAATAAATAAATAAATAAATTAATTAAAAATAAAGTTCCTCAAATGCACTATCCATGTATTCAAGTGCTCAATAGGCACATGGGGCTAATGATACTGTATTGGACAAGACAGGGATTGAAAATTTCAGAAAATTCATGTTCTAGACATTGTGCTAAGTGTTTTACACCATTAACATTTTTAATCTTAAAGGGAAAAAAACCCAGAGGGGTAGGTCCTAGTTATTATCCCATTTTACAGGTGAGTAGATGGAAGCACGGGGGAAGTGAAGTGACTTGCCCAAGGTCACACTGCTGGAAAGAGGCGGAGCCAGGATTCTAACCAGCCCTCAGACATCATATTTGACTACTTTTCTTCCTAGGGGTGGGTAGAGGTGGTTAGTCGTTTTCTGGTTTACTCTGTGTGCGTTTGAAGGAACCATCCGGGAATTCCATTTCTTACTCTCCTGCAGAAGTCTTGGCAGCCTTCCAGAGAATCTAGGCTAGCTGGAGAACGTGTGTGTGCCTTCCTTATCCATGATGTCCGTGAGTCTGTTGAGGTGGGGCAAGTTGCCAGGGGAGCTGCCACATGTGGTGGGCAGTGCACTCAAGAGGAAGCGGGCCTGTCTCCTGGATGTGGGGTGGAAGTGGAGGGGGGTGGCTAGGGGATTGTCTTCATGGCCCCGTTGTCTCCAGCACTGACTGTGTGCGGGAGTGTTGGCCAGAAGGACCTTTTGCCAACGTGAGCTGAGGTCAATGCTCCAGAATCAGGCACTGGGGAACCTCCTTGACAAGGGGTGTGTGAGGTCTGTGCAGAGTGATGACAGAAGGCTTGTTTATGGAAACCCCATTTTCAGTCCCAGATCACCCCTCCTTCCAGGTCATGGCAGGCCAGCTGGTCCCCATACTGTTAGGGAACAATGCCTAGCACCTATGGATAGCATGCCAGGAAACAATTAACTGGGGGCCAGACTGGCAGCAGCCAAGTGAGAAGCATTTCGGTCTCCTGCCAGCCAAAGGGCCACATTTAGGGTAGGTTAAGAAGGAGGACCTGGAGGGCAGATTTGTCTAACACTGAAGATTCACATGCCACTGCTTTATCACTGATGTCTCTTCTCCTGCCTGCTAACTCCCATCTCGGGGATTTGGCTGTGGAAGGACACTGGTATGGCTTTGCTTTCATTACCTATGTGTGTGTGGATTGTCATGATGTGGAATTAACCCCTGGTCATTTGAAGAAGGTGAAAGCATTCACACAAGACTCTACAGACAAAGATTTTATTACAGTTAGGGCAGAGAGAGAATGCCCATGGCAGTGTCCCAAGATGATGGCTGCCTCAGGTAGTAAAGAGAGAAACACCTGCATAAAGGGTGGGAGGACACTGAGGCAGAATCCAGAGTCTGAGAGTGGACAGCTGCTGCAGGTAGAAAGGAGAGAAACACCGGCGGGGTTGGTTGATTGCTAGGGCAGAGGCTGATAGACAGCTGCACCTAACTTCAGGTTAGCTTTTTCTTATATAGGAAAGGGGGAGTCAGTCAGGCAGGTTTGAGGCCTGACATCCTTCCTGGGGACTGGTCTGCTTGAAGATGATGTTATCTCTCGAATCTGGACTCGGACTCAGCCTTCAAGGCCTGGGACTTGAATGCATCAGCTGTATCACCAGGAAGAATTTGTAAATTAGATTCTAGTGTTTGGGCTCCTGAGGGTTAAGTAATTGCTCTTTCCCAGATTAGGATGCTGTTAATTAATGAGGTATGGGTAGCCTCGAGAGAGAGAACAGAGTTCTTCAGTTAATCAGCGAGGGGAGAAACGAAGAGAAAAGAGATGAATATCGGGATATATCAAACTTCAAACAAATGAGGTTTAATTGTAGGTGGCTAGATAGCAAGCTATGTGGTGAGTTCAACTGCAAACTAGCTAAGTCTAGCTGTGCTATTGATTCCCTGAATTTCACCCTTCCATGCATGTGGTGGGCACGATGGAAGTGTGTGGGCAGGAAGGTTGGCCAAGGCACCCAGGAACGGTGCTTCAGAAAGCAAGACCAGAACAGGAAGTTTTGGACCATTCACCAGGGGTGGCTGAATTCCTCCCTTGTACCAGATAGCCTCAGACCCCTTCTGTGCAAAGGCCACAGAGCCCCTGGCAGGTCAGGACAGGACAAGAGCACAGAGGGTTAGTGAGGCCCATCTCTAAGGAGGCCCTTGACCTGTTTGCCCAGAGATTGGGATCTCTGCTGATAACCTCCATTAGTGGCAGAGTGAGGAATGGACTTTATACTTTTCTTTTCAAATATACTTTATTTCTTAGAGCAGTTTTAGGTTCACAGTAAAAATGGAGCAGAAGGTACTGAGATTTCATCTCTCTACCCTGCCCTCACATGCACAGCCTCCCCCATTATCAGCATCCTAGACAAGGCAGAGGGGTACATTTGTTATAATGAATGATCCTACACAGATACATCCTTTTCACCCAAGTGCATAGTTTACAACAGGTTCACTCTATGGGTTTTAACAAATGTGTAATGGTGTCATACAGAACAGTTTCACTGCCCTTAAAAACCTCTGTGCTCTGCCCGTTGATCCCTCCCTTCCTGCTAAACCCTGGCCACCACTGATATATTTGCTGTCTCCATTTTGCTCTTTCCAGAATGTCATAGAGTTGGAACCACACAGTATGTAGCCTCTTCAGATTGGCTTCTTTCACTTGGTAATAAGCCTTTCAGGTTGGATGTTTCTTTGTGTTACCATGAGTCTACTCCAGGAATCAATGTGTGACAGAGAGAAGGAAGTAGGAGGTGCCGGTGTGCTGGGAGAGGTGGCTGAAAGCTGATGAAAGATGATGCCTGGGGCAGAGGTGGACCTAGCAGGGGCTGCTGGACCCTGGCTCTGGGAGTTGGCTGTTGACTGTGTCACTTGGCTTCACTGGGCAAAGGGAGCAGGTGCATTGCTCACCTGGCTGCTGGGGTGCACACCTTAACCTGGGACAGTAGAGCAGGAGACCATGTTTCAAATCCCTGCATCTTCACAGGCCAGATGATCTTTGACCCTTCCAGATCAGCTATGTCCTTGAAAAAATGGGAAAAGTAACAATGGCACCATATGGCACAGTTGCTGTGAAGCACTGGGATATTATATGTATAGTTCCCGTTTGGCTTGTGGGAAGAATCTGTAGGTGTCCAGTGAATGAATGAATGAACGAATGAACAAATGAATAAACCACTATGTGCCAGGCTCTGTTCAGGCAGACAGTCATGAGTTTGAATCTCTGCCCTGCTCTTTGCAAGCCATGTGCTCTTGGGCAAGTCATTTACCCCACGGAAACTCAGTTTCCCCATGTATATAATGGGGAGGGTAACTCTACCCACCTCACCTAATCAACATGAAGATTACATGAAGTAGTGCTCCTAAATGTGGTGCCAGCACACAGTGAACACTTTATAAATAAATACTGTTTGTCGTTCCATAAAACAAATGCATAAAGTGTTTACTATGTGGCTGCTATTGTGTTAAGTGCTTTTGAAGGATTATCTTATGCCTTTGAGGCAAATACTTATAGAACTCATTTTACTGATGGGAACACTGAGGCTGAGAAATTGGACATGGTTTGCCCAAGATCGTGAGTACAAGAGCTAGACCTTGAATTCTGGAAGGGGAGGTGTCACAGTCCAGCGAGATGTAAAGACAGTAAGCAAATCATACACAGGGGTAATAGTTACAAAATCTGACCAATTCAAGAGCTAGGACTTGAACTCTGGAAGGGGAGCGACCAGAGCTTGGGGTGCGGGAAGGGAAAGGAACAGGATTTGGCAGGAATGGAAGACTGGGTCACACCGTGGACACAGTCACAGCTTGCTGGTGGCAGGAGGGTGGGGCTGGGATAGGTGTAGGGCTGGTGCTAGGGCTAGGGCTAGGGTTAGGGTTAGGGCTACGGCTAGGGCTAGGGCTAGGTTTAGGGCTACGGCTAGGTTTAGTGTTAGGGTTAGTTTTAGGGTTAGGGATAGGGTTAGTGCTAGGGCTAGGGCTAGGTTTATGGCTAGGGCTAGGGTTAGCATGAGGGATAGGCCTAGGGCTAGGTTTAGGATTAGGGCTAGGGCAAGGGCTGTGTCAGGGCTAGGGCTAGGGCTAGGTCTAGTGTTAGGGCTAGGATTAGGGTTAGAGCTAGGGCTCGGGCTAAGCTTAGGGCTACGGCTAGGATTAGGGTTAGGGTTAGGGATAGGGATAGGGTTAGGGATAGGGATAGGGTTAGGGTTAGGGATAGGTCTAGGTCTAGAACTAGGGCTACGACTAGGGCTTGGTTTACGGGAGGGCTGAGGCTAGGGCTAGGGCTAAGTTTAGGGTTAAATTTAGGGTTAGGGTTAGGTGTAGGGCTAGGTTTATGTTTAGGGTTAGGTTTAGGGTTAGGGCTAGGGCTAGCGATAGGGCTAGTGCTACGGTTAGGATTAGTGTTAGGGATAGGGCTAGGGCTAGGGCAAGGCTTAGGGTTTGGTCTAGGGTTAGGGCTAGGATTTGGGCTACTGCTAGGTTTAGGGTTAGGGTTAGGGTTAGTGTTAGTGTTATGGTTAGGGTTAGGGCTAGGTCTAGGGCTAGGTTTAAGGCTAGGGTTAGGGTTAGGGTTTGGGCTATTGTTAGGGCTAGGGCTATGCCTAGGGCGAGGGCTAGTGTTAGGTTTAGGGCTAGGTATAGGGTTAGGGCTAGGGCTAGGTTTGTTTAGGGTTAGGGTTTGTTTTAGGGCAATGGTTAGTGTTAGGTTTACGGTTAGGGTTAGGGTTAGGGCTAGGGCTAGCGCTTGGGTTAATGCTGGGGCTAGTGTTAGGGTTAGGGCTAGGGCTAGGTCTAGTGTGAGGGTTGGGGTTAGGGTTAGGGCTAAGGTTATGGCTAGGGCAAGGTTTAGGGCTAGGGTTAGGGCAAGGGCTAGGCTTAGGTTTTGGGCTAGGGCTAGGGCCAGGGCTAGGATTAGGGTTAGAGTTAGGGTTAGGGCTACGGTTAGGGCTATGGCTAGAATTAGGTTTAGGGTTAGGGTTAGGTTTAGGGCTAGTGCTAGGGCTAGTGTGAGGGTTGGGGTTAAGTTTAGGGCTAAGGTTATGGCTAGGGCTCGGTGTAGGGTTAGGGCAAGGGCTAGGTTTAGGGTTTGGGTTAATGATATGGTTAGGGTGAGGTTTACGGCTAGTGCTAGGGTTAGGTTTATGGTTAGGGTTTGGGTTAGTGTTAGGGCTAGGTTTAGGTTTAGGTTTATGGTTAGGGTTAGGGCTAGGGCTAGGGTTAGGTTTAGGGTTAGGGCTCCTGCTAGGGTCAGGGCTAAGGCTTGGGTTAGGCTAGGGTTAGGGTTAGGGTTAGGGTTAGGGTTAGGGTTAGGGTTAGGGTTAGGGTTAGGGTTAGGGTTAGGGTTAGGGTTAGGGTTAGGGTTAGGGTTAGGGTTAGGGTTAGGGTTAGGGTTAGGTTAGGGTTAGGGTTAGGGTTAGGGTTAGGGTTAGGGTTAGGGTTAGGGTTAGGGTTAGGGACAAGGGTTAGGGTTAGGGTTAGGGTTAGGGTTAGGGTTAGGGTTAGGGTTAGTACTAGGGTAACAGTTAGGGTTAGGTTTAGGGTTAGGCCTAGAGCTAGGGTTAGGGGTATAGTTAGGATTAGGGTTAGGGTTAGGTTTATGTTTAGGGTTTCGGTTAATGATATGGTTAGGGTGAGGTTTATGGCTAGTGCTAGGGTTAGGTTTATGGTTAGGGTTTTGGTTAGTGTTAGGGCTAGGTTTAGTGATAGGTCTAGGGCTAGGGCTAGGACTAGGGCTACCTGTAGGGCTAGGCCTAGGGTTATGGCTAGTGATAGGGTTAGGTTTAGGTTTAGGCTTATGATTATGGTGAGGTTTAGGGATAGCGATAGGGTTAGGTTAGGGGTTAGGGCTAGGGTTAGGGCGAGGGCTAGGGTTACAGTTAGGGTTTGGGTTAGGGAAAGGGCTAGTTTTAGGGTTTGGGATAGGGCTAGGGCTGGGGTTAAGGCTAGGGCTACGGCTATGGCTAGGGGTATGGCTTGGTCCAGATTTAGTGTTAGTGTTAGGATTATGGTTAGGGATATGGTTAAGGCTAGGGCTAGGGCTAGGTTTCGGGCTAGGGCTAGGTTTACGTCTAGGGCTACGTCTAGGTCTAGGGTTAGTGTTAGTGTTAGGGCTAGGGCTAGGGTTTGGTCTAGAGATGGAGTTAGGGTTAGGGTTAGGTTAGGATTAAGGCTAGGGTTAGAGTTAGGTTTAGGGTTATGTTTAGTTTTATTGCTAGGGTTAGAGTTAGTGGTATGGTAGTGTTAGATCTAGTTTTAGGGATAGGGGTAGTTTTAGGGCTAGTTCTAGGGATAGGACTATGACTAGGGCTAGGGTGAGCGCTAGGGCTAGGGCTCGGGCTAGGGCTAAGGCTTTAGGTTTAGGGGTAGGATTAGTGTTAGAATTAGGGTTAGGGCTAGGTTTGGGTTTAGGGTTAGGTTTAGGGCTAGGGCTGGGCTAGTGTTAGGGCTAGGGTTAGGGCTATTGCTATGGCTAGGTTTAGGACTAGGTCCATGGTTAGGCTTAGGGCTAGTGCTAGGCTTAGTGTAAGGGCTATGTTTAGTGCTAGGGCTAGAGTTAGGTTTAGGGTTACTGTTAGGGTTAGGGCTAGAACTAGTGTTAGGGCTAGGGCTAGGGTTAGGGCTAGGGTTAGGTTTAGGGTTACAGTTAGGATTAGGGTTAGAGTTAGGGTTAGAGTTAGTGCTATTGTTAGGATTAGGGTTAGTTTTAGGGCTAGGGCTAGTGTTAGGGCTAGGGCTAGGGTTAGGGCTAGGTTTAGGGGTAGGGCTAGGGCTAGGGCTAGGGCTAGGGCTAGGGCTAGGATTTGGGATAAGGTTAGGGCTATGTTTATGGTTATGGTTAGGGTTATGGTTAGGGCTATGTTTAGGGTAAGGTTTAGGTTTAGGGTTAGGGCTAGGGCTAGGGTTAGGGCTAGGCCTGGGTTTAGGGTTAGGGTTAGGTTTAGGGCTAGGGCTAAGGCTACGTCTAGGACTACGGCAAGGATTAGAGTTAGGGCTAGGGCTAGTGTTAGGGCTAGGGCTACGGTTAGCGTTAGGGTTAGCGTTAGGGTTAGGGGTAGGGGTAGGTGTAGGGCTAGGTTTAGTTAAAGGGCTAGAGTTAGGTTTAGTGTTAGGGTTAGTGTTAGTGATAGAACTAGTGTTAGGGCTATGGCTTGGGCTAGGGTTAGGGCTAGGTCTAGATTTAGGGGTACAGTTAGGATTAGTGTTAGGTTTAGGGTTAGGGTTAGGGTTAGTTTTAGGGATAGGGCTAGTGTTAGAGCTAGGGCTAGCGTCATGGCTAGGTTTAGGGGTAGGTCTAGGGTTAGGGCTAGGGCTAGGACTTGGGATAAGGCTAGGGAAAGGTTTATGGTTATGGTTATGGTTAGGGTTTGGGCTAGGTTTAGGGTAAGGTTTAGGTTTAGGGTTAGGGCTAGGGTTAGGGTTAGGGCTAGGTCTGGGTTTAGGGTTAGGGTTAGGGTTAGAGCTAGGGATAGGGTTAGGGTTAGGTCTAGGGCCTGGGCTAGGGGTAGGGGTAGGTCTCTGGCTCGGTTTAAGACTAGGGCTAGGGCTAGTGTTCGGTTTAGGGCTACGGCTAGGATTAGGGCTAGGGCTAGGGTTAGGGTTAGGGTTACGCTTAGGGTGAGTGTTAGGCTTAGGGCTAGGGATGGGTTTAGGGCTAGTTTTATGGTTAGGCTAGGTTTGGGGCTAGGACTCGGGTTAGGGCTAGGGTTAGAAGTAGGGCTAAGGTTAGGGTTAAGGTTAGGGCTAGGGCTTGGGTTAGATATTAGTCTAGGGCTAGGGCTAGGTTTAGGACTAGGGCTAGGTTTAAATTTAGGGTTAGATTTAGGTTTAGGGTTAGGTCTAAGGCTACGTCTAGGACTAGCGCAAGGATTAGAGTTAGGGTTAGGGCTAGGGCTAGGGCTAGGGCTAGGGCTAGGGCTAGGTTTAGTGCTAGGGCTAGGGCTACGGTTAGGACTAGGGCTAGGATTAGAGTTAGGACTAGGTTTAGGGCTAGGCCTAGGTTTAGGGTTAACGTTAGGGCTAGGTTTAGGGTTAGGGTTTGTGTTAGACTTAGGGTTAGTGTTAGTGCTCGGGCTAGAGCTCGGGCTGGGACTAGGGCTAGGGTTAGTGTTAAGGTTAGGGATAGGGTTAAGTTTAGGGTTAGGGCTAGGTTTAGGTTTAGCATTAGGGTTACGGCTAGGGCTAGAGTTAGGCCTAGGGCTTGGGTTAGGGCTAGCGTTTGGATTAGAGCTAAGGATAGGGCTAGGGTTAGGGTTATGTCTAGGTCTAGGCCTAGGGTTAGGGCGAGTGCTAGTTGTAGGGTTAGGGTTAGTGTTAGGCCGAGGGCTAGAGCTAGGGCTAGGGTTAGGGCTAAGGCTAGAGTTATTGCTAGGGCTAGTGCTAGTGCTAGGTATAGGTATAGGGCTAGAGCTAGGACTAGGGTTAGGGCTTGATATAGGGTTAGGATTAGCGTTAGGGTTCATTTTGTGCTAGGGCTAGGATTAGGGTTAGCCTAGGGCTACAGCTAGGGTAAGGGCTGTGGTTGGGTTTAGGTTTAGGGCAAGGTTAGGGTTAGGTTTAGGCTTAGGGCTATGTTATGTTTAGGGCTAGGGCTTGGGTTAGGGGTAGGGCTAGGATTAGGTTTAGGGCTAGTGCTAGGTATAGGTTTAGGGCTAGGGTTATGGTTAGGTTTAGGCCAAGGTTAGGGTTAGGGTTAGGGTTAGTGGTAGGGCTCGGGCTAGAGCTCGCGTTCGGTCTAGGGTTTGAGCTAGAGTTAGGGCTAGGGCTAGGACTAGAGTAGGATAGGTCTAGGATTAGGGTTAGGGTTAGGCTTAGGCTTAGGGTTAGGCTTAGGGTTAGGGCGAGGGCGAGGGCTAGGGATAGGGATAGGGTTAGCGCATAGGGCATGGTTCGCGCTAGGGCTAGGGTTAGGGTAAGGTTTACAGTTAGGGTTAAGGCTAGGGTTAGTGTTAGTGTTAGTGTTAGGCTTAGGGTTAGGGATAGGGTTAGGGTTAGGGCTAGATTTAGGTTTAGAGTTAGGGCTAGGGCATGGGTTTCGGTGTGGGCTAAGGCTAGTGGTAGGTCTAGGACTAGCGTTAGGGATAGGGCTAGGACCAGGCTTAGGGCTAGGGTTAGGATTAGGGTTAGGGTTAGGGATAGGTTTAGGGCTAGGGCTAGGGTTAGGTTTAGGGTTATGTCTATGGCTAGGGCTAGGTCTACGGTTAGGGTTACAGTTAAGTCTATGGCTACGCTAGCGTTAGAGCTAGGGGTAGGTTTAGGGTTAGGGTTTGGGTTAGGTTTAGGGCGAGGGCTAGGGCTAGGTCTATGTCTAGGGCTATGGTTAGGGCTAGGGCTAGGGATATGTTTAGGGCTAGGGCTAGGGATAGAGTTAGGACTAGGGATAGGGTTAGGGTTAGGGCTAGGGATAGAGTTAGGGCTAGGTCTAGGGTTAGGTCTAGGTCTAGAACTAGAGCTACGACTAGGGCTGGGTTTAAGGGTAGGGCTGGGGCTAGGGCTAGGGCTAAGTTAAGGGTTAAATTTAGGGTTAAGGTTAGGTGTAGGGCTAAGTTTATGTTTAGGGTTAGGGCTAGGGTTAGGGTTAGGGCTACAGCTAGGGCTACTTTTAGGCTTAGGTCTAGGGCTAGGGCTTGGTTTAGGTCTAGTGCTAGGATTATTGTTAGGGTTATGGTTACGGCTGGGTCTAGGTTTAGTAATAGGGCTAGGGATAGGTCTAGGATTAGGGCTAAGTCTAGGGCTAGCACTAGGGTTACGGGTCGTGATAGGGTTAGGGTTAGGCTTATGATTATGGTTAGGTTTAGGGTTAGTGCTAGGGTAACGGTTAGGGTTAGGGTTAGGGTTAGGTCTAGGGCTAGGGTTAGGGGTATAGTTAGGATTAGGGTTAGGGTTAGGGTTAGGTTTAGGGTTTGGGTTAATGATTTGGTTAGGGTGAGGTTTACAGTTAGTGCTAGGGTTAGGTTTATGGTTAGGGTTTGGGTTAGTGTTAGGGCTAGGTTTAGTGATAGGTCTAGGGCTAGGGCTAGGACTAGAGCTACGTGTAGGGCTAGGCCTGGGGTTATGGCTAGTGATAGGGTTAGGTTTAGGTTTAGGCTTATGATTATGGTTAGGTTTAGGGATAGTGCTAGGGTTAGGTTTGGGGTTAGGCCTAGGGTTAGGGCGAGGGCTAGGGTTACAGTTAGGGTTTGGGTTAGGGAAAGGGCTAGTTTTAGGGTTTGGGATAGGGCTAGGGCTGGGGTTAGGGCTAGGGCTACGGCTATGGCTAGGGGTATGGCTTGGTCCAGATTTAGTGTTAGTGTTAGGATTATGGTTAGGGATATGGTTAAGGCTAGGGCTAGGTTTCGGGCTAGGGCTAGGTTTACGTCTAGGGCTACGTCTAGGTCTAGGGTTAGTGTTAGGGTTAGGGCTAGGGCTAGGGTTTGGTCTAGAGATAGAGTTAGGGTTAGGGTTAGGTTAGAATTAAGGCTAGGGTTAGGGTTAGGTTTAGGGTTAGGTTTAGGTTTATGGCTAGGGTTAGAGTTAGTGGTATGGTAGTGTTAGAGCTAGGTTTAGGGATAGGGGTAGTTTTAGGGCTAGTTCTAGGGATAGGGCTATGACTAGGGCTAAGGTGAGCGCTAGGGCTCGGGCTCGGGCTAGGGCTAAGGTTTTAGGTTTAGGGGTAGGATTAGTGTTAGAGTTAGGGTTAGGGCTAGGTTTGGGTTTAGGGTTAGGTTTAGGGCTAGGGCTGGGCTAGTGTTAGGGCTAGGGTTAGGGCTATTGCTATGGCTAGGTTTAGGACTAGGTCCCTGGTTAGGCTTAGGGCTAGTGCTAGGCTTAGGGTAAGGGCTAGGGCTAGGGCTAGAGTTAGGTTTAGGGTTAGGGTTAGGGTTAGGGCTAGAACTAGTTTTAGGGCTATGGCTAGGACTAGGGTTAGTGCTAGGGCTAGGTTTAGGGGTACAGTGAGGATTAGGGTTAGGGTTAGAGTTAGTGCTATTGTTAGGGTTAGGGTTAGTTTTAGGGATAGGGCTAGTGTTAGGGCTAGGGCTAGGGTTAGGGCTAGGTTTAGGTGTACGGCTAGGGTTAGGACTAGGGCTAGGACCAAGGCTACCACTGGAGCTAGGACTAGGCCTAGGTCAAGGCTAGGTCTAAGGCTACGACTTGGGATAAGGCTAGGGTTAGTTTTATGGTTATGGTTATGGTTAGGGTTAGGGTTAAGACTAGGTTTAGGGTAAGGTTTAGGTTTAGGGTTAGGGCTAGGGCTAGGGTTAGGGCTAGGCCTGTGTTTAGGGTTAGGGTTAGGGTGAGAGCTAGCGATAGGTTTATGGTTAGGTCTAGGAACTGGGCTAGTGTTAGGGGTAGGTCTTTCGCTTGGTTTAGGACTAGGGCTAGGGACAGTGTTCGGTTTAGGGCTACGGCTGGGATTAGGGCTAGGGTTAGGGTTAGGGTTAGTGTTAGGGTTAGGGCTAGGGATAGGTTTAGGGCTAGTTTTAGGGTTAGGCTAGTTTTCAGGCTAGGGCTAGTGTTAGAGCTAGGGATAGGGCTAGGGCTAGGGTTAGGGTTAAGGCTAGGGCTATGGCTATGGCTAGGGTTAAGTATTAGTCTAGGGCTAGGGCTAGGCTTAGGACTAGGGCTAGATTTATAGTTAGGGTTAGGTTTAGGGTTAGGTTTAGGGCTAGGTCTAAGGCTACATCTAGGACTAGGGCAAGGATTAGATTTAGAGCTAGGGCTAGGGCTAGGTTTAGGGCTATGGCTACGGTTAGGGTTAGGGTTAGGGTTAGTTTTAGGGTTAGGGTTAGGGGTAGGGCTAGGTTTAGGTCTAGGGCTACAGTGAGGACTAGGGCTAGGATTAGAGTTAGGACTACAGTTAGGGTTAGGGCTAGGTTTAGGGTTAAGGTTAGGGCTAGGTTTAGGCTTAGGGTTTGTGTTAGTCTTAGCGTTAAGGTTAGTGCTCTGGCTAGACCTCAGACTGGGACTAGGGCTAGGGTTAGGGTTAAGGTTAGGGATAGGGTTAAGTTTAGGGTTAGGGCTAGGTTTATTTTTAGGGTTAGGTTTTCAGCTAGGGCTAGAGTTAGGGTTAGGGCTAGGGTTAGGGATAGCGTTTGGATTAGAGCTAAGGATAGGGCTAGGGTTAGGGTTATGTCTTGGTCTAGGCCTAGGGTTAGGGCAAGTGCTAGTTGTCGGGTTAGGATTAGTGTTAGGCCTACGGCTAGGGCTAGAGCTAGGTTTAGGGCTAGGGCTACAGTTAGTGCTAGGGCTAGTGCTAGTGCTAGGTTTAGGTATAGGGCTAGGGGTAGGACTAGGTTTAGGGCTTGATATAGTGTTAGGGTTAGCGTTAGGTTTCGGTTAGGGCTAGGGCTAGGGTTAGGGTTAGCCTAGGGCTACAGCTAGGGTTAGGGCTATGGTTAGGTTTAGGTTTAGGTCAAGGTTAGGGCTAGGTTTAGGTTTAGGGCTATGTTATGTTTAGGGCTAGGGCTTGGGTTAGGGGTAGGGCTAGGATTAGGTTTAGGGCTAGTGCTAGGGATAGATTTAAGGCTAGGGTTACAGTTAGGTTTAGGCCAAGGTTAGGTTTAGGGTTAGGGTTAGTGTTAGGGCTCGGGCTAGAGCTCGGTGTCGGTCTAGGGCTTGAGCTAGAGTTAGGGCTAGGGCTAGGGTTACAGTTAGGCTAGGTGTAGGGTTAGGGTTAGGTTTAGGGTTAGGGCGAGGGCAAGGGCTAGGGATACAGATAGGTTTAGGTCTAGGGCATGGTTTGCACTTGGGCTTGGGTTAGGCCCTAGCCCTAACTGTAACCATAGCCCTACCGCGAACTCTAACATTAGCCCTATCCCTAACCCTAGCCCTAGCTCTAGCCCTAGTTCTAACCATAAACCTAACCGTGACCCTAACCCTAACCCTAGACGTAGATCTAACCCGAGCTCTAGCCCTAACCATAACACTAACCCTAGCCATAGACCTAAACCTAAACTGAGCACGAGCCCCAACCCTAGCCCTAGCACTCGCACTACCCGTAACCCTAAACCTAGTCCTAGTCCTAGTCCTAGCCCTAGCCCTAACCTGAGCCATAGCTCTAGCCCTAAACCTAACCCTAACCCTGTTCCTAACCCTAATCCTAAACCTAAACCTAAATCTAGCCTAGCCCTAACACTAACCATAACTGTAGCCCTAGCCCTAACTATAGCCTGATCCCTAGACCTAAGCCTAGCCCTACGCTATCCCTAACCCTAACCCTAGCCCTAGTCCTAGACCTTGCCCTAGCCCTAGCGTAGCACTAGCCTAGCCCTAATCATTACCATAATCATAGCTTGAACCCTAACCCTAATCCTAACCCTAGCCCTAACCCAAACCCTAGACCTAACCCTAGCCCTAGCCATAACCCTAACCCTAGCACTCTTCCTAGCCCTAGCCCTAGTCCTAAACCTAATCCTAGCCCTAGCCCTAGCCCTAGCCCTAGCCCTAGCCCTTACACGAACCCTACCCCTAGGCTTAACACTAAGCCTAGACCTAGCCCCAGCACTTGCCCTAACACTAACCCTAACGCTAACCCTAGCCCTAGCCCTAAACTTAGTCCTAGACCTAGCACTAACCCTAGCCCTAGCCCTAACCCTAACCGTAAACCTAACCCTAACCGTAAACCTAAACATAACACTAACTCTAACCGTAACACTAAACGTAGATGTAGCCCTAGCCCTAAACCTAGCCCTAACCCTTGACTTAGCCCTAACCCTAACCACAATCCTAACACTAAATGTAAATGTACCCTGAGCCCTAATCGTAGCCCGACCCCTAAACCTATGCCTACCCCTACCCTATCCCTATCCCTAAACCTAGCCCAAGTCCTGGACCTATCCCTAGCCCTAATCCTAACCCTAGCTCTAACCGCAGCACTAGACCTATACCAAGACCTAACCCTAACCGTAACCCTATTACTAAACCTAGACCTAGCCCTACCCCTAGTCCTAGCCCTGACTCTAGATCTAGCCCTACCCCTATCCCTAACCCTAGCCCTATCCCTCGCTCTAGACTTAACCCTAAACTTAGCCATAGTCCTAACCCTAACCCTAACCCTAGCACTAAACTTAACCCTAGCCCTAAGCTTAGGACTAGCCTTAGTCCTAACACTAATCCTAGCTATAGTCCCCTAGCCCTAGCCCTAGCCCTAACCCTTGCGCTAGCACTAACCCTAGCCCTAGCCCTACTCCTAACCCTAACCCTAAACATAAACCTATTTCTAACCCTCACCCTAACCCTAACACTAAACCTAGCCATAGTCCTAACCCTAGCACTAGCCCTATCCCTAACCATAACCATAGCCCTACCCCTAACCTTAGCCCTATCCATAACCCTAGCCCTATACCTAACCCTAACCCTAGCACTAAACCTAAACTTACCCCTACCCCTAAACCTGACACTATCATAGCCCTAACCATAGCCCTAACCCTAAACCTAGCCCTAGTCCTAAACCTAGCCCTAGCCGTAGTCCTAGCCCTAGCCCTAGCCCTGACCCTAGCACTAGCCCTAAACCTAGCCCTAGCCCTTGCATAATGCTAGCCATTGCCCCAGTACTAACCCTAACCCAAGACCTAGCCCTAGTCAAAAATCTTCTTCATGGCTGCGCCTAAGGGCTTGGGAATCCCCTCAGCACTCACTAGTAATTCAGTCTGCTGAGCCCAACAACAGTAGACTCTAGAGTTACTAACTACTCTCCCCACAATATCCCAGCAGGGCAGTGAGGCAGTTTAGAATCTCTCAGCTCACAATGGCTGTAACCATGCAACGGTGCATGGCTCAGAAGTGATGTCACTGCGCATGTGCACAGAGGCTTTGTGTCCAAGGGCAAGGGCACCCAAGCTCAAGTACATGGCCCAGGTGTCTGAAATCTCAAGTTGCTTGTGGGCAGCTCTGGGTTCATTTTGCCTCATGATTGCATCCATTTATTCAGTCGAGAATGCCCAAGAAAGATGTACCTTTCCATTCTTTGCCTTGGTACTGCATTCACTTGTCAATTTGTGACTACTGTACCGGTATTATGACAGCTGATCCTTGATTTTCATATCCTCTTGTTGCAACCCACCTTCAATTTGTCACTTAAATCCTTCCATTGTCTTTCAAAAGGTGGGTTTGGATGAAGTTAATCAGTTCATGAATACAACACTACTATTGACAGTTCATTGTTGGCAGTGTCACAACATTTGTCTGTCTGACGATTTTGCCAATATTTGAGTATTTCATCATATTTTTGTCCTTATGAACCTGCATGGAATTTACCAACACCAGGAAGCATAGATCATAGAGACATAATACAATTTTTAAACTTAGAAATCATTAGAAATTCTGACAAAAATACATCAAGTGAAATAATTGAATTAAAGAAACTATATGAAACCTTGGGGTAAAATCATGGAAGACTATAGCTAAAATTCAAGGATCAATCTTTAATGACTCTTACAGGTTTCTTAGGGTGAAACCCTTATATTATAATATGTTAAGACTATGATTTGGTATTTATACTTCTAAGTTATATATACATCTGTAACTCAAATGCTATGAAGTAGTAAATATTTCCCCTTAATACATACGGAAGCTTGCCATCTAGTGGAAAAGAACGTACTGCCTTTCAAGCCTACCAATTCAGAAGGAAAACACTCAGTTCTTGCTACTATGTTTTTCTAAGTTTTCAGAAATGGATTACAGCAAAGAAAGACTATTTCTGGCGATCTAGGAGACTGTTTCAGCCCTTTTCTTACAAGCACTGAGTCCAGGCTGTGGGTAGTACTTCTACACACTTTTACCTCCTAAATAGTACATGTAGCTGCTTCCAAGTGGAGGCAGCGTTAGACCTTTGAAATTTGAAGGTTTGTTTGAATATTCACTAGCAAATCAAAGACCAATCATGGAATTCCCGATGGCCCAAATTTTAACTCATAAAAATGCATGATTTACACTAGATGAATCGGGGATCACTGCAGAAATTATATATACGTGTAACCATTATGCTGCACACATGCAATTTGAATGTCAACTGTAACTGAAAAAATTGAATTAAGAATTAAGAAAACAAAGAAACAATAGTCTATACACTAAAAACCAAGATATGCTTCCTTTGCTTGGAAATCCCATTTTACAATGTTATTTTAAACATCCAGTGAAAAATTCATTAATTTAAGATATCTTTACTGAATTAATAAGTGTTTTCATTTCTGTTACGCTGTGTAGAATCAAGCATAAAGTATAACTTTGCAGTTATTTGTTGCTTTTAATTTTTCGTTCGCAGTTTATGTCTGGATTCCAACTATTTGACATGTTATACTACATTGGAAAACTATTTTCATTGTACTTCCCCCATGCATTATCATTTAAAATTTTGGCTATGCATTTTCTTTCTTTCTTTCTTTCTTTCTTTCTTTCTTTCTTTCTTTCTTTCTTTCTTTCTTTCTTTCTTTCTTTCTTTCTTTCTTTCTTTCTCTCTTTCTCTCTTTCTCTCTTTCTCTCTTTCTGTGTGTCTTTCTTTCAATTGTTGAGTTGGGGGAGGAGAACAGTGTTGGAGAATTGGGGGATTGGAACAGTGTTGGGGAATTGGGCCAGGGGAACAGCCAAGTTGTTGTCTTTCAATCTTTGTGAAGTGTGCAACATGCTCAGCTCCAAGTCGAGTTCAACTGCTTAGCTCAAGGTGCTGTGTTCAATTAGATGCAGGTAGGCATAGCCACCATCTCATGCGGGAGTCAAACTGGCAGCTTTGTTGTTAAGAATGTGTGCTCTATCATGATACACCCGAGCAGCAGCAGCTCAATTCAAGGTGCCAAGTACAGTAGGCAAACTTGTTGTTAGGAGCACGTGCTCTCACCAGCTGAACCATCCTGCCAGCTATTGGCAGCTCAGTGGCAACTCACCTCGGGTGCAGTGCCACTGGCCCACATCGGCATCAAACAGGCCATCCTGTTGCTCAAAGCGCGCTCTTAACCAAGCGAGATACTTGAACAGTACTGCTCTGTATTTTCTTAATGGTGTATTTGATGGACAAAAGTTGTTAAAATTTGTAAATTCAATTTTTCTTCTCCTCCACCTCCTCCTCCTCCTTCTTCTTCATCATCTTCTCCTTCTCCCTCTTCTTTATTATTTTATTATTGGTTAGAGCTTTCTGTGCCCTAAGAGATTATTGCGTATTCATAGATTACAAAACAAGTAATCTGTGTATTCTTCTTCTCTTTTTTTTTTCTTTTTGAGGGCTGTGTCCCTGGCCCTCATATGTGGGATGTAACCGGGGCCACTGGCTTCCCAATCCCGCACTTAACCGCCACGCCACTCGGCCAGCCCTAGCATATAAAATTATGATCTAAAAGTGTGAACATCTGTCCAGCCACCTGGCTCAGTTGGTTAGGAGTTGGCGTAGAGCACACGCTCTGAGCAACAGGGACACCAGTTTGATTCCCATATGGGGTGGTGAATGCTTCGCCTGAGCAGAGCTAACACTGAGCTGCCAAGGAGTGGCAGGATGGCTCAGCTGGTATAACAACCAGATTGCCTGTTCTATGATGGGCTCTGCCCACCCGCAACTAAAGATTGAACTCGGCACCTTGAGCTGAGCTGCCGTCCGGATGGCTCAGTGGATAGGGCATGCATGCTTAACATAAAGGCTGCTGGGTTTTGACTCCCACATAGGACGGTCGCTAGGCCAACCTGCAACTGAGATTGAACACAGCACTTTAAGCTTAGGGGACATGAGCTGCCAACGGGAACCAGACGGCGACTGGCACCCTCCACAATGAAGATTGAAGGAGAAAACTTCACTGGTCCCCTCCCCCAATATCCCAACTGTTCCCCTCCCTAACCTTAAACCTAGCCCGAGCCCCAACCCTAGCCCTAGCGCTTGCACTGGCCCTAACCCTAAACCTAGCCCTAGCCCTAGCTCTAGACCTAGCATGAGCCCTAAACCTAGCACTATTCCGAAGCCCAGCCCTAGCTCTAGCCCTAAACCTAACCTTAACCCTGGTCCTAACCCTAACCCTAAGCCTAAACCTAAACTTAAACCTAATCCTAGCCCTAGCCTTTGCCCTAACCCTAACCCTAACCCGAAACCTAGCCTAGCCCTAACACTAACCGTAACTGTAGCCCTAGCCGTAACCGTAGCCCGATCCGTAGACCTATGCTTAGCCCTACCCTATCCTTAACCCTAACCCTAGCCCAAGTCGAAGACCTTGCCCTAGCCCTAGCGTAGCACTAGCCTAGCCATAACCATAGCCATAAACATAGCCCGAACCGTAACCCTAATCCTAACCCTAGACTTAACCCAAACCCTAGACCTAACCCTAGCCCTAACCCTAACCCTATCTCTAGTCCTAGCCCTAGCCCTAGCCCTAAACCTAATCCTAGACCCAGACCTAGCCCTAGCCTTTACTCGAACCCTACCCCTAGGCTTAACACTAAACCAAGCCCTAGCCGTAGCCCTGGCCCTAACACTAACCCTAACCCTAACCATAGCGTTAGCCCTAAACTTAGCCCTAGATGTAGCGCTAACCCTAGCCCTAGTCCTAACCGTAACCGGAAACCTAACCCTAAACCTAACCCTAGCCCTAGCCCTAAACATAACACTTACCCTAACCCTAACACTAAACCTAGACCTAGCCCTAGCCCAAACCCTAATGCTAGCCGTTGCCCTAGCCCTAGCCTTAACCCTAACCCTAGGCCTAGACCTAAAACTAGCCATAACCCTAGCCCTAGCCCTATTCCTAACCCTAGCCCTAGCCCTAAACCTAACTCTATCCCTAACGCTACCCTAAAAATAATCCTAGCCATAACCCTAAACCTGGTCTTAGCCCTAATGCTAAACCTAGCCCTAGACATAGCCCTTGCTCTAGCCCTAGACCTAACCTTAGCCTTAACCCTAACCTTATCCCTAGACCTAGCTCTAAACCTAACATTAACCCTAACCCTAACACTAACCCTCGTCCTAGACCTAACCCTAGCCATATTCCCAGCCCAAGCCCTAGCCTTGGCCGAAACCTAGCCCTACCCCTAAAGCTAGCCCTAGCCCTAGCTCTAACCCTAACCCTATATCTAACCATAACCCTAATCCTAACCATAGCCATAAACCTAGCCCTAGCCTTATCCCTTACACTAACCCTAGCCCTAGCCCTAGCCCTAAACCTAAACCTAACCCTAACCCTAAACCTAAACCTAACACTACCTAGCCCTAAATGTAGCCCTAAACCTAACCCTAGCCCTAGTCCTAGCCCTGGCCCTGTCTTATCCCTAACCTTAGTCCTAGCCCTAAACCTAGCCCTAGCCCTAGTCCTAGCCCTAGCCCGAGCCATGACCCTAGCACTAGCTCTAAACGTAGCCCTAGCCCTAGCCATAATGCTAGCCATAGCCCCAGCACTAACCCTAACCCTAGACCTAGCCCTAGTCAAAAATCTTCTTCATGGCTGAGCCTAAGGGCTTGGGAATCCCCTCAGCACTCACTAGTAATTCAGTTCCCTGTGCCCAACAACAGTAGACTCTACAGTATCTAACTACTCTCCCCACAATATACCAGCAGGGCAGTGAGGCAGTTTAGAATCTCTCAGCCCACAATGGCTGTAACCAAGCAACGGTGCATGGCTCAGAGGTGATGTCACTGCACATGTGCACAGAGGCCTTGTGGGCAAGGGCAAGGGCACCCAAGCTCAAGTACATGGCCCAGGTGTCTGAAATCTCAGGTTGCTTGTGGGCAGCTCTCGGTTCATTTTGCCTCATGATTTCATCCATTTATTCAATCTAGAATGCCCAGGAAAGATGTATCTTTCCATTCTTTGCCTTGGTACTGCATTCACTTGTCAATTTGTGACTACCGTACCGGTATTATGACAGCTGATCCTTGATACCCTGTTGTTGCAACCCACCTTCAATTAGTCACTTAAATCCCTCAATTGTCTTTTTTTAAATTTATGTATACTTTTAATTAGCTTCATGTGTACAACAAAGTGCAATAGTTATACTTTTTACCTCTCAAAGTGACAACCCCCTCCCTCAATTATTCCCTCCCACTCCTCCCCCCCCGATATCATACTATCTATTACAATTCCTTTGACTCCCTTCCACCATATAATCCACATCCCGTGACTGTCTATATATTCAATTACTGTTGGCATACAATATTATACAACATCAATTTCAGGTATACAGTGCCGTGATCAAGCCTCTACTTCATCCATGAAGTGGTCTCCCTAACAAAACGTCACCGTTTGACACCCCACAAAATTTTAACAACATTATATTCCCCGAACTGTCTTTCATATCCCTGTGACAATACTGTAGTTACCTATTTATGCTGTCTAATCCTTTCCCCTTCTCCCTCATCCCCACCCCTCTCCCAACTAGCAACCCTGTTTTTCCTCTATATCTATGAAACTATTTCTGTTTCTTACACTCATTCATTCAGTTTTTCAAATTCCACGTATAAGTGAGATCACGTGGTATTTGTCTTTCTCCGACTGACTTCTTTCACTCAACATAATAGTCTCTAGGTCCATCCATATTGTTGCAAATGGTACAATTTCATTCTTCTTTATAGTGGAGTAATACTCCATTGTATAATTGTACCACAGTTTCTTAAGCCAGTCATCTACCGATGGGCATTTCGGTTGTTTCCAAGTCTTGGCTATTGTAAATAGCGATGCAATAAACATAGGGGTGCATATATTTTTTCCAATTAGCGTCTTGGATTCCTCTGGGTAGATTCCCAAGAGTGGAATTGCTGGGTCATACAGCAGTTCCATTTCCAGTGTTTTGAGATACCGCCATACTGATTTCCATAATGGCTGCACCAATTTGCAGTCCCACCAACAGTGCACGAGGCTTCCCTTTTCTCCACACCCTCGCCAACACTTGTTGTTTGCTGATTTGTTGATGATAGACATTCTGACTGGAGTGAGGTGGTATCTCATTGTGGTTTTTATTTGCATTTCTCTGATGATTATTGAGGTTGAACATTTTTTCATATGCCTGTTGGCCATCTGTATGTCCTCTTTACAGAAATGCCTCCTCATATCCTCTGCCCATTTTTTAATTGGGTTGTTTGTTTTTTTGGTGTTGAATTGCATGAGTGTTTTATAAATTTTGGATATCAACCCCTTATCAGATATATCATTGGCAAATATCTTCTCCCATTCAGTAGGCTGTCTTTTTGTTTTATTGATGATTTCCTTTGCTGTGAAAAAACTTTTAAGTTTGATGTAATCCCATATGTTCATTTTTTCTTTCATTTCCCTTGCCCGAGGGGATATATCGGTAAAAATATTACTCAGGGTAATGTCTGCAAACTTACTCCCTATATTTTCTTCTAGGAGTTTTATAGTTTCAGGTCTTACATTTAAGTCTTTAATCCATTTTGACTTTGTTCTCGTATATGGTGTAAGTAGATGGTCTATTTTCATTTTTTTGCACGTGTCAGTCCACTTTTCCCAGCACCATTGATTAAATAGACTATCTTTACTCCAGTGTAAATTCTTGCTTCCATTGTCATAGATTAAATGACCGTATATAGATGGGTTTATTCTTGGGCTCTCTATTCTATTCCATTGATCTATGGGTCTGTTTTTATGCCAGTACCATACTGTTTGGATTACTGTAGTCTTGTAGTATGTTTTGATGTCAGGTAGTGTGATGCCTCCCACTTTGTTCTTATTTCTCAACATTGCTGTAGCTATTTGGGGTCTTTTGTGACTCCATATAAATTTTAGGATTCTATGTTCTATTTCAGAGAAAAATGTCCTTGGTAGTTTGATTGGAATTGCATTGAATCTATATATTGCTTTAGGAAGTATTGACATTTTAACTATATTAATTCTTCCTATCCATGAGCATGGTATGTATTTCCATTTATTTGTGTCTTCTTTGATTTCTCTCTTCAGTGTCTCATAATTTTGTGAGTACAGGTCTTTTACTTCTTTAGTTAAATTGATTCCTGATATTTTATTGTTTTTGAAGCAATTGTAAAAGGGATTGATTTCCTGATTTCTTCTTCTGATAGTTTCTTATTGGTGTATAGAAATGCCAGTGATTTCTGAATATTCATTTTGTATCCTGCTACCTTACCAAATTCGTGTATGAGTTCTAGCCATTTTTTTTGGTGGAGTCTTTGGGATTCTCTATATATAGTATCATGTCATCTGCATACAATGATAATTTTACTTCCTCTTTTCCAATTTGGATGCCTTTTATTTCATTTTCTCGTCTGATTGCTGTGGCTAGAACTTCCAGAACTATGTTAAATAGAAGTGGTGAAAGTGGGCAGCCTTGTCTTGTTCCTGATCTTAAGGGGAAAGCTTTCAGCCTTTCCCCATTGAGAACGATGTTTGCTGTGGGCTTATCATATATGGCCTTTATTATGCTGAGGTATGATCCCACTATTCCCACTTTGTTAAGAGTCTTTATCATAAATGGCTGCTGGATTTTGTCAAATGCCTTTTCTGCATCTATTGATATGATCATATGATTTTTATTTTTCATTTTGTTAATGTGATGTATTACGTTAATTGATTTGCGGATATTGAACCAGCCTTGCATACCAGGAATGAATCCCACTTGATCGTGGTGTATGATCTTTTTAATGAGATGCTGAATTCGGTTTGCTAGTATTTTGTTGAGAATTTTTGCATCTATGTTCATTAGTGATATTGGCCTGTAGTTTTCCTTTTTTGTAATATCTTTGTCTGACTTGGGAATCAGGGTGATAGTGGCTTCAGAAAAAGAGTGTGGGAGCCTTCCCTCCTTCTGTATTTTTTGGAATAGTTTGAGGAGAATAGGTACTAATTCTTTTTTGAATGTTTTGTAAAATTCACCTGTGTAGCCATCTGGTCCAGGGCTTTTGTTGGTTGGAAGATTGTTGATAACTGATTCAATTTCTTTGGCAGTAATCAGTCTGTTCAGAGTTTCTGTTTCTTTTTGGTTCAGACTTGGTAGATTGTATGCTTCTAGAAATTTATCCATTTCTTCCAGATTGTCGAATTTGTTAGCATATAGTTGCTCATAGTATTGTCTTAAAATTTTCTGTATTTCTGTGGTATCTGTTGTCACTTCTCTTTCATTTCTGATTTTATTAATTTGGGTCCTCTCTCTCTTTTTCTTGTTTAGTCGTGCTAAGGGTTTGTCGATTTTGTTTATCTTTTCAAAAAACCAACTCTTGGTTTCATTGATCTTTTGTATTGTTTTTTTTTGTTTTCTATTTCATTTATTTCTGCTCTGGTCTTTATTATTTCCTTCCTTATGCTCCCATTAGGCTTGTTTTGCTGTTTTTTTTTCAAGTTCCCTTAGGTGTAGAGAGAGTCTGTTGATTTGAGATTTTTCTTCCTTCTTTAGGTAGGCCTGCACTGCTATGAACTTCCCTCTTAGGACTGCTTTCGCTGCATCCCAGAGGTTTTGGGTCGTGGTGTTTTCATTTTCACTTGTCTCGAGGTATCTTTTGATTTCCTCCTTGATCTCAGTTTTGACCCACTCACTATTTAGAAGCATGTTATTTAGCTTCCATGTGTTTGTAAGATTTCCAGATTCCTTCTTATAATTGATTTCTAGTTTCATAGCATTGTGGTCAGAGAAGACACTTGATATGATTTCAATCTTCTTAAATTTGTTGAGACTTGTTTTGTGGCCTAACATGTGGTCTATCTTGGAGAATGTTCCATGGGCACTTGAGAAGAATGTATATTCTGTAGCATTGGGGTGAAATGCTCTAAAAATATCAATTAAATCCGGCTGCTCTGAAGTGTCATTTAAGGCCACTATGTCCGTGTTGATTTTCTGTCTGGAGGATCTGTCCATTGGTGACAACAGGGTGTTGAAGTCCCCTACTATGATAGTGTTACTGTTGATGTCTGCCTTTATGTCTGTCAGAATCTGTTTTATATATTTAGGAGCTCCTATATTGGGTGCATAGATGTTTACTAGGGTTATGTCCTTTTGTTGAATTGATCCCTTTATTATTATGTAGTGTCCTTCTTTGTCTTTTATTGTAGTCTTCATTTTAAAGTCTATTTTGTCCGAAATAAGTATTGCTACTCCAGCTTTTTTCTCATTTCCATTTGCATGAAATATCTTATTCCATCCCTTTACTTTCAGTCTATGTGTGTCTTTTGATCTGAGATGAGTCTCTTGTAGACAGCATATGCATGGGTCCTGTTTTCTTATCCACTCAGCCACTCTGTGTCTTTTGATTGGAGCATTTAGCCCATCCACATTTAAGGTAATTAATGATAGGTGTATATTTATTGCCATTTTGTTATTTGTATTTCTTGTCTTCCTGGGTTAGCTTGTTTTCCCCTTTCTTCTGTTTAAAAAAGCCCTTTTAACATTTCCTGCAGTGCTGGCTTGGTGGTAATGAACTCCTTAAGCTTATTCTTTTCTGAGAAGCTCTTTATCTCTCCTTCAATTTTAAGTGATAGCCGTGCTGGGTAGAGCAATCTTGGTTGTAGACCTTTATTTTGTGTCACTTTGAATATCTCTTGCCATTCCCTTCTGGCCTGCAGAGTTTCTGAAGAAAAGTCAGCTGTTAGTCTTATAGGAGTTCCTTTATATGTAACCTGCTGTCTTTCTCTTGCTGCTTTTAGGATTCTGTCTCTGTCTATATCCTTTGCCATTTTTACTATGGTGTGTCTTGGTGGGGGCCTGTTTGGATTCAGCCTGTTAGGAACTCTCTGTACGTCCTGGGCTTGTATGTCGATTTCCTTCACCATGGTAGGGAAATTTTCAGTCATTATTTCTTTAAATACATTCTCAATCCCTTCCTTCTTCTCTTCTCCTTCTGGTATTCCTATGACGTGAAGATTGCTGCGTTTCATGTTGTCCCAGAGGTCTCTTAAACTATTTTCATTATTTTTTATTCTTTTTTCTTTTTGTTGTTCCAGCTGGGTGATTTCTGCTATTTTGTCTTCTAAATCACTGATCCGCTCCTCTGCATCATCTACTCTACTGGTGATTCCTTCGAGTGTGTTCTTCATTTCAGTTATTGTATTCTTTAGTTCTAACAGGTTGTTTTTTATGGTTTCCCTATCTTGCTTTATGTCCTCGCTAAGTTCCTTAAACATTCTTATCATCAGGGTTCTAAACTCTGTCTCTGAAAGTTCGGATACCTCTGTTTCATTTAGTTCCATTTCTAGAGTTTTCTTCTGATCTTTTACTTGGGACATGTTTCTTTGTTTTCTCATTCTGGCTGTTGTTCTGTGAATGCTTCGATGTATTAGATAGATCACCTAGAAAGAAGAGAAAAGGAGAAAGAAAAGAAAAAAAAAAGAAAGAGGTGGGGGGGCTCTCTGTCCTCTTTAATCTACAGACCACTTTCTCAGGGTTGCAGTGAGCTTTCCACAATTAGCTGCTGTGTGCTCTGGAATCGTGCTCACTCCAAAAAAAAAATCTTCACAGGTTGTTGCAGGTTGTCTGCTACTGAGTCTCAGTGAACAGAGTGATGCAGCTGGAGAACACCCGCCCTGTGTTTCCCTGGCAACGCAGCTGAAGCAGGGCGGAGGGTGGGGATCCAAGGCAGCTTAGGCACTCCTGTGTCTCAGTGAGCAGCCTGATGGAGCCGGAGGGCACCCACCCAGTGTTTCCTTGGAAACGCAGCACAAGCAGGGCAGAGGGTGGGAACCCAAGGTGGCTCAGGCACATTTCAGTGAGCAATCTGATGCAGCCGGAGGGCACCCGCCCAGTGTTTCTTTGGAAACGCAGCACAAGCAGGGCGGAGGGTGTGGACCCAAGGCCGCTCGCGCACTCCTGTGTCTCATTGAGCAGCCTGATGTAGCCAGAGGGCACCCGCCAGGCGTTTCCCTGGCAACGCAACACAAGCAGGGCGGAGGGTGGGAATCCAAGGCCGCATGCGCGTGCACGCACGCACGCACTCACGCATGCATGCACTCCTGCGCCAAGTTCACCAGACCAATGGGGTCCCGGCTCTGACCCTCCGTGGGCGGGCCCAACCCTGAAAAAATGGCAGCCTCCTGTACGCTGCTCGCGTGCAAGTTCCGCACCAGTGGAACAACAATCCCAAAACCTCCAGCTTCTCCACCAAAGGTGCTCAGTTCAGTTCCTCCCGACAGGCTTCTGGGCCTGGCTCATGCAGCCACTCCCTCCGACAAGAACCGGGTAAGTGCTCGCCGGCGAGTGAACCCATGCGCCGGCCCCACTGGTTCTCCAGCTGCCCCCAGCCTCACTGAGTCGAGCAACGAGAGTCCTCACTAATTTCTACTGCCCACTATCATGGAATTCCTCTTCTTGGCAAAGCAACTCTGGGCTAGTGAGCACGGGGTGGGGCTGGAGGGTTTCTCCCCCAACCGGAGAAGCCTCCCCACACAGCTTCGGCATCCCTCACGGGGCTCTACCTCTCTCGTCGGCGCCCCTCCTACCAGACTTGACGTGGCCTCCTCTTTAGGACCTTCATTTAGAGGTTCTGTTCATCTAATGTTCAGGGGACTCCCGAGGTTAAATGTTGCATAAATTATTTGTAATTTTGATGTGATCCTGGGAGGCAGTTCGGAGAGCATCCATCTATTCCGCCATCTTACCGGAACTCCTCAATTGTATTTCAAAAGGTGGGTTGGGATTAAGTTAATCAGTTCATGAATACAACACTACTATTGACAGTTCATTTTTGGCAGTGTCACAATATTTGTCTGTCTGACAATTTTGCCAATATTTCAGTATTTCATCATATTTTTGTCCTCATAAAACGGCATGCAATTTACCAACACCAGGAAGCATAGATCACATAGACATAATACAATTTTTAAACATAGACATCATTAGAAATTCTGACAAAAATACATCAAGTGAAATACTTGAATTAAAGAAACTATATGAAACCTTGGGAAAAAATCATGGAAGAGTATAGCTAAAAATCAAGGGTCAATCTTTAATGACTCTTTCAGCTTTCTTAGGGTGAAACCCTTATATTATAATATGTTAAGATTACGATTTGGTATTTATGCTTCTAAATTTCATATACATCTGGAACTCAAATGCTATGAAGTAGTAAATATTAATACATACATAAGCTTGCCATCTAGTGGAAAAGAACCTACTGCCTTTCAAGCCTACCAATTCAGAAGGAAAAAAATCAGTTCTTGCTACTATGTTTTCCTGAGTTTTCAGAAATGGATTACAGCAAAGAAAGACTATTTCTGGCGATCTAGGAGACTGTTTCAGCCCTTTTCTTACAAGCAGTGAGTCCAGGATTTGGGTAGTGCTTCTACACACTTTTACCTCCTAAATAGTACATATAGCTGCTTCCAAGTGGAGGCAGGGTTAGACCTTTGAAATTGGAAGGTTTGTTTGAATATTCACTAGCAACTCAAAGACCAATCATGGACTTCCTGATGGCCCAAATTTTAACAGATAAAAATGCACGATTTACACTAGATGAATCGGGGTTCACTGCAGAAATTATATATATGTGTAACCATTATGCTGCACACATGCAATTTGAATGTCAACTGTAACTGAAAAAAACGGAATTAAGAATTAAGAAAACAAAGAAACAATAGTCAATACACTAAAAACAAAGACATGCTTCCTTTGCTTGGAAATCCCATTTTACAATGTTATTTTAAACATCCAGTGAAAAATTCATTACATTAAGATATCTTTACTGAATTAAAAAGTGTTTTCATTTCTATTACGCTGTGTAGAATCAAGCATAAAGTATAACTTTGCAGTTATTTGTTGCTTTTAATTTTTCATTAGCAGTTTATGTCTGGATTCCAACTATTTTACCTGTTATACTACAATGGAAAACTATTTTCATTGTACTTCCCCCATGCATTATCATTTAAAAGTTTAGCAATGCATTTTCTTTCTTTCTTTCTTTCTTTCTTTCTTTCTTTCTTTCTTTCTTTCTTTCTTTCTTTCTTTCTTTCTTTTTTCTTTCTTTCTTTCTTCCTCTATTTCTGTCTGTCTTTCTTTCAATGGGGGAGTTGGGGGAGGAGCACAGTGTTGGAGAATTGGGTGATTGGAACAGTGTTGGGGAATTGGGCGAGGGGAACAGCCAAGTTGTTGTCTTTCAATCTTTGTGAAGGGCACAACAACCTCACTTCCAAGTCGAGTTCAGCTGCTTAGATCAAGGTGCTGTGTTCAATTAGATGCAGGTTGGCATAGCCACCATCTCATGCGGAAGTCAAACTGGCAGCCTTGTTGTTAAGAATGGGTGCTCTGGGGCGGCCGAGTGGCGCGGTGGTTAAGCGCTGGCTTGGGAAGCAAGCGGCCCCGGTTTGGTTCCACATAAGAGGGACAGTAACACTGCCATAAAAAAAAAGAATGTGTGCTCTATCATGAGTCACCCGGGCAGCAGCAGCTCAATTCAAGGTGCCAAGTTCAGTATTTAGCTTCGGGTGGGCATAGCCCACCATCTCCAACAGGCAAACTTGTTGTTAGGAGCACGTGCTCTCACCAGCTGAACCATCCTGCCACCTGTTGGCAGCTCAGTGACAGCTCACCTCGGGTGCAGTGCCACTGGCCCACATGGGCATCAAACAGGCCATCCTGTTGCTCAGAGCGAGCTCCTAACCAAGCGAGACACTTGAACAGTACTGCTCTGTATTTCCTTAATGGTGTATTTGATGGACTAAAGTTGTTAAAATTTGGAAATTCAATTTTTCTTCTCCTCCTCCTCCTCCTCCTCCTCCTCCTCCTCCTCTTCCTCCTTCTTCTTCTTCTTCTTCTTCTTCTTCTTCTTCTTCTTCTTCTTCTTCTTCTTCTTCTTCTTCTTCTTCATCTTCTACTTCTCCTTCTTCTTTATTTTTTTATTATTGGTTAGAGCTTTCTGTGTCCTAAGAGAATATTGCCTATTCATAGATTACGAAACAAGTAATCTGTGTATTCTTCTTCACTTTTTTTTTCTTTTTGAGGGCTGTGTCCCTGGCCCTCATATGTGGCATGTAACCGGGGCCACTGGCTTCCCAATCCCACGCTTAACCGCTGCGCCACTCGGCCAGCCCTAGCATATAAAATTATGATCTAAAAGTGTGAACATCTGTCCAGGCACCTAGCTCAGTTGGTTAGGAGTTGGCGTAGAGCACACGCTCTGAGCAACAGGGACACCGGTTTGATTCCCATACGGGGCAGTGAATGCTTCGCCTGAGCAGAGCTAACACTGAGCTGCCAAGGAGTGGCAGGATGGCTCAGCTGGTATAACAACCAGATTGCCTGTTCTATGATGGGCTCTGCCCACCCGCAACTAAAAATTGAACTCGGCACCTTGAGCTGAGCTGCCTTCCGGATGGCTCAGTGGATAGGGCATGCACGCTTAACAAAAAGGCTGCTAGGTTTTTACTCCCACAAAGGACGGTCGCTACTCCAACCCGCAACTGAGATTGAACACAGCACTTTAAGCTTAGGGGACATGAGCTGCCAACGGGAAGCCAGACGGCGACTGGCTCCCTCCACAATGAAGATTGAAGGACAAAACTTGGCTGGTCCCCTTGCCCAATTAACCAACTGTTCCCCTCCCTAACCTTAAACCTAGCCCAAGCCCAAAGCCTAGCCCTAGCGCTCGCAGTAGCCCTAACACTAAACCTAACCCTAGTCCTAGCCCTAGCCCTAGCCCGAGCCCTAAATCTACCACTAGCCCTAACCCGAGCCCTAACTGTAGCCCGAAAACTAACCCTAACCCTGGTCCTAACCCTAACACTAACACTAACCCTAACCCTAACCTGGCCCTAACACTAACCACAGCTGTAGCCCTAGCCCTAACCATAGCCCGATCCCTAGACCTATGCCTAGCCCTACCCTATCCCTATCCCTCACCCTAGCCCTAGTCCTAGACCTTGTCCTAGCCCTAATCCTAGCCCTAGAACTCACCATAGCACTAGCCCTATCCCTAGACCTAACCCTAACCGTAACCCTAACACTAAACCTAGCCCTAGCCCTAACCCTAGCCCTAGCGCTGACCCTAGACCTAGACCTAACCCTAACCCTATCCCCAGTCCTAGCCCTTGCCTTAGACTTAAGCATAAACCTAGCCATAGTCCTAAAACTAAACCTATCCCTAACACTAAACTTAGCCCTAGCCCTAAACCTAAACCAAACCCTAACCCTAAACATAACCCTGGCCTTAAGCTTAGCATTAGCCCTAGACCTAATACTAACCCTAGCTATCGTCCTAGCCCTGGTCTAGCCCTAGCCCTAAACTTGCCTCTTGCACTAACCGTAGCTCTAGCCCTAGCCCTAACCATAACCATAACCTTAGCCCTGAAACTGACCCTATCCGTAACACCACCCCTGCCCTAGCCCTAACCCTCACCCTAGCCCTAGCCATAGCCCTAGCCATTCCCTAACCATAACCATAACCAAAGCCTGAACCCTAACCCTAATCCTAATCCTAGCCCTAACCCAAAACCTAGACTTAACCCTAGTCCTAGCCCTAGGTCTAAACCTAACCCTAGCCCTAGTCCTAGCCCTAGCCCTAGCCCTAAGCCTAACCATAACCGGAAATGTAGCCCTCAACCTACCCCGAGACGAAGCCCTTATCCTAACCCTAACCCTACCACTAACCATAACCCTAACCCTAACCCTAACTCTAGCCCTAACACAAACCCTAACACTAACCCGAACCCTAAGCCTAACCCTTACCTTAATCCTAGTTCTGTACCTAACCCTAGGCCTATCCCTGTTCAGCGAGTGTCCAACTATACTGCCACGTGGTCACGCAAATGAGTCAAGCAAATACAGAAATAATATGTGTTATCAAGCCTCGATAATGGGTGTAACAAAAGCTGAGGGGAAACCTAATTTGACTTTCGACTATAATCTTTCTTCGCTGGGATGGCTGGCATCTTGAATTGTCCATTTCCACAAATTCCGCAACTTTGGACCAAGTGCATTTTGAAATTCATAACTTCTCAGATTTTAGGAAGAGAACATGGAACATATGCCAAATGTTAGATAACACTCCCTGTAAGGTCGACAATAGCATCCTATACTTAAGAATATAAATAATCCTGTTTTGTTTTAAATTTCAAAATGTCTCAAATCAGTTCAGGTATGATTTTTCTGCTAAATTAAGTAAGGAGGGGAAAAAACTTGATTTTTAGAACTTTTAGGTTTTGAGTTCTAGACAAAGGATTGTGGATTATTGCAAATATTTCCATAATCTTATGGCTTTTCTAATAACTACAGCCTTCTAGTTTCTAAGTTTAATATTGGTTATAGGTAATACATGTGGAAACAACTGGTGATTATTCATCAGAATGATATGAGCTTATGCGATATAGATATAGATAAAGATATAGATATCATGGGTTGTCATTGTATATGTTGATATATAATGATACATAATGATACATAATGATATATAATGATATATAATGATATATATATATATATATATATATATATATATTCAACCCATTGAAAATTGATGTCTTGTATAACATATGATCCAATATTACAAGATTGGAACTAAAGACAAAGATATATTTCTGCTTAAAATGAAATTGGAGGGCAGGAATGCTGCAAAACACGTGAACCATCAGTCACTCCAAGGTTGGCGGACTCCAGTTTTTTTGGTCCCTGAATCACCATGTTCTAGGATCCTGAGATGCTCCTTGTTTCAAATACAATGTGTATGAAATCAGGATGCATCCTCCAGTTTTTCATGTGCCATGATTTGATTGGCAGCATTATTTTTCACTTTCTTGACAGTAATAAAAGTAGCATTAAAAGCATCTTAAATTCTGACCCAGTAATTCCACTCTTGGGAATCTACCCAGAGGAATCCCAGACGCTAATTCGAAAAAAATATGTGCACCCCTATGTTTATTGCAGCGCTATTTACAATAGCCAAGATTGGAAACAACCGAAATGCCCATCGGTAGATGACTGGCTTAAGAAACTGTGGTATATTTATACAATGGAGTATAACTCCGCTATAAAGAAGAATGAAATTGTTCCATTTGCAACGATATGGTTGGACCTAGAGACTATTATGTTGAGTGAAAGAAGTCAGTCAGAGAAAGACAAATACCACATGATCTCACTTATATGTGGAATTTGAAAAACTGAATGAATGAACATAAGAAACAAACAAACAAACACCAACAACAAAAAAGCATCTTAAATTCAATTCACTACAGTAACAAGGTGAGACGGGGGATCCATGTGACTTAGGAATGGAGCTCACACTCTAGATGTAGGGGACTCATTGAGTTTAACCCCATCCCTACCATTAGCAAACGTTACACCCTGACTTTAAACTTAACCCTCAACCTAACCGAAGCCGAAATCCTAACCCTAAACACTATCCCTAAACCTAAACCTAAACCTAACACTAACCAGAGCCCTAAGCCTAACCCTAACCGTAACCCTAGCCCTAACACTAACGCTAACCCTAAACATAAACCTAAATGTAAACCTAGCCCTAGCCCTAAACCTAGCCCTAGCCCTAGCTCTAAACCTAATCGTAGCCCTAGGCCTAGTCATAGGCCTAGCCCTAGCCATAAACCTAGCCCTAGCCCTAGCCCTAGACCTCACACTAACCTAGCCCTAATCCTAGCCCTAAACCTAGCCCTGGCCATCAGCCTAGGCCTAGCCCTAAACCTAGCACTAAACCGAAGCCTAGCACTTGCACTAACCCTAACACTAACCCCAACCCTACACCTAGCCCTAACCCTAACCCTAGCCCTAAACCGAATCCTAGCCCTAGCCATAACCCTAAACCCAGTCATATCCCTAGCCCTAGCCTTAGTACTAGGCCTAACCCTAGCCCTAGCCCTAGACCTAGCACTAACCAGAACCCTAGCCCTAGCCTTATCCCTAGTCCTAGCCCTAGCTCTAACAGGAACCCTAGCCCTAAACCTAGCCCTAGACCTAGCCCCAGGCCTAAACCTTTCCCTAAACCAACATTAACCCTCACCCTAAACCTTACTCTAATGCAAGACTTAGGCATAGCCCTAGCACTAATCTGAGCATTGGCACGAGCCATGACAATAGCCCTCGCCCTAGCCCTAACACTAACCCTAAACCTAACCCAAACTCTAACAATAACCCTAGTCCTAGTCCTAAGCCTAAACCTAGCTCTAGCCCAAGAAATAACCCTAAACCTAACCCTATCTCTAAGCCTAGTCCTAGCACTAGCCCTAGCCCTAGCCCTAACCCTAATCCTAGACCTAGACCTAGCCCTAGCCCTTATACGAACCCTACCCCAAGGCTTAACACTAAACCTAGCCCTAGCCCTAGACCTGAGCCTAACACTAACCCCAACCATAAACCTAGCCCTAGCCCTAAACTTAGGCCTAGACCTAGCGCTAACCTTAGCCCTAGCCCTAACCCTAACCGTAAACCTAACCATAAACCTAACCCTAGCCCTAACCCTAAACATAACACTAACCCTAGACCTAGCCCTAAACCTAGCCCTAGTCCTAGCCTGAACCCTAGCCCTAGTCCTAGCCCTAGCCCTAGCCCTAACCCTAATCCTAGACCTAGACCTAGATGTAGCCCTTATACGAACCCTACCACTAGGCTTAACACTAAACCTAGCCCTAGCCCTGAACATAACACTATCCCTAACCATAAACCTAGCCCTAGCACTAAACTTAGGCCTACACCTAGCATTAACCTTAGCCCTAGCCCTAACCCTAATCGTAAACCTAACCCTAAACCTAAACCTAGCCCTAGCCCTAACCCTAAGCATAACACTAACCCTAACCCTAACACTAAACCTAGACCTAGCCCAAAACCTAGCCCTAGCCCTAGCCCAAACCCTAACCCTAGCCCTTTCCCTAGCCCTAGCCTTAAGCATAACCCTAGGCCTAGACCTAAAACTAGCTTTAACCCTAGCCCTAGCCCTATTCCTAACCCTAGCCCTAAACCTAACTCTATCCCTAACCCTAACCGTAACCCTAACAATAATCCTAGCCATAGCCCTAAACCTAGCCTTAGCCCTAATGCTAAACCTAGCCCTAGATATAGTCCTAGCCCTAGCCTTAGACCTAACCTTAGCCTTAACCCTAACCTTATCCCTAGACCTAGCTCTAAACCTAACATTAACCCTAACCCTAACACTAACCCTCGTCCTAGACCTAACCCTAGCCCTATTCCTAGCCCAAACCCTAGCCCTAGGCCTAACCCTAGCCCTAGCCCTAAAGCTAGCCCTAGCCCTAGCCCTAACCCTAACCCTATATCTAACCATAACCCTAATCCTAGCCGTAGCCCTAAACCTAGCCCTAGCCTTATCCCTAACACTAACCCTAGGCCTAGATGTAGCCCTAGCACTAGCCCTAACCCTTAACCTAGCCCTTGCCCTAAACCAAACCCTAAACATAACCCTAACACTAACCCTAGCCCTAGCCCTAATCCTAGCCTTAGCCCTAACCCTAAATGTTGCCCTAGCCCTAGCCATAACCCTAGCCATAGACCTAACCTTAGACTTAAATCTAATCTTATCCCTAGCCCTATCTCTAAACCTAACACTAACCCTAACCCTAGTCCTAAACCTAATCCTAGCACTAGTTCTAAACCTAACCATAGCCCTAGCGCTGACCGTTACCCTAGATTACCGCGGACCCTAACATTAGCCCTATCCCTATCCCTAGCTCTAACCATAAACCTAACCGTGACCCTAACCCTAACCCTAGACGTAGACCTAACCCGAGCCTTATCCCTAACCATAAGGCTAACCCTAGCCATAGACCTAACCCTAGCACTAGCCCTATCCAAAACCCTAGCCCTATACCTAACCCTAGCCCTACCCCTAGCCCTAAACCTAACCCTAACCCTAACCCTAAACCTAACACTACCATAGACCTAACCGTAGACCTTACCCTAACCCTAGCCCTAGTCCTAGCCCTAGCCCTGTCCTATCCCTAACCTTAGCCCTAGCCCTAAACCTAGCCCTAGCCCTAGTCCTAGCCCTAACCTTAGCCGGAGCCCTGACCCTAGCACTATCCATAAACCTAGCCCTAGACCTAGCCATAATGCTACACAAAGCCCCAGCATTTACCCTAACCCTAGATCTAGTCCTAGTCAAAAATCTTCTTCAAGAGGAGGGGCAAGATGGCGGCCGTGAGGAGGGCTCCATGAAATCTCCCCTGGAAATATCCACAATTTGAACTTCTAATACGCTTCAAAGAGACATCTACTCATCACACAGAGCGACTAAGAGTTCCACACAAGGATTGCTGGAAGGTGTGCAGGCCGGGCGAGTAGGGGAAGAAGGCGGCGAGACGCGTGAGGTGCAGCCCGCACCCGCGGCTGCTGAGTCCCGGTGAGTGTTGCCCCGGTTCGCTCCCTGCGGCCCGCAGCCCGCCTAGAGTTCAGCAAGAGCGCGTTGGTTTGCAGTCCGAGGCAGAAGCCTCAGGCCGGGCAAGTGCGGGAGGAGAGAGAGGAGACGACTGTGCAGAGGTACGAGCTGCACCCGCGTTCCACAGGAAGCAGGGTGCAGAGCCCCACAGCGACAGGGCAAGATCAGTCCCTGCACCGTCCCGGTTCAGGGATCAGTCTCTGTGCCCACCGGGTCCACGGAGCGCAGAAGCCTGAAACCCGGGAGCAGGGGAAAACAGAGGACTCGCCCGCGGAGAAGCAGCGCGCGCTGGGCGGAGACGCAGGTCCCGGAGAGACAGAGCGGGGATCGGAGCCGCGTGGAAAGGTGCGCGCAGTCCCCTGAACCCCGGCGGCAGTCCCTCCAGGAGCGCAGCAGGAGAACGGCGCGGGCGCGCGCCGGCTCCAAGGCAGAAGCCTTAAACCCGAGAGCAGGGGAAACACAGGACTCGCCCGCGGAGACGCAGCGCGCCAGCTGGAGTCACAGATCCCGGAGAGACAGAGCGGGGATCGGAGCCACGCAGCACGGTGCGCGCAGTCCCCTAAATCCCGGCAGACCGTTTGGGAGAGCAGCAGGAGATCCGCGCGGGCGCGCCGGCTCCGAGGCAGAAGCCTGGAACCTGGGAGCAAGGGAAAAAGAGGACTCGCTCGGACAAGCAGTGCGCCGGGTGGAGACGCAGGTCCCTGAGAGACGCGGAGCGGGGATCTTGGCCACACGGTAGGGTGCGCACAATTCCCTAAATCCCGGCAGACCCTTTGGGAGAGCAGCAGGAACTCCGCTGGAGCATAAGAGGCAAAGGCCTTAGCTTGAAACAGTGTTGGAACTGTGGCTTTGTTTATTTTTATGTTTTTTATTTTTTTTCCCTTTTTCTACTCTTGAACAGAAAGCAAAAAAAAACACAACCCAATAACTCACCCACTCCCACAAACTTTGTCCCCCGCCAAGACAGTCTTAAACTGACTCCTGAAGGGAGCAATAGGGGCAGACTAGGAAGATATCCTTACCTGCAGGGGGTTGAGAATTTCCACCCAGTAAAGGCAGCAGAGTGAGACTACCCACCCCGCCCCCACCTTTAGGCAAGGCTTGGGAGGCAGGGAAGGTTCATCTGCTTAGGCACTAATTAACAGATTCTTAGCAGCAGGCTTTTGGTAGTGAGGAATTCTTTAATTCTCCATGGCTGTCAACCCAAAGGGTGCCCAGAGACACTCATTGAGCCTTTGGGGGTGCAGCCTGCCTTGGGACAGGCAAAAGCAAAAAGGCAGTGACTTTGTAAAAACCACCAATCACACGTCACAACCACACTCAAGTACAGCAAACCTGCAGTGCCAGGATCACGCTAGGCATCAGGTGGCCTACTGTTCCCACAAGACGCACAGGAATTTTTGTACAGCAGACAAACTGAAGAGAGCTTGGTGGACTTTAGCCTAGACCAGCACGGGTATTTTTGGTTTGTTTGGTTTTATTCTGTTTTGTTTTCCCTTTATTGGCTGCTTATCTTGGTTGTTTTTGGTTTTTATTTCTATTTCATTATAATCATATTGTAGTTTTTAATATAGGCATATATATATAGGTGTATATAGGTGAATATATGTCCATATATATGGGTGTGTAGACAAATATATATATATATTTTTTTTCTTTTTTCTTTTTCTTTTTCTTTCTTTTCTTTTTCTTTTTTCCCCACCCTCACTTTCTCTCTTATTTTATTCATTCTTCTCACTGCTATACTTTTCCTCTTTTCCTTTTTTCTGCAAATTTTATTTTTTAAATTTTTCTTACTTTTTTTATTATTATCTAGGTTTATTTTTATTTTTTATTTTTTAGGTATAGCTAATCGGTTTCTCATGTTTATTCTATTTTTTATTTTAGGATATTGTATTTTATTTTGTTTCCTCTTCTGTTATTATTGAGTATGTGGTTTTTGTTTTGTTTCTGTTTGTTTTCTTCATTAGTATGATTGATATTTCTGTACAAGTTGACTGTAGTTTGATGGTTGGTTGTTTTTAATTGTGCGAGCATTTGGTTTCCTTTGGTGGCTGCGGAGGTTGTTCTTGTTGATCTGTTATGCTCTAAAATCACTCTGCAGCAGTGGGTCCAAACAAACAGACACAAGAATCATCATACCTGGAGGCCAACTTTAGATAAAACCAGAGCATTTCTGGGTTTGACATACAAGAGTCACACCCAAAAAGAAGTTACTACAGGTACTAAGACCCATAGGGTCCAAGTTTCATCAGAGGGGTCAATCCTCTCACAGCAGCTCATAAACTGCAGAAGCTGCTGATCCTCACATCTAATCAATCTGGGAGTCAATCCCACCTACTGACAAACCAAAAGTAATCAAAACTAAAACTTCAACAAGTGAGGACGCACGACACAAGGAACACCTCAGATACAAGCACAGGAGAATAGGGAGACTGAGTAATTCAAATATAAAGGACACACACCATATAAGTTTACCCAGAAAAGACTGAGAAATCTGGGGGATCTATCTGTTATATTGAAGCAAACACAAAGAGTAAGCCAGAATGGGGAGACAAAGAAACATAACACAAATAAAAGAACAGAAGAAACTTCCTGAATCAGTGGAAATAGAGGAAATAGAGGTAACCAACCTATCGGAGACAGAGTTCAGAACACTGATTATTAGAATGTTCAAGGAAATTAATGAAAATATAAAGAAGGATAGAGAAATCATGAAAAGCAACCAGCTAGAACTTAAGAACACAATTACTGAATTAAATAACAAACTTGATGGAATCACTAGCAGACTGGATGAAGCAGAAAATCGAATCAGTGACTTAGAAGACAAAATAGCAGAGATCACCCATGCGGTACAACAAAAAGAAAAAGAATGAAAAACATGGAAAATAGTTTAAGAGAGCTGGGGGACAACATCAGACGCAATAACCTAAGGGTCATTGGAGTACCAGAAGGAGAAGAGAGGGAGCAAGGGATTGAGAATATATTTGAAGTAATAATGTCTGAAAACTTCCCTAACCTGGCAAAGGACATTGAAATACAAGCCCAGGAAGTGCAGAGAGTTCCAAACAGGATGATTCCAAACAGGCCCACTCCAAGACACATTATAGTGAAAATGGCAATGGTTAAGGACAAAGACAGAATCCTTAAAGCAGCAAGGGAAAGGCAGCAAGTTACTTACAAGGGTACCCCCATAAGATTATCAGCTGACTTTTCTACAGAAACTTTGCAGGCCAGAAGAGAGTGGCAGGAGGTTTTCAAAGTGATGAAAAATAAAGGCCTACAACCAAGATTGCTGTATCCAGCAAGGTTATCATTTAAAATCGAAGGCGAGATAAGGAGCTTTGCAGAAAAAAATAAGTTAAGGGAATTCATTACCACCAAGCCAGCTTTGCAGGAAATGCTAAAAGGGCTTCTTTAAGTAGAAGAGAAAAACAACCTATGAAAGACTACAAACACAAATAAGAAAATGGCAATAAATACACACCTATCAATAATCACATTAAATGTAAATGGATTAAATGCTCCAATAAAAAGACAGGGTGGCTGAATGGATAAGAAAGCAAGACCCCAGTATATGCTGTATACCAGAGACTCACCTCAGATCCAAAGACTCATACAGGCTGAAAGTAAAGGGATGGAGTAAAATATTTCATGCAAATGGTACTGAGAAAAAAGCTGGAGTAGCGATACTTATATCAGATAAAATGGACTTTAAATTGAAGAATATAACAAAGGACAAAGAAGGACACTTCATAGTAATGAAGGGATCGATCCAACAAGAGGACATAACTCTAGTAAACATCTATGCACCTAACATAGGAGCCCCTAAATATATAAAACAGATATTGTCAGACATAAAGACAGAGATCAACAGTAACACTATCATAGTAGGGGACTTCAACACCCTGCTGTCACTAATGGACAGATCCTCCAGACAGAAAATCAATGTGGAAACAGCGACCTTAAATGACACATTAGACCAGCTGGATTTAACAGACATTTTCAGAGCATTTCATCCCAAAGCTACAGAATATACGTTCTTTTCAAGTGCACATGGAACATTTTCTAAGATAGACCACATGTTAGGCCACAAAACAAGTCTCAATAAATTTAAGAAGATTGAAATCATTTCAACTGTATTCTCTGACCACAATGCTATGAAACTAGAAATCAATTATAAGAAGAAATCCGAGAAGCTGACAAATAAATGGAGGCTAAACAATATGCTATTAAATAGTGAGTGGGTCACAAATGAGATCAAGGAGGAAATCAAAAGATACCTCGAGACAAACGAAAATGAAAACACCACGACCCAAAATCTCTGGGATGCTGCGAAAGCAGTCCTAAGAGGGAAGTTTATAGCAGTGCAGGCCTACCTAAAGAAGGAAGAAAAATCTCAAATCAACAGGTTATCCTTACACCTAAGGGAACTGGAAAAAGAACAGCAAAAGAGGCCCAAGGGGAGTACCAGAAAGGAGATAATAAAGATCAATGAAACCAAGAGCTGGTTTCTTGAGAAGATAAATAAAATTGACAAACCTCTAGCCAGGCTCATCAAAAAAAACAGAGAGAGGACTCAAATTAGCAAAATCAGGAATGAAAGAGGGGAAATGACTACAGACATCACAGAAATACAAAAAATTCTAAGAAATTACTATGAGCAACTATATGCCAACAAATTTGACAATCGGGATGAAATGGATAATTTTCTAGAAGCATACAACCTTCCAAAGCTAACGCAAGAAGAAACAGAAAATCTAAATACCCTGATTACTACCAAGGAAATTGAATCAGTAATTGACAAGCTCCCAAAAAACAAAAGCCCTGGACCAGACGGCTTCACAAGTGAATTTTATCAAACATTCAAAAAGAACTATCACCTATTCTTCTCAAACTATTCCAAAAATCCAGAAGGAGGGAAGGCTCCCAAACTCTTTTTATGAAGTCTCTATCACCCTGATTCCATAACCAGATAGAGAAAGCACAAAAAGGAAAACTACAGGCCAATCTCCCTGATGAATATAGATGCAAAAATTCTCAATAAAATATTAGCAAACAGAATTCAGCAATATATTAAGAAGATCATACATCATGATCAAGTGGGATTCATCCCTAGTGCGCAAGGCTGGTTCAACATCCGTAAATCAATTAATGTGATACACCACATCAACAAAATGAAGGATAAAGATCACATGGTCATTTCAATAGATGCAGAAAAAGCATTTGACAAAATCCAACAGCCATTTATGTTAAAAACCCTTAGCAAAGTGGGAATACAGGGATCATATCTCAACATAATAAAAGCCATATATGATAAACCTATAGCTAACATCATACTCAATGGGGAAAAGCTAAAACCATTCCCCTTAAGATCAGGAACAAGACAAGGCTGTCCACTTTCTCCTCTTTTATTCAACATAGCGCTGGAAGTTCTAGCCACAGCAATCAGACAACAAAAAGAAATAAAAGGCATCCAAATTGGCAAGGAAGAAGTAAAATTGTCACTATATGCAGATGACATGATACTGTATATAGAGAACCCCAAAGACTCCACCAAAAAACTATTGGAACTGATAGACGAATTCAGTAAAGTAGCAGGATATAAAATCAATGTTCAGAAATCAGTGGCATTTGCATATACCAATAATAAACTAATGGAAAACGAAATTAAGAAAACTGTCCCATTTACAATTGCGTCAAGAACTATAAAATACCTAGGAATAAATTTAACCAAAGAAGTGAAAGATCTGTACTCAGAAAATTATAAGACATTGAAGAAAGAAATCATAGAAGATACAAATAAATGGAAACACCTACCATGCTCATGGATAGGAAGAATTAATATAGTTAAAATGTCCATACTGCCTAAAGCAATATATAGATTCAATGCAATTCCTATCAAACTACCAAGGGCATTTTTCACAGAAATAGAAAATATAATCCTAAAGTTTATATGGAATCATAAAAGACCCAGAATAGCCTCGGCAATTCTGAGGAATAAAAACAAAGTTGGGGGGATCACGCTACCAGACATCAAAACCTACTACAAGGCCACAGTAATCAAGACAGTTTGGTATTGGCATAAAAACAGGCACATCGATCAGTGGAATAGAACAGAGAGCCCAGAAATAAATCCAAGCATTTACGGACAGTTAATCTATGACAAGGGAAGCAAGAATTTACACTGGAGTAAAGATAGTCTATTCAATAAATGGTGCTGGGAAAATTGGACTGACACATGCAAAAAAATGAAACTGGATCATCTCCTTACGCCTTATACAAGAACAAATTCAAAATGGATTAAAGACTTAAATGTAAGACCTGAAACCATAAAAATCCTAAATGAAAATATAGGGAGTACATTTGCAGACATTACCCGGAGCAATATTTTTACTGATACATCCCTACGGGCAAGGGAAGTAAAAGAAAAAATGAACATATGGGATTATATCAGACTTAAAAGTTTTTTCACAACAAAGGAAACCATTAAAAAAACAAAAAGGAAGCCTACTGAATGGGAGAATATATTTGCCAACGATATATCTGATAAGGGGTTAATATCCAAAATTTATAAAACACTCATGAAACTCAACACCAAAAAAACAAACAACCCAATTAAAAAATGGGCAGAAGATATGAAGAGACATTTCTCTAAAGAGGACATACAGATGGCCAACAGGCATATGAAAAAGTTCAACCTCACTGGTAATTATGGAAATTCAAATAAAAACCACCATGAGATACCACCTCACTCCAGCCAGAATGGCTATCATCAACAAATCAACAAACAACAAGTGCTGGCGGGGCTGTGGGGAAAAGGGGACCCTGCTGCACTGTTGGTGGGACTGCAGATTGGTGCAGCCACTATGGAAGTCAGTATGGAGGTATCTCAAAGAACTGGAAATAGAGCTACCTTTTGACCCAGCAATTCCACTCCTAGGTATTTATCCTGAAAAAACCAAGACACTTATTCAAAAAGTTATGCACCCCGATGTTCATAGCAGCACAATTTACAATAGCTAAGACTTGGAAACAACCAAAATGCCCATCAGTAGATGACTGGATTAAGAAACTGTGGTATATTTATACAATGGAGTATTACTCCGCTATAAAGAAGAATGAAATCGTGCCATTTGCAATGATATGGATGGACCTAGAGACTATAATGTTGAGTGAAATAAGTCAGTCAGAGAAGGACAAATACCATATCATCTCACTTATATGTGGAATATGAAAAACTGTATGAATGAGCAAAGTAAACAGAAACTGTCTCATAGATATAGAGGAAAAATCAGGGTTGCTAATTTGGAGAGGAATGGGAATGAGGGAGAAGGGGAAGGGATTAGACAGCAAAAATAGGCAACTACAATTTTGCTACTGGGATAGGAAAAACAGTTTGGGGAATATAATTAATAATGTTGTAAATATTCTGTGGAATGTCAGATAATCATAGGTCTTGTTAGGGAGACCATTTCATGGATGGAGTAGAGGTTTGATCACTGCATTGTATTACTAAAGTGGAGGTGGTATACCTACTGTAATTGAATATATATAGATAGTCACGGGATGTGGATTATACTGTGGAAGAGAGTCAGAGGAAGAGTAATAGATATATATGATATGGGGGTGTGTGGGGTGGTGTATTGGGGGTGGGGGGTTTGTCACTTTGAGGGGTAAAATGTATAACTATTGCACTGTGTTGTACACCTGAAACTATTGGGGGTGGGGGGGTTGTCACTTTGAGGGGTAAAATGTATAACTATTGCACTGTGTGGTACACCTGAAACTAATTAAAAATAAAATAAAATTAAAAAAAAAAAAACAAAAAAAACAAAAAAAAATCTTCTTCAAGGCTGAGCCTAAAGGCTTGGGAATCCCCTCAGCACTCACTAGTAATTCAGTCTGCTGAGCCCAACAACAGTAGACTCTAGAGTAGCTAATTACTCTCCCCACAATATCCCAGCAGGGCAGTGAGGCAGTTTAGAATCTCTCAGCTCACAATGGCTGTAACCAAGCAACGGTGCATGTCTCAGAGGTGATGTCACAGTGCATGTGCACAGAGGCCTTGTGGCCAAGAGCAAGGGCACCCAAGCTCAAGTACATGGCCCAGGTGTCTGAAATCTCAGGTTGCTTGTGGGCAGCTCTGGGTTCATTTTGCCTCATGATTTCATCCATTTATTCAATCTAGAATGCCCAGGATGATGCACATTTCCATTCTTTGCCTTGGTACTGCATTCACTTGTCAATTTGTGACTACTGTACCGGTATCATGACAGCTGATCTTTGAATTTCATAACCTGTTTCTGCAACCCACCTTGAATTTGTCACTTAAATCCTTCAATTGTCTTTCAAAAGGTGGGTTTGGATTAAGTTAATCAGTTCATGAATACAACACTACTATTGACAGTTCATTGTTGGCAGTGTCACAACATTTGTCTGTCTGACGATTTTGCCAATATTTGAGTATTTCATCATATTTTTTTGTCCTCATAAAACTGCATGGAATTTACCAACACCAGGAAGCATAGATCATATAGACATAATACAATTTTTAAACTTAGACATCATTAGAAATTCTGACAAAAATACATCAAGTGAAATAATTGAATTAAAGAAACTATATGAAACCTAGGGGAAAAATCAGGGAAGAGTATAGCTAAAAATCAAGGATCAATCTTTAATGACTCTTTCAGCTTTCTCAGGGTGAAACCCTTATAATATGTTAAGACTACGATTCGGTATTTATGCTTCTAAATTTCATATACATCTGTAACTCAAATGCTATGAAGTAGTAAATATTTCCCCTTAATACATACATAAGCTTGCCATCTAGTGGAAAAGAACCTACTGCCTTTCAAGCCTACCAATTCAGAAAGAAAACATTCAGTTCTTGCTACTATGTTTTCTGAGTTTTCAGAAATGGATTACAGCAAAGAAAGACTATTTCTGGTGCTCTAGGAGACTGTTTCAGCCCTTTTCTTACAAGCAGTGAGTCCAGGCTTTGGGTAGTGCTTCTACACACTTTTACCTCCTAAATAGTACATATAGCTGCTTCCAAGTGGAGGCAGGGTTAGACATTTGAAACTGGAAGGTTTGTTGGAATATTCACTAGCAACTCAAAGACCAATCATGGAATTCCTGATGGCCCAAATTTTAACAGATAAAAATGCACGATTTACACTAGATGAATTGGGGTTCACTGCAGAAATTATATATATGTGTAACCATTATGCTGCACAAATGCAAGTTGAATGTCAACTGTAACTGAAAAAACGGAATTAAGAATTAAGAAAACAAAGAAACAATACTCAATACACTAAAAACAAAGACATGCTTCCTTTGCTTGGAAATCCCATTTTACAATGTTATTTTAAACATCCAGTGAAAAATTCATTACATTAAGATATCTTTACTAAATTAAAAAGTGTTTTCATTTCTATTACGCTGTGTAGAATCAAGCATAAAGTATAACTTTGCAGTTATTTGTTGCTTTTAATTTTTCATTAGCAGTTTATGTCTGGATTCCAACTATTTTACATGTTATACTACAATGGAAAACTATTTTCATTGTACTTCCCCATGCATTATCATTTAAAAGTTTGGCTATGCATTTTCTTTCTTTCTTTCTTCCTTTCTTTCTTCCTTCCTTTCTTTCTTTCTTTCTTTCTTTCTTTCTTTCTTTCTTTCTTTCTTTCTTTCTTTCTTTCTTTCTTTCTTTCTTACTTTCTTTCTTCCTCTATTTCTGTCTGTCTTTCTTTCAATTGGGGAGTTGGGGGAGGAGCACAGTGTTGGAGGATTGGGGGATTGGAACAGTGTTGGGGAATTGGGCCAGGGGAACAGCCAAGTTGTCTTTCAGTCTTTGTGAAGGGCGCAACAAGCTCAGCTCTAAGTCCAGTTCCGCTGCTTAGCTCAAGGTGCTGTGTTCAATTAGATGCAGGTAGGCATAGCCACCATCTCATGCGGGAGTCAAACTGGCAGCCTTGTTGTTAAGAATGTGTGCTCTATCATGAGACACACCCGGGAGGCAGCAGCTCAATTCAAGGTGCCAAGTCCAGTATTTAGCTTCGGGTGGGCATAGCCCACCATCTCCAACAGGCAAACTTGTTGTTAGGAGCACGTGCTCTCACCAGCTGAACCATCCTGCCACCTGTTGGCAGCTCAGTGGCAGCTCACCTCGGGTGCAGTGCCACTAGCCCACATGGGCATCAAACAGGCCATCCTGTTGCTCAGAGCGAGCTCCTAACGAAGCGAGACACTTGAACAGTACTGCTCTGTATTTTCTTAATGGTGTATTTGATGGACTAAAGTTGTTAAAATTTGTAAATTCAATTTTTCTTCTCCTCCATCTCCTCCTCCTCCTCCTCCTCCTCCTCCTCCTCCTCCTCCTCCTCCTCCTCCTCCTCCTCCTCCTCCTCCTCCTCCTCCTTCTTCTTCTTCTTCTTCTTCTTCTTCTTCTTCTTCTTCTTCTTCTTCTTCTTCTTCTTCTTCTTCTTCTTCTTCTTCTTCTCCTTCTTTATTTTTTTATTATTGGTTAGAGCTTTCTGAGTCCTAAGAGAATATTGCCTATTCATAGATTACAAAACAAGTAATCTGTGTATTCTTCTTCTCCTTTTTTTCTTTTTGAGGGCTGTGTCCCTGGCCCTCATATTTGGCATGTAACCGGGGCCACTGGCTTCCCAATCCCCGGCTTAACCGCTTCGCCACTCGGCCAGCCCTAGCATATAAAATTATGATCTAAAAGTGTGAACATCTGTCCAGGCACCTGGCTCAGTTGGTTAGGAGTTGCCATAGAGCCCATGCTCTGAGCAACGGGGACACTGGTTTGATTCCCATACGGGGCAGTGAATGCTTCGCCTGAGCAGAGCTAACTCTGAGCTGCCAAGGAGTGGCAGGATGGCTCAGCTGGTATAACAACCAGATTGCCTGTTCAATGATGGGCTCCGCCCACCCGGAACTAAAGATTGAACTCGGCACGGTGAGCTGAGCTGCCGTCCGGATAGCTCAGTGAATAGGGCATGCACGCTTAACAAAAAGGCTGCTGGGTTTTGACTCCCACAAAGGACGGTCGCTACTCCAACCCGCAACTGAGATTGAACACAGCACTTTAAGCTTAGGGGACATGAGCTGCCAAGGGGAAGCCAGACAGTGACTGGCACCCTCCACAATGAAGCTCCTCTCTCTTACGTGGGTCCTCTCTGTTGCCTGTGTCCTACCTGTTGCCTGGGCCCTTCCTGTTGTCAAGCTCCTCTCTGTAACCTGGGTGCTGTGTTGCCGGGTTCCTCTCTGTTGCCTGGGTCCCTGCTTTTGCCAAGCTCCTCTCTGTTACGTGGGTCTTCTCTGTAGCCTCGGTACTCTCTGTTGCCTGCTCCCTTGCTGTGGCCAAGCTGCTCTCTGTTACGTGTGTCCTCTCCGTTGCCTCCGTTCCTACTGTTACCTATGCCCTCAATGTGATGTGTCTCCTGCACACTACCTGTTTCCTTCCCGTTGCCTGCATAATCGCCAATGCCTGTGTCCTCCCCATTGCTGGGGTCCTCCCTATTGCCTGGGTCTCTCCTGTTGCCAACCTCCTCTCTGTTACCTCGGTCCTCTCTATTGCCTGTGTACTACCTGTTGCCTTGGTCCTTCCTGTTGCCAAGCTCCTCTCTGTTACCTGAGTTTTCTCTGTTGCCCAACTCCTTCCTTCTGCCTGGGTCCTCCCTATTGCCTACTTACTCTCTGTTACCTTGGTCTTCTCTGTTGCCTGTGTCATCCCTGTTGCCTGGGTCCTTCCTGTTGCGAAGTTCCTCTCTGTTAGCTGAGGGTTCTCTGTTGGCTAGGTTCTCCCTTTTGCCTGGGTCCTTCCTGTTGCCAATCTCCTGTCTGTTACCTGTATCCTCTCTGTTACCTGGGTCCTCGCTGTTGCTTGGGTCCTCCCTGTTGCCTGGGTCCTTCCTGTTGCCAAGGTCGTCTCTGTTACCCGGGTCCTCTCTGTTGCCTGGGTTCTCCCTGTTTTCAAGCTCCTCTCTGTAACCTGGGTCCTCCCTGTTGCCTGAGTTCTTCCTGTTACCTGGGTCCTTCCTGATGACAAGCTACTCTCTGTTGCATGGGTCCTTCCTGTTGCCAAGCGCCTCTCTGTTACCTGGGTCATTTCTGTTGCATGGGTCCTCCCCGTTACCTGGGTACTTCCTGTTGCTACGCTCCTCTCTGTTACCTGGGTCCTTTCTGTTGCCTGGGTCCTCCCTGTTCCTGGGTCCTTCCTGTTTCCAAGGTACTCTCTGTTGCCCAGATCCTCTCGGTAACCTGGGACCTCTCTGTTGCCCCGATTATCCGTTGCCTGGGTCCTTTGTGTTGCCAAGTTCGTCTCTGTTACCTGGGTCCTGTCTGTTCCCTGTTTCCTCCCTAATACCTGGGTCCTTCCTGTGGCCCAGCTCCTTTCTCTTACCTGGTTCCTCTCTGTTGCCTGGGTCGTTCCTGTTGCCTGGGTCCTTCCTGTTTCCAAGCCACTCTCTGTTGCCTGGGTCCTTCCTGTTGGCAAGGGCCTCTCTTTTTCCGGGGTCATCTCTGTTGCCTGGGTCCCACCTGTTACCTGGTTACTTCCAGTTGCCATGCTCCTCTCTATTCCTGGGCCCTCACCGTTGCCTGGGACCTCCCTGTTGTCTGGATCCTTCTTGTTGCCAAGCTCCTCTCTGTTACCTGGGTCCTCTATGTTGCTTGAGTCCTCACTGTTGTCTGGGTCCTTCCTTTTGCCAAGGTCGCCTCTGTTAAATGGGTCCTCTCTGTTGCCTGGGTACTCCCTGTTTCCAAGCTCCTCTCTGTTATCTGGGTCTACTCTGTTATTGGGTATTCCCTTTTACCTGGGTCCTTCCTATTCCCAAGATGCTCTGTGTTACCTCGGTCCTCTGTGTTGCCTGGGTCCTCCCTCTCACCTAGGCCCTCACTGTTACCTGGCTCCTTCACATTACCCGTTTCCTTTCCGTTTTCTGTATCACCCCCAATGCCTGTGTCCTTCCTATTGCCGGTGTCCTCCCTATTGCCAGGGTCCTTCCTGTTGCCAAGCTACACTCTGTTACCTGATACTTCTCTGTTGCCTAGGTCCTCCGTTTTGCCTGGGTCCTCCCCATTACCTGGTTACCTCCTGTTGCCACGCTCCTCTTTGTTACCTGGGCCCTCACCGTTTCCTGGGTCCTCCCTTTTGTCTGGGTCCTTACTGTTGCCTGGGTCCTTGCTGTTGCCAAGATCCTCTCTGTTACGTGGGTCTTCTCTGTTGCCTGGGTTCTCCTTGTTACCTAGGCCCTCACTGTTACCTGGCCCCTTCACGTTACCTGGGTCCTTCCCGTTGCCTGTATCCTTCACAATGCCTGCATCCTACCCATTCCCTGGATCCTCCATGTTGCCTGGGTCCTTCCTTTTACCTAGGGCCTCACTGTTAACTAGCTCCTTCACATTACCTGGGTACTTCCAGTTACCTGGAACCTCCCTAAAGCCTGGGTCCTCCCCGTTGCCTGGGTGCTCAATGTTGCCTGGGTCCTCCTTCTACCTTGGTCCTTCAAGTTACCTGAGACCTTCCCATTGTCTGGATCCTCCCCAATGCCTGGGTCCTCCCCATTGCCTGGGTCCTCCCTGTTACCTGGGTCCTTCCTGTTGCCAAGCTACTCTCTGTTACCTGTGTCCTCTCTGTTGCCTGTTCCTTCCTGTTGCCTGGGTCCTTGCTATTGCCAAGCTCCTCGCTGTTACCTTGGTCTTATCTGTTACCTGGGTATTCGCTGTTACCTGGGTCCTTCCTATTCCCAAGATGGTCTCTGTTACCTCGGTCCTCTGTGTTGTCTGGGTCCTCCCTCTCACCTAGGCCCTCACTGTTACCTGGCTCCTTCACATTACCCGTTTCCTTCCCGTTTCCTGTATAATCCCCAATGCCTGGGTCCTCCCTATTGCCGGAGTCCTCCTTATTCCCTGGTTCCTTCCTGTTACCAAGCTCCTCTCTGTTACCTGGGTGCTCTCTGTTGCTTGGGTCCTCCCTGTTGCCAGGGTCCTTCCTGTTGCCAAGGTCTTCTCTGTTACCTGTGTCCTCTCTGTTGCCTGGGTTCTCCCTTTTAGCTAGGCCCTCACTGTTACCTGGCCCCTTCACGTTACCTGGGTCCTTCCCGTTGCATGGTTCCTCCCCAATACCTGGGTCCTTCCCGTTGCATGGTTCCTCCCCAATACCTGGGTCCTCTCCATTGCCTGGGTCCACCCTGATGCATGGGACATCTCTGTTACTTAGGCCCTTACTGTTACCTGGCACCTTCAAGTTACCTGGGTCCTTTCATTTCCCTTGATCCTCCCCAATGCCTGGGGTCCTCCCCATTTGCTGGGTCCTCCCTGTTGCCTGGGTCCTTCCTGTTGCCAAGGTCCTATCTGTTACATGGGTCCTCTCTGTTTCCTGGGTACTCCCTGTTTCCAAGCTCCTTTCTTTAACTGTTTCCTCCCCGTTGCCTGCGTTCTTCCTGTTACCTGGGTCATTCCTGTTGCCAAGCTCCTCGCTGTTACCTGTGTCCTCTCTGTTGCCTGTTACTTCCTGTTGCCTGGGTCCTTGCTATTGCCAAGCTCCTTGCTGTTACCTGGGTATTCCCTGTTACCTGGGTCCTTCCTATTCCCAAGATGGTCTCTGTTACCTCGGTCCTCTGTGCTGCCTGGGTCCTCCCTCTCACCTAGGCCCTCACTGTTACATGGCTGCTTCACATTACCCGTTTCCTTCCCGTTGCCTGTATCGTCCCTAATGCCTGGGTCCTTCCTGTTGCAACGCTCCTCTCTGTTACCTGGGTCCTCTCTGTTGCTTGGGTCCTCTCTGTTGCTTGGATCCTTCGGTTACCTGGGTCCTTCACGTTACCTGGCTCCTTCCCGATTCCTGGATCCTCCCTATGTCTGGATCCTCCATGTTGTCTGGGTCCTCCCTGTTGCCTGGGCCCTTTCTGTTGCCAAGCTACTCTCTGTTACCGGGGTCCTCCCCATTGCCTGGATCCTCCATTTTGCCTGGGTCATTCCTTTTACGTAGGCCCTCTCTGTTAATGGGCTCCTTCACCTTACCTGGGTACTTCCAGTTACCTGGATCCTCCCTAAAGCCTGGGTCCTCCCCGTTGCCTGGGTCCTTCCTGTTACCTAGGGCCTCACTGTTACCTGGCTCCTTCAAGTTACCTGGATCCTTCCCGTTGCCTGTATCCTTCACAATGCCTGGGTCCTCCCCGTTGCCTGGGTCCTTCCTGTTGCAAATCTCCTCTCTGTTACCTGGATACTCTCTGTTGCCTGAGTCCTCCATATTATCTAGGCACTCACTTTAACATGGCTCCTTCACATTACCTGGTTCCTTCCCATTGCCTGGACCCTCCCCAATGCCTGAGACCACCCCATTGCTGGGGTCCATACTATTGCCTTGGTCCTTCCTGTTGCCAAGCTCCTCTCTGACACCTGGGTCCTCTCTGTTGCTTGTGTCCTCGCCTTTGCGTGCGTCCTCGCTGTTGTGAATCTCCTCTTTGTTACCTGGGTCCTCTCTGTTGCCTGGGTCGTCCCTGTTGCCTGGGTCCTTCCTGTTGTCAAGCTCTTCTCTGTTACCTGGGTCCTGTGTTGCCTGGTTCCTCTCTGTTGACTGGGTCTCTGCTGTTGCCAAGCTGCTCTCTGTTATGTGTGTCCTCTAAGTTGCCTCCGTTCTTACTGTTACCTACGCCCTCAATATGATGTGTCCCCTTCAAATTACCTGTTTCCTTCCCGTTGCCTGCATAATCGCCAATGCCTGTGTTCTCCCCATTGCTGTGGTCCTCCCTATAGCCTGGGTCTCTCCTGTTGCCAAGTTCCTCTCAGTTACCTGGGTCCTATCTGTTGCAAGTGTCCTACCTGTCGCCTGGGTCCTTCCTGTTGCCAAGCTCCTCTCTGTTACGTGAGTTTCCTCTGTTGCCCAGGACCTCGCTTTTGCCTGGGTCCTCCCTGTTGCCTACCTCCTCTCTGTTACCTTAGTCTTCTCTGTTGCCTGTGTCATCCCTGTTGCCTGGGTCCTTCCTGTTGCGCAGTTCCACTCTGTTAGCTGACGGTTCTCTGTTGGCTAGGTGCTCCCTTTTGCCTGGGTCATACCTGTTGCCAATCTCTTGTCTGTTACCTGTGTCCTCTCTGTTGCCTGAGTCCTCACTGTTGCCAAGCTCCTCTCTGTTTCCTGCGTCCTCCCTGTTGCCTGGGTCCATCCTGTTGCCTAGCTCCTCTCTGTTACCTGGGTACTCCCTGTTGCTTGGGTCCTCTCTGTTGCCTGGGTCCTTCGGTTACCTGGATTCGTCACATACCTGGGTCCTTCCCGATGCCTGGATCCTCCCTATGCCTGGGTCCTCCACATTGCCTGGGTCCTCCCTGTTACCTGGGTCCTTCGTGTTGCCAAACTACTCTCTGTTACCTGTGTCCTCTCTGTTGCCTGGTTCCTCTCAGTGGCCTGGGTCGTTCCTGTTGTCAAACACCTCTCTGTTACCTGGGTCCTCTCTGTTGCCTGCGTCCTCCCTCTCACTAAGGTCCTCACTGTTACCTGGCTCCTTCACATTACCTGTATCCTTCCCTTTGCCTGTATCATCTTCAATTCGTTTGTCCTCCCTATTGCCGCTGTCCTCTCTATTGCCTGGGTCCTCCCTGTTGCCAAGCTCCTCTCTGTTACCTGGTCCCTCACCATTGCCTGGGTCCTCCCTGTTGTCTGGGTCCTTCCTGTTGCCTGGGTCCTTGCTGTTGCCAAGCTCCTCTCTGTTACGTGGGTCCTCTCTGTTGCCTGGGTCCTCCCTGTGACATGGGTCCTTGCTGTTGCCAAGCTCCTCTCTGTTACGTGGGTCTTTCTGTTGCCTGGGGTCTCCCTGTTACCTAGGCCGTCACTGTTACCTGGCCCCTTGAGGTTACCTGCGTCCTTCACATTGCGTGGTTCCTCCCCAATACCTGTGTCCTCCGTTTGGTCTGGGTCCTGCATGTTTCCTGGGACCTCTCTGTTACCTAGGCCCTCACTGTTACCGGTCTCCTCCCCGTTGCCTGGGTCCTTCCTGTTGCAAACCTCCTCTCTGTTAACTGGATGCTCTCTGTTGCCATAATCTTCCCTTTTATCTAGGCCCTCACTGTTACCTGGCTCCTTCACGTAACCTGGTTCCTTCCCATTGCCTGGATCCTCCCCAATGCCTGTGTCCTCCCCGTTGCCTGGGTTCTTCCTGTAGCCTGGGACCTTCCCGTTGCCAAGATCCTCTCTATTACCGGGGTCCTCCCCGTTGCCTAGATCCTCCATGTTCCCTGGGTCCTTCCTTTTACCTAGGCCCTCACTGTTAACTGGCTCCTTCACATTACCTGGGCACTTCCAGTTACCTGGATCCTCCCTAAAGCCTGGGTCGTCCCCATTGCCTGGGTCCTCAATGTTGCCTGGATCCTTCCTGTTACCTAGGGCCTCACTGTTACCTGGCTCCTTCACGTTACCTGGATACTTCCCGTTGCCTGTATCCTTCACAATGCCTGGGTCCTCCCCGTTGCCTGGGTCCGTCTTGTTGCAAATCTCCTCTCTGTTACCTGGATTCTCTCTGTTGCCTGGGTCCTCCCTATTACCTAGACCCTCACTGTAACCTGGCGCCTTCACGTTATCTGGTTCCTTCCCATTGCCTGGATCCTCCCCAATGCCTGAGTCCACCCCATTACTGGGGTCCTCCCTATTGCCTTGGTCCTTCCTGTTGCCAAGCTCCTCTCTGATACCTGGGTCCTCTCTGTTGTTTGTGTCTTCCCTTTTGCCTGCGTCCTCCCTGTTGCGAAGCTCCTCTCTGTTACCTGGGTCCTCTCTGTTGCCTGCGTTGTCCCTGTTTCCTGGGTGCATCCTTTTCCCCAAGCTCCTCCCTCTTACCTGGTTCCTCTCTGTTGCCTGGGTCCTCCATGTTGTCTGGGTCCTTCTTGTTGTCAGTCTCCTGTCTTTTAGTTGAGTCCTCCCCATTGCCAGGCTCCTACCTGTTGCCAATCTACTCTCTGTTTCCTGGGTCCTCCCTGTTGCCCGGGTCCTTCTGTAACCTTGGTCCTTCAAGTTACCTGGGACCTTCCCGTTGCCTGGATCCTCCCCAATGCCTGGGACCTCCTCATTGCCTAGATCCTCCCTGTTGCCTGGGTCCTTCCTGTTGCCAAGCTACTCTCTGTTACCTGTGTCCTCAGTATTGCCTGTTCCTTCCTGTTGCCTGGGTCCTTGCTGTTGCCAAGCTCCTCTCTGTTACGTGGTTCCTCTCTGTTGCCTGGGTTCTCCCTGTTACCTAGGCCCTCACTGTTACCTGGCCCCTTCACGTTACCTGGGTCCTTGCCTTTGCGTGGTTCCTCCCCAATACCTGGGTACTCCCCATTGCCTGGGTCCTCCATGATGCCTGGGACATCTCTGATACTTATGCCCTCACTGTTACCTGGCTCCTTCAAGTTACCTGGGTGCTTTCGTTTCCCTTGATCCTCCCCAATGCCTGGGTCCTCCCCGTTTGCTGGGTCCTCCCTGTTGCCTGGGACCTTCCTGTTGCCAAGGTCGTCGGTGTTCCATGGGTCCTCTCTGTTGCCTGGATACTCCCTGTTTCCAAGCTCCTCTCTGATACCTGGGTCCTCCCCATTGCCTGGGTTCTTCCTGTTACCTGGGTCATTCCTGTTGCCAAGCTCCTCTCTGTTACCTGGGTCTTTTCTGTTACCTGTGTATTCCCTGTTACCTGGGTCCTTCCTATTCCCAAGATGGTCTCTGTTACCTCGGTCCTTTGTGTTGCCTGGGTCCTCCCTCTCACCTAGACCCTCACTTTTACCTGGCTCCTTCACATTACCCGTTTCCTTCCCGTTGCCTGTATCATCCACAATGCCTGGGTCCTCCCTATTGCTGGGGTCCTCCCTATTGCCTGGGTTCTTCCTGTTGCCAAGCTCCTCTCTGTGACCTGGGTCCTCTCTGTTCCCTGGGTCCTCCCTAATACATGGTTCCTTCCTGTGGCCAAGCTCCTCTCCCTTACCTGGGTACTCTCTGTTGCCTGGGTCGTCCCTGTGGCCTGGGTCCTTCCTGTTGTCAAGTTCCTCTCTGCTACCTGGGTCCTGTGTTGCCTGGTTCCTCTCTGTTGCCTGGGTCCCTGCTGTTGCCAAGCTCCTCTCTGTTACGTTGGACTTCCCTATAGCCTGGGTACTCCCTGTTGCCTGGGCCCTTGCTGTGGCCAAGCTGCTCTCTGTTATGTGTGTCCTCTCTGTTGCCTCCCTTCCTACTGTTACCTACACCCTCAATGTGACGTGTCTCCCTCACATTACCTGTTTCCTTCCCGTTGCCTGCATAATCGCCAATGCCTCTGTCCTCCCCATGCCGGAGTCCTCCCTATTGCCTGGGTCCATCCTGTTGCCAAGCTCCTCTCTGTTACCTGAGTTTTCTCTGTTGCCCAGGTCCTCGCTTCTGCCTGTGTCCTCCCTGTTGCCTACCTCCTCTCTGTTACCTTGGTGTTCTCTGTTGCCTGTGTCATCCCTCTTACCAGGGTCCTTCCTGTTGCGAAGTTCCTCTCTGTTAGCTGAGGGTTCTCTGTTGGCTAGCTTCTCCCTTTTGCCTGGGTCATTCCTGTTGCCAATGTCCTGTCTGTTACCTGTATCCTCTCTGTTGCTTGAGTCCTCACTGTTGCCCAGCTCCTCTCTGTTTCCTGGGTCTTCCCTGTTGCCTGGGTCCATCCTGTTGCCAAGCTCCTCTCTGTTACCTGGGTGCTCTCTGTTGCTTGAGTCCTCCCTCTTGTCTGGGTCCTTCCTGTTGCCAATCTCCTGTCTGTTACCTGTGTCCTCTCTGTTGCCTGAGTCCTCACTGTTGCCAAGCTCCTCTCTGTTTCCTGGGTCCTCCTTGCTGCCTGGGTGCATCCTGTTGCCAAGCTCCTCTCTGTTACCTGGGTCCTCTCTGTTGCTTGTGTCCTCCCTTTTGCCTGTGTCCTCCCTGTTGCGAAGCTCCTCTCTGTTACCTGGGTCCTCTCTGTGGCCTGTGTCGTCCCTGTTTCCTGGTTGCTTCCTTTTGCCAAGCTCCTCCATGTTACCTGGTTCCTATCTGTTGCTTGGGTCCTCCATGTTGTCTGGGTCCCTCCTGTTGTCAGTCTCCTGTCTGTTAGTTGAGTCCTCCCCATTGCCTGTTTCCTACCTCTTGCCAATCTACTCTCTGTTTCCTGGGTCCTCCCTGTTGCCTGGGTCCTTCTGTTGCCTTGGTCCTTCAAGTTATCCAGGACCTTGGCGTTGCCTGGAATCTCCCAAATACCTGGGTCCTCCCTCTTGTCTGGGTTGTCCCTGTTGCCTGGGTCCTTCCTGTTGCCAAGCTACTCTCTGTTACGTGGATCCGCTCTGTTGCCTGGGTCCTCCCTGTTACCTAGGCCCTCACTGTTACCTGGCCCCTTCACGTTACCTGGGTCCTTCCTGTTGCGTGGTTCCTCCCCAATACCTGGGTACTCCTGATTGCCTGGGTCCTCCCTGATGCCTGGGACATCTCTGTTACTTATGCCCTCACTGTTACCTGGCTCCTTCAAGTTACCTGGGTTCTTTCCTTTCCCTTGATCCTCCCCAATGCCTGGGTCCTCCCCGTTTGCTGGGTCATCCCTGTTGCCTGGGACCTTCCTGTTGCCAAGATCTTCTCTGTTACCGGGGTCCACTCAGTTGCCTGGTAACTCCTGTCACCTGGGTAACTCCTGTTGTCAAGCTCCTCTCTGTTACCTGGGTACTCACTGTTTCCTGGGTCACTACTGTTTCTAGGGTAATTCCTGTTGCCAAGCTCCTCTCTAATACCTGGGTAACTCCTGTTGCCTAGGTAACTCCTGTTGCCTGGGAAACTCCTGTTGCCAAGCTCCTTACTGTTACCTGGGTAACTGCTGTTGGCAGGGAAACTCTTGTTGCCGAGCTCCTCTCGGTTACTGGGGTCCTCTCTGTTTCCTGTGTAATTCCTGTTGCTTTGGTAGCTCCTGTTGACTGTGTAACTCTTGTTGTCAAGCTCTTCTCTGTTACCTGGGTCCTCCCTGTTGCCTGGTTAACTCCTGTTGCCTGAGCAACTCCTGTTGCCAAGCTCTTCTCTGTTACCTGGGTTCTCTCTGTGGCCTGGGTAACAACTTTTGACTGGGTAACTCCTGTTCCTTGGGTAACTCCTGTTGCCAAGCTCCTCCCTGTTACCTGGGTAACTCCTATTGCCTGGGTAACTTCTGCTGCCTGGGTAACTCCTGTTGCCAAGCTCCTCACTGTGAATTCGGTAACTCCTTTTGCCTGGGTAACCCCTGTTGCCTGGGTAACTCCTGTTGCCAAGCTCCTCTCTGTTACCTGGGTAACTCCTGTTGCCAAGCTCCTCTCTGTTGCCAGGGTCCACTCAATTGCCTGGTAACTCCTGTCACCTGGGTAACTCCTGTTATCAAGCTGCTCTCTGTTACCTGGGTCCTCACTGTTGCCTGGGTCACTACTGTTGACAGGGTAATTCCTGTTGCCAAGCTCCTCTCTATTACCTGGGTAACTCCTGTGCCTGGTTCACTCCTGTTGCCTGAGAAACTCCTGTTGCCAAGCTCCTCTCTGTTACTGGTGTCCTCTCTGTTTCCTGTGTAATTCCTGTTCCTTCGGTAACTCCTGTTCCCTGGGTAACTCCTGTTGCCGAGCTCCGCTCTGTTACTGGGTTTCTCTCTGTTTCCTGTGTAATTCCTGTTGCTTAGGTAACTCCTGTTGACTGGGGAACTCTTATTGTCAAGATAATCTCTGTTACCGAGGTCCTCCCTGTTGCCTGGTTAACTCCTGTTGCCTGAGTAACTCCTGTTGCCAAGCTCTTCTCTGTTACCTGGGTTCTCTCTGTTGCCTGGGTAACTACTGTTGACTGGGTAACTCCTGTTGCCGAGCTCCTCTCAGTTACTGGGGTCCACTCTGTTTCCTGTGTAATTCCTGTTGCTTCAGTAACTCTTGTTGCCCGGGTAACTCTTGTTGTGAAGCTCCTCTCTGTTTCCTGGGTCCTTTCTGTTGCCTTGGTAACTACTGTTGCCTGGGTAACTGCTTTTCCCTGGGTAACTCCTGTTGCGAAGCTCCTCTCTATAACCAGGGTAACTCCTGGTGCCTGGTTAACTCCTGTTCCCAAGCTACTCTCTGTTACCGAGGTCCACCCTGTTGCCTGAGTAACTCCTTTTGCCTGGCTAACTCCTGTTGCCAAGCTACTCTCTGTTACCTGGTTAACTCCTTTTGCCAAGCTCCTCTCTGATACTTGGGTTGTCTCTGTTGCCTGGATAAATACTGTTGCCAGGGTAACTCCTGTGGCCAACCTCCTCACTATTACCTGGGTAACTCCTGTTGGGTGGGTAACTCCTGTTGCTTGGGTAACTCCTTTTCCCAAGCTCCTCTCTGCTACCGGAGTCATCTCTGTTGCCTGGGTCCTTCCTGTTGCCAAGCTCCTCTTTGTTTCCTGGGTCCTATCTTTTGCCTGGGTCCTCCCTGTTGCCTGGGTCCTTCTTGTTGCCTAGGTCCTGCCTGTTGCCAAACTCCTCTCTGTATCCTGGGTCCTCCCTGTTGCCTGAGTCCTTCCTATTACGTGGGTCCTACCTGAGGACAAGCTACTCTCTGTTAGCTGTTTCATCTCTGTTGCATGGGTCCTCCCCGTTACCTGGGTACTTCCTGTTGCCACGCTCCTCTCTGTTACCTAGGTCCTCTCTGTTGCCTAGGTCCTCCCTGTTGCCTGGGTCCTTCCTGTTTCCAAGGTACTCTCTGTTGCCAAGATCCTCTCGGTGACCTGGGTAACTGCTGTTGCCATGCTCCTCTCTATTACCTGGGTAACTCCTGTTGCCTGGGTGACTCCTTTTGCCAGCGTAACTCCTGTTGCGAAGCTCCACTCTGTTACCGTGGTCCTCCCTGTTGCCTGGGTAACTCCTGTTGCCTGGGTAACTCCTGTTTCGTGGGTAACTCCTGTTACTGAGCTCCTCTCTATTACCTGGGTAACGCCTGTTGCCTGGGTAACTCCTGTTGCCAAGCTCCTCCCTGTTACGTGGGTAATACCTGTTGATTGGGTAATCCCTGTTGCCTGGGTAACTCCTGTTGCCTTGGTAACTCCTGTTTCTAAGTTCCTCTCTGTTACTGGGGTCCTCCATGTTACCTGGGTAACTCCTGTTGCCTGGGTAACTCCTGTTGCCAAGCACCTGTCTCTTACCGGGGTCCTCTCTGTTGCCTGGGTAATGCCTGTTGCCTCGGTAACTCCTGTTGCCTGGGTAACTACTGTTGCCAGTATAATTCCTGTTGCCAAGATCCTCTCTATTACCTGGGTAACTCCTGTTGACTGGTAACTCCTGTTGCCTGGGTAACTCCTGTTGCCTGGGTAACTCCTTTTGCCAACCTGCTCTCTGTTACCGGGGTCCACTCAGTTGCCTGTTAACTCCCGTTACCTGGGTAACTCTTGTTGCCAATCGCCTCTTTGTTACCTGGGTCCTCACTAGTATCTGGGTAACAAATGTTGCCAGGGTAACTCCTGTTGCCAAGCTCTTCTCTATTATCTGGGTAACTCCTGTTGCCTGGGTAAATCCTGTTGCCTGGGTAACTCCTGTAGACAAGTTCCTCTCTGTTACTGGTGTCCTCCATGTTACCTGGGTAACTCCTGTTGCCTGGGTAACTCCTGTTGCCAAGCACCTGTCTCTTACCGGGGTCCTCTCTGTTGCCTGGGTAATGCCTGTTGCCTCGGTAACTCCTGTTGCCTGGGTAACTACTGTTGCCAGTGTAATTCCTGTTGCCAAGATCCTCTCTATTACCTGGGTAACTCCTGTTGACTGGTAACTCCTGTTGCCTGGGTAACTCCTGTTGCCTGGGTAACTCCTTTTGCCAACCTGCTCTCTGTTACCGGGGTCCACTCAGTTGCCTGTTAACTCCCGTTACCTGGGTAACTCTTGTTGCCAATCGCCTCTTTGTTACCTGGGTCCTCACTAGTATCTGGGTAACAAATGTTGCCAGGGTAACTCCTGTTGCCAAGCTCTTCTCTATTATCTGGGTAACTCCTGTTGCCTGGGTAAATCCTGTTGCCTGGGTAACTCCTGTAGACAAGTTCCTCTCTGTTACTGGTGTCCTCCATGTTACCTGGGTAACTCCTGTTGCCTGGGTAACTCCTGTTGCCAAGCACCTGTCTCTTACCAGGGTCCTCTCTGTTGCCTGGGTAATGCCTGTTGCCTCGGTAACTCCTGTTGCCTGGGTAACTACTGTTGCCAGTGTAATTCCTGTTGCCAAGATCCTCTCTATTACCTGGGTAACTCCTGTTGACTGGTAACTCCTGTTGCCTGTGTAACTCCTGTTGCCTGGGTAACTCCTGTTGCCTTGGTAACTCCTGTTTCCTGGGTAACTCCTGTTACCGAGCTCCTATTACCTGGGTAACGCCTGTTGCCTGGGTAACTCCTGTTACCTGAGTAACTCCTGTTGTCTGGGTAACTCCTGTTGCCTGGGTAACTCCTGTTGCCTAGGTAACTCCTGTTGCCTGGGTAACTCCTGTTGCGTGGCTAACTCCTGTTGCCAAGCTCCTCTCTGTTACCGGGGTCCTCTCTATTGCCTTGGTGACTCCTGTTGCCTGTGTAACTCCTGTTGCCAAGCTCCTCTCTGTTACTGGGGTCCTCTCTGTTTCCTGTGTAATTCCTCTTGCTTTGGTAACTCCTGTTGCCTGGGTAACTCTTGTTGTCAAGCTCCTCTCTGTTACCGGGGTCCTCCCTGTTGCCTGGGTAACTCCTGTTGCCTGGTTAACTCCTGTTGCCAAGCTCCTCACTGTTACCTCGTTATGTCCTGTTGCCTGGGTAGCTCCTGTTGCCTGGGTAACTCCTGTTGCCTGGGTAACTCCTTTTGCCTGGGTCACTGCTGTCGCCAATCTCCTCACTATTATCTGGGTAACTCCTGTTGCCAAGCTCCTCTCTGTTTCCTGGGTACCTCCTGTTGCCAAGCTCCTCTCTGTTACCTGCGTCCTCTCTGTTGCCTGGCTAACTACTGTTGCCAGGGTAACTCCTGTTACCAAGCTCCTCTTTATAACCTGGGTAACTCCTGATGCCTGGGTAACTCCTGTTGCCTGGGTAACTCGTGTTCCCAAGCTACTCTCTGTTACCGAGTTCCTCCCTGTTGCCTGGGTAACTCCTGTTGCCTGGGGAACTTCTGTTGCCAAGCTCCTCTCTGTTACCTGGTTAACTCCTTTTGCCAAGCTCCTCTGTGATACGTAGGTACTCTCTGTTGCCTGGATAACTACTGTTGCCAGGGTAAATCCTGTGGCAAAGCTCCTCACTATTACCTGGTTAACTCCTGTTGGGTGGGTAACTGCTGTTGCCAAGCTCCTGTGTTACCGGGGTCCTCTCTGTTGCCTTGGTAATTCCTGTTCCCTCGGTAACTCTTGTTGCCTGGGTAACTCCTGTTGCCAAAATACTCACTCTTACGTGGGTAACCCCTGTTGCCTGAGTAACTCCTGTTGCCAGGGAAACTCCTGATGCCGAGCTCCTCTCTAATACCTGTGTAACTCGTGTTGCCTGGGTAACTCCTATTGCCTGTGTAACTCCTGTGGCCAAGCTCCTCTCTGTTACCGCAGTCCTCTATTTTGCCTGGGTAACTCCTGTTGCCTGGGTAACTCCTGTTGCCAAGCACCTGTCTCTTACCGGGGTCCTCTCTGTTGCCTGGGTAATGCCTGTTGCCTCGGTAACTCCTGTTGCCTGGGTAACTACTGTTGCCAGGGTAATTCCTGTTGCCAATCTCCTCTCTATTACCTGGGTAACTCCTGTTGACTTGTAACTCCTGTTGTCTGGGTAAGTCCTGTTGCCTGGGTATCTCCTGTTGCCTAGCTCCTCTCTGTTACCGGGGTACACTCAGTTGCCTGTTAACTCCTGTTACCTGCGTAACTCCTGTTGTCAAGCTCCTCTCTGTTACCTGGGTCCTATCTGTTGCCTGGATAACTACTGTTACCTGGGTAACTCCTGTTGCCTGCGTAACTCCTGTTGCCTGGGTAACTCCTATTGCCAAGCTCCTCTCTGTTACCTGGGTCCTCTCTGTTGCGTGGGTAACTCCTGTTGCCTCGTTAAATCCTTTTGCCAAGCTCCAATGTGTTACCGCGGTCGTCGATTTTGCCTGGGTAACTCCTGTTGCCTGGGTAACTCCTGTTGCCAAACTCGTCTCTGTTACCGAGGTCCTCCCTGTTGCCTGGGTAACTCCTGTTGCCTGGGTAACTCCTGTTGCCAATCTCCTCTCTGTTACCAGTGTCCTCTCTGTTGCCTGGGTAATTCCTGTTTCCTGGGTAACTCCTGTTTCCTGGGTATCTCCTGTTGTCCAGCTCCTCTCTATTACCTGGGTCCTCACTGTTGCCTGTGTAACGACTGTTGGCAGGGTAACTCCTGTTGCCAAGCTCCTCTCTATTACCTGGGTAACTCCTGCTGCCTGGGTAACTCCTGATGCCTGGTTAACTCCTGTTGCCAATCTCCTCTATATTATCCGGCTAACTCCTGTTGCATGTGTAACTCCTGTTGCTTGGGTAACTCCTGTTGCCTAGGTAACTCCTGTTTCCTGGGTAACACCTGTTGCCAAGATCCTCTCTGTTATCTGGGTATCTCCCGTTGCCAAGCTCCTCTCTGTTACCTGCGTCCTCTCTGTTGCCTGGCTAACTACTGTTGCCAGGGTAACTCCTGTTACCAAGCTCCTCTTTATAACCTGGGTAACTCCTGATGCCTGGGTAACTCCTGTTGCCTGGGTAACTCGTGTTCCCAAGCTACTCTCTGTTACCGAGTTCCTCCCTGTTGCCTGGATAACTCCTGTTACCTGGGGAACTTCTGTTGCCAAGCTCCTCTCTATTACCTGGGTAACTGCTGTTGTCTGGATAACTCCTGTTGCCAAGCTCCTCTCTATTACCGGGGTAACTCCTGTTGCCTGGGTAACTCCTGTTGCCTAGGTAACTCCTTTTTCCGGGGTAACTCCTGTTTCCAAGTTCCTCTCTGTTACCTGGGTCCTCTCTATTTCCTGGATAACTACTCTTGCCAGGGTAACTCCTCGTCCCATGCTCCTCTCTATTACCTGGGTAACTCTTGATGCCTGGGTAACTCCTGTACCCTGGGTAACACCTGTTGCCGAGCTTCTCTCTATTACCTGGGTAACTCCTGTTGCCTGCCTAACTCCTTTTGCCTGGGTAACTCCTGTTGCGAAGCACCTCTGTGTTACGTTGCTCCTCTCTGTTTCCTGGGAAACTACTGTAGCCAGGGTAATCCCATTGCCGAGCTCCTCTCTATGACCTGAGTAACTTCTCTTGCGTGGGAAACTCCTGTTGCATGGGTAACTCCTGTTGCCTAGCTCATCTCTGTTACCGGGGTCCTCCCTGTGTCTTGAGTAACTCCTGCTGCCGGGGTAACTCCTGTTGCCAAGCTCCTCTGTGTGACTGTGGTTGTCCCTGTTGCCTGGGTTATTCCTGTTGCCTCGGTAACTGCTGTTGCCTTGGTAACTCCTGTTGCCTGGGTAACTCCTGTTGCCAAGCTCCTCTCTGTTACTGGGGTCCTCCCTGTTGCCCGGGTTACTCCTGTTGCCTGGGTAACTCCAGTTGCCAAGCTCCTATCTGTTACTGAGGTCCTCCCTGTAGCGTGGGTAATTTCTGTTGCCTCGGTAAATACTATTGCCTGGGTAACTCCTGTTGCCAAGCTCCTCTCTGTTACTGGGGTCCTCCCTGTTGCCTGGGTAACTCTTGTTGCCTGGGTACTTCCTGTTACCAAGCTCATCTTTGTTACCTGTGTCCTATCTGTTGCCTGGGTAACTACTGTTGCCAGGGTAACTCCTGTTGCTGACCTCCTATCTATTACTTGGGTAAGCCCCGTGGCCTGGGAAACTCCTGTTGCCTGGGTAACTCCTGTTGCCTGGGTAACTCCTATAACCTGCATAACTCCTGTTGTGAAGCTCCTCTCTGTTAGCTGGGTAACTCCTGTTGCCAGGGTAACTACTATTGCCTGGGTAACTACTCTTGCCTGGTTAACTCCTGTATCCAAGATCCTCTGTGTTACCGGGATCCTCCCTGTTTCCTGGGTAATTCCTATTGCTTGGGTAACTCCTGTTGCCATCTCCTCTCTGTTACTGGGGTGCTCTCTGATTCCTGGGTAATTTCTGTTGCATCGGTATCTCCTGTTGCCTGGATAACTGCTCTTGACAAGCTTCTCTCTGTTACCGGGGTCTTCCCAGTTGCCTGGGTAACTCCTGTTCACTGGGTAACTCCAGTTGCCAAGATCCTCTCTGTTACCTGTGTCCTCTCTGTTGCCTGGGTAACTATTGTTGACAGGGTTTTTCCTGTTGCCGAGCTCCTCTCTATTACCTCAGTAACTGCTGTTGCCAGGGTAACTCCTGTTGTCTGGGTAACTCTTGTTGCCAAACTCCTGTCTGTTACCGGGGTTCTCCATGTTTCCTGGGTAACTCATGTTGCTTGGGTAACTCCTGTTGCCAAGCTCCTCTCTGTTACCGAGGTCCTCTCTGTTGCCTGAGTAATTCCTGTTGCCTTGGTTACTCCTGTTGCCTGGGTAACTCCTGTTGCCAAGCTCCTCTCTGTTACCGGGGTCCTCTCTTTTGCCTTAGTAACTCCTGTTGCCTGTGTAACTCCTGTTGCCAAGCTCCTCTCTGTTACTGGGGTCCTCTCTGTTTCCTGTGTAATTCCTCTTGCTTTGGTAACTCCTGTTGCCTGGGTAACTCTTGTTGTAAAGCTCCTCTCTGTTACCGGGGTCCTCCCTGTTGCCTGGGTAACTCTTGTTGCCTGGTTAACTCCTGTTGCCAAGCTCCTCACTGTTACCTCGTTAAGTCCTGTTGCCTGGGTAGCTCCTGTTGCCTGGGTAGCTCCTGTTGCATGGGTAACTCCTTTTGCCTGGGTCACTGCTGTCGCCAATCTCCTCACTGTTATCTGGGTAACTCCTGTTGCCAAGCTCCTCTCTTTTTCCTGGGTACCTCCTTTTGCCAAGCTCCTCTCTGTTACCTGCGTCCTCTCTGTTGCCTGGCTAACTACTGTTGCCAGGGTAACACCTGTTACCAAGCTCATCTTTATAACCTGGGTAACTCCTGATGCCTGGGTAACTCCTGTTGCCTGGTTAACTGCTATTGCCAATCTCCTCTGTGATACGTAGGTACTCTCTGTTGCCTGGATAACTACTGTTGCCAGGGTAAATCCTGTGGCAAAGCTCCTCACTATTATCTGGTTAACTCCTGTTGGGTGGGTAACTGCTGTTGCCAAGCTCCTCTCTGTTACCGGGGTCCTCTCTGTTGCCTGGGTAACTCCTGTTGCCTGGGTAACTCCTGTTGCCAAGCACCTGTCTCTTACCGGGGTCCTCTCTGTTGCCTGGGTAATTCCTGTTCCCTCGGTAACTCCTGTTGCCTGGGTAACTCCTGTTGCCAAACTCCTCACTCTTACGTGGGTAATCCCTCTTGCCTGGGTAACTCCTGTTGCCAGGGAAACTCCTGATGCCGAGCTCCTCTCTAATACCTGTGTACCTCGTGTTGCCTGGGTAACTCCTATTGCCTGTGTAACTCCTGTGGCCAAGCTCCTCTCTGTTACCCGGGTCCTCCCTGTTGCCTGGGTAACTCCTGTTGCCAAGCTCCTCTCTGTTACCGTGGTCCTCTATTTTGCCTGGGTAACTCCTGTTGCCTGGGTAACTCCTGTTGCCAAGCATCTGTCTCTTACCGGGGTCCTCTCTGTTGCCTGGGTAATGCCTGTTGCCTCGGTAACTCCTGTTGCCTGGCTAACTACTGTTGCCAGGGTAATTCCTGTTGCCAATCTCCTCTCTATTACCTGGGTAACTCCTGTTGACTTGTAACTCCTGTTGTCTGGGTAAGTCCTGTTGCCTGGGTATCTCCTGTTGCCTAGCTCCTCTCTGTTACCGGGGTACACTCAGTTGCCTGTCAACTCCTGTTACCTGCGTAACTCCTGTTGTCAAGCTCCTCTCTGTTACCTGGGTCCTCTCTGTTGCGTGGGTAACTCCTGTTGCCTCGGTAAATCCTTTTGCCAAGCTCCAATGTGTCACCTTGGTCGTCGATTTTGCCTGGGTAACTCCTGTTGCCTGGGTAACTCCTGTTGCCAAACTCGCTTCTGTTACCGAGGTCCACCCTGTTGCCTGGGTAACTCCTGTTGCCTGGGTAACTCCTGTTGCCAATCTCCTCTCTGTTACCAGTGTCCTCTCTGTTGCCTGGGTAATTCCGGTTTCCTGGGTAACTCCTGTTTCCTGGGTATCTCCTGTTGTCAAGCTCCTCTCTATTACCTGGGTCCTCAATGTTGCCTGTGTAACGACTGTTGGCAGGGTAGCTTCTGTTGCCAAGCTCCTGTCTATTACCTGGGTAACTCCTGCTGCTTGGGTAACTCCCATTGCCTGGTTAACTCCTGTTGCCAATCTCCTCTATATTATCCGGCTAACTCCTGTTGCGTGTGTAACTCCTGTTGCTTGGGTAACTCCTGTTGCCTAGGTAACTCCTGTCTCCTGGGTAACACCTGTTGCCAAGATCCTCTCTGTTATCTGGGTATCTCCCGTTGCCAAGCTCCTCTCTGTTACCTGCATCCTCTCTGTTGCCTGGCTAACTACTGTTGCCAGGGTAACTCCTGTTACCAAGCTCCTCTTTATAACCTGGGTAACTCCTGATGCCTGGGTAACTCCTGTTGCCTGGGTAACTCGTGTTCCCCAGCTACTCTCTGTTACCGAGTTCCTCCCTGTTGCCTGGGTAACTCTTGTTGCCTGGGTAACTCCTGTTACCAGGGTAATTCCTGTTGCCGAGCTCCTCTTGATTACCTGTGTAACTCCTGATGCCTGGGTAACTCCTGTTGCCTGGGTAACTCGTGTTCCCCAGCTACTCTCTGTTACCGAGTTCCTCCCTGTTGCCTGGGTAACTCCTGTTGCCTGGGTAACTCCTGTTGCCAAGCTCCTCATTGTTACCTGGGTAACTCCTGTTACCAGGGTAATTCCTGTTGCCGAGCTCCTCTTGATTACCTGTGTAACGCCTGTTGCCTGGGTAACTCCTGTTGCAAAGCTCCTCTCTGTTACCGGGGTTGTCTCTGTTCACTGGGTAATCACTGTTGCCTCAGTAACTCCTGTTGCCTTGGTAACTACTGTTGCCAGGGTAACTCCTGATGCTAAGCTCCTCGCTGTTACCTGGCTAACTCCTGTTGCCTGGGTAAATCCTGTTGCCTGGGTAACTCCTGTTGCCTGGGTATCTCCTGTTTTCAAGGTCCTCTCTGTAACCTGGGTCCTCACTGTTGACTTGGTATCTCCTGTTGCCTGGGTAACTCCCCTTGCCATGCTCCTCTCTGTTACCGGGGTCCTCTCTGTTGCATGGGTAATTCCTGTTGCATCGGTAACTCCTATAGCCTGGGTAAGTGCTGTTGCCTGGTTCACTCCTGTTGCCAAACTCCTCTCTGTTACCTGGGTGCTCTCTGTTGCGTTGGTAACTATCGGTTCCTGGATATCTCCTGGTGCCAAGCTCCTCTATGTTACCGGGGTCCTCCCTGTTGCCTGAGTAACTCCTGTTGCCTGGGTAACTCCTGTTGCCACGCTCCTCTCTGTTACCGGGGTCCTCTCTGTTGCATGGGTAATTCCTGTTGCCACGGTAACTCCTGTTGCCTGAGTAACTCCTGTTGCCAAGCTCCTCACTGTTACCTGGTGAACTGCTGTTGACAAGCTCCACTCTGTTTCCTGGGTCCTCTCTGTTCCCTGGATAACTACTGTTGCCAGGGTAACTCCTGTTGCCAAGCTCCTCACTGTTACGGGGGTAACTCCTGTTGATTGGGTAACTACTGTTGCCCGGGTAACTCCTGTTACCTGGGTAACTCCTGATTCCTGGGTATCTCTTGTTGCCAAGGTCCTCTCTGTTACCTGGGTCCTCTCTGTTGCCTGGGTAACTACTGTTGCAAGGGAAACTCCTGTGGGCAAGCTCCTCTCTGTTATTGTGGTCCACCCTGATGCCTGTTAACTCCTGTTGCCAAGCTCCTCACTGTTACATGAGTAACTCCTGTTGCCTGGGTAACTCCTGTTACCTGCGTAACTCCTGTTGCCTGGGTAACTCCTGTTGCCTGGGTAACTCCTGTTGCTGAGCTCCACTCTGTTACTGGGGTCCTCTCTGTTTCCTGTGTAATTCCTGTTGCTTTGGTAAGTCCTGTTGCCTGGGTAAATCCTGTTAACTGGGTAAATCCTGTTGCTAAGCTCCTCTCTGTTCCCGTGGTCCTCCCTGTTTTCTGGGTAACTCCTGATGCCTGGGTATCTGCTGTTGCCAAAATCCTCTGGTACTGGGGTCCGCTCTGTTGCCTGCGTAATTCCTGTTGACACAGTAACTCCTGTTCCCTGGGTAACTCCTGTTGCCAAGCTCCTCATTGTTACCTGGGTAACTCCTGTTGCCTGGGTATCTCCTGTTGCAAAGCTCCTCTCTGTTACCGGGGTCTTCTCTGTTCACTGGGTAATCCCTGTGGCCTCAGTAACTCCTGTTGCCTGGGTAACTACTGTTTACAGGGTAACTTCTGTTGCCAAGCTCCTTTCTATTAAAAGGTTAACTCCTGTTGACTGGGTAAATCCTGTTGCCTGGGTAACTCCTGTTGTCAAGCTCCTCTCTGTAACCTGGGTCCTCACTGTTGCCTTGGTAACTACTGTTGCCAGGGTAACTCTTGTTGCCAAGCTCCTGGCTATTACCTGGCTAACTCCTGTTGCCTGGGTAAATCCTGTTGCCTGGGAACCTACTGTTGCCGAGCGCCTCACTGTTAACTGGGTAACCGCTGTTGCCTGGGTAACTCCTCTTGCCTGGGTAACTCCTGTTGCCTGGATAACAACTGTTGTCAAGCTCCTCGTTGTTACCTGGGTTACTCCTGTTACCAGGGTAATTCCTGTTGCCGAGCTCCTCTTTATTACCTGGGTAACAACTGTTCCCTGGGTAACTCCTGATGCCAAGCTCCTCTCTGTTACCGGGGTCCTCTCTGTTCACTGGGTAATCCCTGTTGCCTCAGTAACTCCTGTTGCCTGGGTAACAACTGTTGCCACGGCAACTCCTGTTGCCAAGCTCCTTTCTAATACAAGGTTAACTCCTGCTGACTGAGTAACACCAGTTTACTGGATGTCGTGTTGCCAAGATCCTCTCCGTTATCTGGGTACCTCCTGTTGCCAAGCTCCTCTCTGTTACCTGTGTCCTCTCTGTTTCCTGGGTAACTACTGTTGCCAGGGTAACTCCTGTTGCCAAGCTCCTCTCTATAACCAGTGTAACTCCTGTTGCCTGGGTACCTCCTGTTCCCTGGGTAACTCCTGTTGCCAAGCTACTCACTGTTACCTGGGTAACTCCTGTTGCATGGGTAACTCCTGTTGCATGGGTAACTCCTGTTGCCAAGCTCCTCACTCTTACCTGTGAGCTCCTGTTGCCTGGGTAACTCCTGTTGCCAAGCTCCTCACTGTTACCTGTGTAACTCCTGTTGCTTGGGTAATTCCTGTTGACTGGGTAGCTCCTGTTGCCAAGCTCCTCCCTCTTACCTGGCTAACTCCTGTTACCTGGGTAACTCCTGTTGCCTCGGTAACTCCTGCTGCCTGGGTAACTCCTGTTACCTGAGTAACTCCTGTTGCCTGGGTAACTTCTGTTGCCAAGCTCCTCTCTGTTACCTGAGTCCTCTCTGTTGCGTGGGTAACTCCCGGGACCTGGATATCTCCTGTTGCCAAGCTCCTCTCTGTTAACGTGGTTCTCACTTTTGACTGGGTTACTCTTGTTGCCTGGGTAACTCCTGTTGCCAAGCTCCTCACTGTTTTGTGGGTAACTCCTGTTGATTGGGTAACTACTGTTGCCTGGCTAACTCCTGTTACCTGGGTAACTCCTGTTGCCTCGGTAACTCCTGCTGCCTGGGTAACTCCTGTTGCCAAGCTCGTCAATGTGAGCTGGGTAACTCCTTTTGCCTGGATAACCCCTGTTTTCTGGGTAACTCCTGTTGCCAAGCTCCTCCCTGTTACCTGGGTAACTCCTGTTGATTGGGTAACACCTGTTGCGTGGGTAACTCCTGTTGCCTGGGTAACTCCTGTTACCTGGGTAACTCCTGTTGCCAGGAAAACTCCTGTTGCCGAGCTCCTCTCGGTTACTGGGGTCCACTCTGTTTCTGTGTAATTCCTGTTGATTCGGTAACTACTGTTGACTGGGTAACTCTTGTTATCAAGCTCCTCTCTGTTTCCTGGGTCCTTTCTGTTGCCTTGGTAACTACTGTTGCCTCGGTAACTCCTGATCCCTGGGTAACTCCTGTTGCCAAGCTCCTCACTGTTACCTGGGAGCTCCTGTTGCCTGGGTAACTCCTTTTGCCAAGCTCCACACTGTTACCTGGGTAACTCCTGTTGCCTGGGTAGCTCCTGTTGCCTGGGTAACTCCTGTTGCCTGGGTAACTCCTGTTGCCAAGCTCCTCACTCTTACGAGGGTAACTCCTGTTGATTGGGTAAATACTGTTGCCCGGGTAACTCCTGTTACCTGGGTAACTCCTGATTCCTGGGTATCTCCTGTTGCCAAGCTCCTCTCTGTTACCTGGGTAACTCCTGTTGCCAAGCGCCTCTCTGTTACCTGGGTCCTCTCTGTTACCTGGATAACTACTGTTGCCAGGGTAACCCCTGTTGCCAAGTTCTCTCTATTACCTGGGTAACTCCTGTTGCCTGGGTAACTCCTGTTGCCTAGTAAGTCCTGTTACCAAGCTCCTCTCTATTACCTGGGTCTTCTCTGTTGCCTGGGTAACTACTGTTGCCTCGGTAACCCCTGTGTCCTGGGTAACTCCAGTTGCCAAGCTCCTCACTGTTACCTGGGTAACTCCTGTTGCCTGGATAACTCCTGTTGCCAAGCTCCTCTCTGTTACTGTGGTCCACCCTGATGCCTGGTAACTCCTGTTGCAAAACTCCTCTCTGTTTCCGGGGTCGTCCTGGTTTCCTGGGTAACTCCTTTTGCCTGGGTATCTCCTATTGCCAAGCTCCTGTTACCTAGTTCCTCTCTGTTGCGTGGGTAACTCCTGTTGCCTGGGAAAATCCTTTTGCCAAGCTTCTCTCTGTTACCGCGGACCTCCCTGTTGCCTGTGTAACTCCTGTTGCCTGGGTAACTCCAGTTGCCAAGCTCTTCTCTGTTACCTGGGTCCTCTCTGTTGCGTGGGTAACTCCTGTTCCCTGGGTATATCCTGTTGCCAATCTTCTCTCTGTTACCTTGGTCCTCCCTGTTGCCTGGGTAACTCCTGTTGCCAAGCTCCTCTCTGTTACCAGGTTAACTCCTGTTGCCAAGTGCCTCTCTGTTACCTGGGTCCTCTCTGTTGCCTGGATAAGTACTGTTGCCAGGGTAACCCCTGTTGCCAAGCTCCTCTCTATTACCAGGTTATCTCCTGTTGCCTGGGTAACTCCTGTTGCCTGAGTAACTCCTGTTGCTTGTGTAACTACTGTTGCCAGGGTAACTCCTGTTGCCAACCTCCTTTCTATTACAAGGTTAACTCCTGTTGACTGGGTAAATCCGGTTTCCTGGGTAACTCCTGTTGCCTTGGTAACTCCTGTTGCCGAGCTCCTCTCTATTCCTCCGGTCCTCTCAGTTCCCTGGGTAATGCCAGTTGCCTCGGTAACTCCTGTTACCTGGGTAACTACTGTTGCGAGGGTAATTCCTGTTTCCAAGCTCCTGTATATTACCTAGGTAACTCCTGTTGACTCGGTAACTCCTGTTGCCTCGGTAACTCCTGTTGCCTGGGTAACACCTGTTGCTAAGTTCCTCTTTGTTACTGCGGTCCTCTCTCTTGCCTGGGTAATTCCTGTTGCCTCTATAAATCCTGTTGCCAGGAAAACTCCTGTATCCAAGTTCCTCTGTTAACGGGGACCTCTCTGTTGCCTGGGTAATTCCTGTTGCCTGGGTAACTCCTGTTGCCAAGCTACTCTCTGTTACGAGGTTAACTCCTGTTACCAAGCGCCTCTCTGTTACCTGGGTCCTCTCTGTTGCCTGGATAACTACTGTTGCCAGGGTAACCCGTGTTGCCAAGCTCCTCTCTATTACCAGGGTATCTGCTGTTGCCTGGGTAACACCTGTTGTCTGAGTAACTCCTGTTACCAAGCTCCTCTCTATTACCTGAGTCCTCTCTTTTGCCTGGGTAACTACTGTTGCCTGGGTAACTCCTGTTGCCTGGGTGACTCCAGTTGCCAAGCTCCTCACTGTTACCTGGGTAACTCCAGTTGCCTGGATAACTCCTCATGCCAAGCTCCTCTCTGTTACCGTGGTCCACCCTGATGCCTGGTATCTTCTGTTTGTTGCCAAGCTCCTCTTTGTTTCCAGGGTCGTCCCTGTTGCCTGGGCAACTCCTTTTGCCTTGATATCTCCTATAGCCAAGCTCCTCTCTGTTACCTGGGTCCTCTCTGTTGGGTGGGTAACTCCTCTTGCCTGGATAGCTCCTGTTTCCAAGGTCCTTACTGTTACGTGGGTAACTCCTGTTTACTGGGTAACTGCTGTTGCCAAACTCTTGTTTGTTACCTGGGTAACTCCTGTTGCCAGGGAAACTCCTGTTGCCGAGCTCCTCTCGGTTACTGGGGTCCTCTGTGTTTCCTGTGTAATTCCTGTTGCTTTGGTAACTCCTGTTGCCTGGGTAACTCCTGTTGCCAAGCTCCTCTCTGTTGCCGGGGTCCTCCCTGTTGCCTGGTTTACTCCTGTTGCCTGGATAACTCCTGTCGCTAAGCTCCTCTCTTTTATCCGGGCCCTCCCTGTTTCCTCGATAATTCATGTTGCCTCGGTAATTCCTTTTGCCTGGATAACTCCTGTTGTCAAGCTCCTCACTCTTACCTGGGTAACTCCTGTTGCCTGGTTAGCTACTGTTGCCAAGCTCCTCTCTGTTACAGTGATCCCCCCTGTTCCCTGGGTAACCCCTGTTCCCTCAGTAACTCTTGTTGCCAAGCTCCTCTCTGATATGTTGGTCCTCTCTGTTGCCTCGGGAACTCCTGTTGCCTGGGTAACTAATGTTGCCGGTGTAACTACTGTTGCCTGGGTAACTCCTGTTGCCGGGGTAACTCCTGTTGCATGGGTAACTTCTGTTGCCAAGCTCCTCTCTGTTACCTGGGTTACTCCTGTTGCCAAGCTCCTCTCCGTTAACTGGTTGCTCTCTGTTGCCTGGGTAACTACTGTAGCCACGGTAATTCCTCTTACCAAGCTCCTCTCTTTTACATGGGTAACTCCAGTTGCCTGGGTAACTCCTGTTGCCGGGGTAACTCCTGTTACCTAGCTCCTCTCTGTTACCCGGTTCCTCTCTGTTCCCTGGGTAACTCCTGTTGCCTGGGTAACTCATGTTGCCAAGCTCCTCTCTTTTACCTCGGTATCTCCGGTTGCCAAGCTCCTCTCTGTTACCGGGGTCCTCTCTGTTACCTGGGTAATTCCCGTTGCCTCTGTAAATCCTGTTGCCTGGAAAATTCCTGTTTCCAAGTTCCTCTGTTAATGGGGTCCTCTCTGTTACCTGGGTAATTCCTGTTGCCTGGGTAACTCTTGTTGCTTGGGTAACGCCTGTTGCCAAGGTACTCTCTGTTACCTGGTTAACTCCTGTTGCCAAGCTCCTCTCTGTTCCCTGGGTCCTCTCTGTTGCCTGGGTAACTACTGTTGCCTGGGTAACTCCTGTTGCCTAGGAAATTCCAGTTGCCAAGCTCCTCACTGTTACCTGGGTAACTCCTGTTGCCTGGGTAACTCCTGTTGCCGAGCTACTCTCTATTACTGGGGTCCTCTCTGTTTCCTGTGTAATTCCTGTTTCATCGGTAACTCCTGTTGCCTGGGTAACTCTTGTTTGTCAAGCTCCTCTCTGTTACCGGGGTCCTCCCTGTTGCCTGGTTAACTCCTGTTGCCTGAGTAACTCCTGTTGCCAAGCTCCTCTCTGTTACCTGGGTCCTGTCTGTTACCTGGGTAACTGTTGTTGCCTGGGTAACTCCTGCTGCCTGGGTAACTCCTGTTGCCAAGCTCCTCACTGTTACCGGGGTAATTCCCTTTGCCTGGTAACTCGTTTTGCCTGAGTACCTCTTGTTGCCAGGGTAACTCCTTTTGCCAAGCTCCTCACTGTTACCTGGGTAACTCCTGTTGATTGGGTAACTCCTGTTGCCTGGATAACTCCTGTTGCCTGGATAACTCCTGTTGCCTGGGTAACTCCTGTTGCTAAGCTCCTCTCTGTTACTAGTGTCCTCCCTGTTACTTGGGTAACTCCTGTTGCCTGGGTAACTACTATTGCCAGGGTAATTCCTGTTTCCAAGCTCCTCTCTATTACCTGGGTAACTCCTGTTGACTGGGTATCTCCTGTTGCCTGGGTAACTCTTGTTGCCAACCTCCTCTGTGTTACAGGGGTCCACTCAGTTGCCTGGTAACTCCTGTCACCTGGGTAACTCCTGTTGTCAGGCTCCTCTTTGTTACCTGTGTCCTCACTGTTGCCTGGGTCACTACTGTTGCCAGAGTAATTCCTGTTGCCAAGCTCCTCTCTTTTACCCGGGTAACTCCTGTTGCCTGGGTAACTCCTGTTGCCAGGGAAACTCCTGTTGCCGAGCTCCTCTGTGTTACTGGATTTCTCTCTGTTTCCTGTGTAATTCCTGTTGCTTCGGTAACTCCTGTTCACTCGGTAACTCTTGTTGTACACCTAATCTCTATTACCGGGGTCCTCCCTGTTGCCTGGTTAACTCCTGTTGCCTGAGTAACTCCTGTTGCCAAGATCCTCTCTGTTACCTGGGTTCTCTCTATTGCCAGGGTAACTCCTGTTGCCTGGGTAACTCCTGTTGCCTGGGTAACTCCTGTTGCCAAGCTCCTCTCTTTTACCTAGGTAACACCGGTTGCCAAGCTCCTCTCTGTTACCTGGGTCCTCTCTGTTGCCTGGGTAACTACTGTTGCCAGGGTAACTCCTGTTGCCAAGCTCCTCTCTGGTACCGCGGTCATCCCTTTTGCCTGGGTAACTCCTATTGCCTGGGTAACTCCTGTTGCCAAGCTCCTCTCTGGTACTGGGGTCCTCTCTCTTGCCTGGGTAATTCCCGTTGCCTCTGTAAATCCTGTTGCCTGGAAAACTCCTGTTTCCAAGTTTCTCTGTTAACGGGGTCCTCTCTGTTACCTGGGTAATTCCTGTTGCCTGGGTAACTCTTTTTGCCTGGGTAACTCCTGTTGCCAAGGTACTCTCTGTTACCTGGTTAACTCCTGTTGCCAAGCTCCTCTCTGTTCCCTGGGTCCTCTCTGTTGCCTGGGTAACTACTGTTGCCTGGGTAACTCCTGTTGCCTAGGAAATTCCAGTTGCCAAGCTCCACACTGTTACCTGGGTAACTCCTGTTGCCTGGGTAACTCCTGTTGCCTGGGTAACTCCTGTTGCCGAGCTACTCTCTGTTACTGGGGTCCTCTCTGTTTCCTGTGTAATTCCTGTTTCATCGGTAACTCCTGTTGCCTGGGTAACTCTTGTTTGTCAAGCTCCTCTCTGTTACTGGGGTCCTCCCTGTTGCCTGGTTAACTCCTGTTGCCTGAGTAACTCCTGTTGCCAAGCTCCTCTCTGTTACCTGGGTCCTCTCTGTTACCTGGGTAACTGTTGTTGCCTGGGTAACTCCTGCTGCCTGGGTAACTCTTGTTGCCAAGCTCCTCACTGTTACCTGGGTAACTCCCTTTGCCTGGTAGCTCGTTTTGCTTGGGTACCTCTTGTTGCCAGGGTAACTCCTTTTGCCAAGCTCCTCACTGTTACCTGGGTAACTACTGTTGATTGGGTAACTCCTGTTGCCTGGATAACTCCTGTTGCCTAGGTAACTCCTCTTGCTAAGCTCCTCTCTGTTACTTGGGTCCTCCCTGTTACTTGGGTAACTCCTGTTGCCTGGGTAACTAATGTTGCCAGGGTAATTCCTGTTGCCAAGCTCCTCTCTATTACCTGGGTAACTCCTGTTGACTGGGTATCTCCTGTTGCCTGGGTAACTCTTGTTGCCAACCTCCTCTGTGTTACAGGGGTCCACTCAGTTGCCTGGTAACTCCTGTCACCTGGGTAACTCCTGTTGTCAGACTCCTCTTTGTTACCTGTGTCCTCACTGTTGCCTGGGTCACTACTGTTGCCAGAGTAATTCCTGTTGCCAAGCTCCTCTCTATTACCCGGGTAACTCCTGTTGCCTGCGTAACTCCTGTTGCCAGGCAAACTCCTGTTGCCGAGCTCCTCTGTGTTACTGGATTTCTCTCTGTTTCCTGTGTAATTCCTGTTGTTTCGGTAACTCCTGTTCACTCGGTAACTCTTGTTGTACACCTAATCTCTGTTACCGGGGTCCTCCCTGTTGCCTGGTTAACTCCTGTTGCCTGAGTAACTCCTGTTGCCAAGATCCTCTCTGTTACCTGGGTTCTCTCTATTGCCAGGGTAACTCCTGTTGCCTGGGTAACTCCTGTTGCCTGGGTAACTCCTGTTGCCAAGCTCCTCTCTTTTACCTGGGTAACACCGGTTGCCAAGCTCCTCTCTGTTACCTGGGTCCTCTCTGTTGCCTGGGTAACTACTGTTGCCAGGGTAACTCCTGTTGCCAAGCTCCTCTCTGGTACCGCGGTCATCCCTGTTGCCTGGGTAACTCCTGTTGCCTGGGTAACTCCTGTTGCCAAGCTCCTCTCTGGTACCGGGGTCCTCCCTGTTGCCTCGGGAACTCCTGTTGCCTGGGAAATCCTGTTGCCTGGGGAACTCCTGTTGGTAAGCTCCTCTCTGTTACCGGGGTCCTCCATGTTGCCTGGGTAACTCCTGTTGCCTGGTAAGTCCTGTTGTCAAGCTTCTCTCTGTTACCAGGGTCCTCTTAGTTGCCTGGGTAACTCCTGTTGCCTGGGTAACTCTTGATGCCAAGCTCCTGTCTGTTACCAGGGTCTTACCTGTTGCCTGGGTTACTCCTGTTGCCTCGGTATCTCCTTTTGCCTGGATAAATCCTGTTGCCACGCTCCTAACAGTTACCTGAGTAAGTCCTGTTGTCTGGGTAACTCCTGTTGCCTGAGTAACTACTGTTGCCTGGGTAACTCCTGTTGCCAAGCTAATCTCTGTTACCTGGGTAACTCCTGTTCCCAGGGTAACTCCTGTTGCCTGGGTAACTCCTGTTGCCTGGGTAACTCCTGTTGCCTTGGTAACTCCCGTTACCAAGCTCCTCTCTGCTACCGGGGTCCTCCCCGTTGCCGGTGCAACTCCTGTTTCCTGGGTAACTGCTGTTGCCAAGCTCATCTCTGTTACCGGGGGTCCTCCTTGTTGCCTGGGTAACTCCTGTTGCCTGGTTAACTCCTGTTGCCAAATTCCTCTCTGTTACCGGGGTCCTCTCTGTTGCCTGGGTAAGTCCTTTTGCCTGGGTAAGTCCTGTTGCCAAGCTCCTCTCTGTTTCCGGGGTCCTCTCTGTTGCCTTGGTAACTGCTATTGCCTGGGTTACTCCTGTTGCCTGGGTAACTGCTGTTGTCAATCTCCTCTCTGTTACCGGGGTCTTCTCTGTTGCCTGGTTAATTCCTGTTTCCGTGGTAACTCCTGTTGCCAAGCTCCTCTCTGTTACCGGGTTCATCCATGTTGCTTGGGAAACTTCTGTTGCAAAACTCCTCTCTGTTTCCCGGGGTCCTCTCTGTTGCCTGGGTAACTACTGTTGCCTGGGTAACTCCTGTTGCCTGGGTTACTCATGTTGCCTATGTTACTCCTTTTGCCTGGGTAACTCCTGTTAGCAAGCTCCTCCCTTTTACATAGCTCCTCACTGTTGCTTGGGTAATGCCTGTTGCCAAGCTCTTCTCTGTTACCGGGGTCCTCTCAGTTGGCTGGGTAACTCCTGTTTCCTGGGTAACTTCTGTTGCCAAGCTCCTCTGTGTTACCAGGTTCCTCACTGTTGCCTGGGAACCTCCTGTTTCCTGGGTAACTCCTATTGTCAAGCTTCTCTCTGTTACCAGCGTCCTCTCTGTTGCCTGGGTTCTCCCTGTTACCTAGGCCCTCACTGTTACCTGGCCCCTTCACGTTACCTGGGTCCTTCCCGTTGCGTGGTTCCTTCCCAATACCCGGGTCCTCCCCGTTGCCTGGATCCTCCCTGTTGCCTGCGCCCTTCCCAATGCCTGTGTCTTCCCTGTGGCCTGGGCAATCCATGTTGGCTGCGGCCTTTCTGATGCCAAGCTCCTCTCTGTAACCTGACTCTTCCCCGTTGCCTGGCTCCTTCACATTACCTGGGTCCTTCACTTTGCCTAGATCTTCCCCAATGCCTGGGTCCTCCCCGTTGCCTGTGTTCTCCCTGTAGCCTGGGTCCTTCCTGTTTCCCTGCTTCTCTGATACCTAGGTCATATCTGTTTCCTGGGTCTCCTTGTTGCCTGTGTCCTTCGTGTTGCCAAGCTCCTCTCTGTTACCTCGGTCCTCTCTGTTGCCTCGGTGTTCTGTTACCTGGGTCCTTCACATTACCTGGGTCCTTCCCGTTGCCTGGATCCTCCCCAATGCCTGGGTCCTAGCCAAAGCCTGGGTCCTCCCTGTTGCCTGGGTCCTTTCTGATGCCAATCTCCTCCCTGTTACCTGGGTCCTCTCTGTTGCCTGTATCCTCCACGTTGCTTGGGACCTCCCTGTTAAATAGGCCCTCACTGTTACCTGGCTCCTTCACGTTATCTGCGTCCTTCCCATTGCCTGGATCCTCCCCAATGCCTGGGTCCTCCCCGTTACCTGGGTTGTTTCTGTAGCCTGGGACCTTCCTGTTGCCAAGATCCTCTCTGTTACCCCGGTCCTCCCCATTGCCTGGATCCTCCATGTTGCCTGGGTTCTTCCTTTTACCTAGGCCCTCACTGTTACCTGGCTCCTTCACATTACCTGGGTACTTCCAGTTACCTGGAACCTCCTGAAAGCCTGGGTCCTCCCCGTTGCCTGGGTCCTCAATGTTGCCTGGGTCCTTCCTGTTACCTAGGGCCTCACTCCTACCTGGCTCCTTCACGTTACCTGGATCCTTCCGGTTGCCTGGATCCTTCACAATCCCTGGGTCATCACGGTTGTCTGGATCCTTCCTGTTACAAATTTCCTCTCTGTTACCTGGATTGTCTCTGTTGCCTGGGTCCTCCCTGTTACCTAGGCCCTCACTGTAACCTGGCTTCTTCATGTTACCTGGTTCTTACCCATTGTCTGCTTCCTACCTGTTGCCAATCTACTCTCTCTTTCCTGGGTCCTCCCTGTACCCTGGGTCATTCCTGTTGCCAAACTCCTCTCTGTTACCTGGGTACTCTGTTGCATGTGTCCTTCTATTCCCTGAGTGCTTCACGTTACCTGGGTCACTCCGGTTGCCTGGAACTTCCCCCATGCCTCAGTCCTCCCCGTTGCCTGGGTCCTCCCTGTTGCCGGGGTCCTGCCTATTTCCAAGTTCCTCCCTGTTTCTTGTTACCTCTCTGTTGCCTGGGTCCTCCCTGTTGCCTGGGTCCTCCCTGTTGCCAAGCTCCTCTCTGTTACCTGGGTCCTCTCTGTTGCCTGGGTCCTCCCTGTTACCTAGGAACTCACTGTTACCTGGCTCCTTCACGTTTCCTGGTCCGTGCCCGTTGAATGGATCCTCCCCAATGCCTCAGTCTTCCCCGTTGCTTAGGTTCTCCTTGTTGCCTGGGTCCTATCTGTTGCCAAGCTCCTCTCTGTTACCTGAGTCTTCTCTGTTGCCTAGGTCCTATCTTTTTCCAGGTTCCTCCCGGTTGCCGAGCTCCTCTCTGTTACCTGGGTCATCTCTGTGGCCTGGGTCCTCCCTTTTTCCTGGGTGCTTCCTTTTGCCAAGCTCCCCCATGTTACCTGGGTCCTCTCTGTTGCCTGAGTCCTCCCTATTGCCTCGCTGCTCCCTGTTAGCTAGGCCCTCACTGTTACGTGTCTCCTTCACATTACCTGGTTCCTTCCCATTGCCTGTATACTTCCCAATGCGTGGGTCTTCCCTGTTGCCTGGGTAATCCATGTTGGCTGCGTCCTTTCTGATGCCAAGCTCCTCTCTGTTACCTGGCTCTTCCCCGTTGCCTGGGACTTCCATGTTGCCTGGGTCCTCCTGCTACCAAGGCCCTCACTGTTACCTGGCTCCTTCACGTTACCTGGGTCCTTTGCTTTGCCTGGATCTTCCCCAATGCCAGGGTCCTCCCGGTTGCCTGTGTTCTCCCTGTAGCCTGGGTCCTTCCTGTTTCCCAGCTTCTCTCTGATAACTAGTTCATATCCGTTTCCTGGGTCTCCCTGTTCCCTGTGTCCTTCCTGTTGCCAAGCTCCTCTCTGTTACCTGGGTCCCCTCTGTTGCCTCAGTGTTCTGTTACCTGGGTCCTTCACATTACCTGGGTACTTCCCGTTGCCTGGATCCTCCCCAATGCCTGAGTCTTCCCCATTGCCTGGGTCCTCTCTGTTGCCTGGGTCCTCCCTGTTGCCTGGGTCCTTGCCGTTGCCAAGCTCCTCTCTGTTACGTGGGTCCGCTCTATTGCCTAGGTTCTCCTTCTCACCCAGGCCCTCACTGTTACCTGGCTCCTTCACATTACCCGTTTCCTTCCCGTTGCCTGTATCATCCCCAATGCCTGGGTCCTCCCTGTTGACCGGGCCCTTCCTGTTACCAAGCTCCTCTCTGTTACCTGGACCCTCACCGTTGCCTGGGTCCTCCCTGTTACCTGGGTACTTCCTGTTGCCACAATCCTCTGTGTTTCCTGGGTCCTCTCTGTTGCCTGGGTAATCCCTGTTGCCTGGGTCCTTCCTGTTTCCAAGGTACTCTCTGTTGCCAAGATCCTCTCGGTGATCTGGGACCTCTCTGTTGCCTGGATTATCCCTGTTGCCTGGGTCCTTCCTGTTGCCAAGTTAGTCTTTGTTGCCTGGGTCCTCTCTGTTCCCTGGGTCGTCCCTAATAACTGGGTCCTTCCTGTGGACAAGCTCGTCTCTCTTACTTGGGTTCTCTCTGTTAGCTGGGGCGTCCATGTTGCCTGGGTGCTTCCTGTTGTCAAGCTACTCTCTGTTATCTGGGTCCTGTGTTGCCTGGTTCCTCTATGTTGCCTGGGTCTCTGCTGTTGCCAAGCTCCTCTCTGTTACGTGGGTCTTCTCTGTAGCCTGGGTACTCCCTGTTGCCTGGGCACTCGTTGTGGCCAAGCTGCTCTCTGTTACGTGTGTCCTCTCTGTTGACTCCGTTCCAAATGTTACCTAAGAACTCAATGTGACGTGTCTCCTTCACCTTACCAGTTTCCTTCCCGTTGCTTGCATAATCGCCAATGCCTGTGTCCTCCCCATTGCTGTGGACCTCCCTACTGCCTGGGTCTCTCCTGTTGCCAAGTTCCTCTCTGTTAACTGGGTCCTCTCTGTTGCCTGTGTCCTACCTATTGCCTGGGTCCTTCCTGTTGCCAAACTCCTCTCTATTACCTGGGTCCTCTCTGTTGCCTGAGTCCACCCTCTCACCAAGGTCCTCACTGTTACCTGGCTCCTTCACATTACCTGTTTCCTTCCCGTTGCCCGTATCATCCGAAATACCTCGGTCCACCCCATTGCCGGGGTCCTCCCTGTTGCCTGGGTCCTTCCTGTTGCCATGCTTCTCTCTGCTCCCTGTGTCCTCTCTGTTGCCTGTGTCCTACCTGTTTTCTGGGTCCTTCCTATTGCCAAGCTCCTCTCTGTTACCTGAGAATTCTCTGTTGCCTAGGTCCTCCCTTATGCCTTGGTCCGCCCTGTTGCCAAGCTGATCTCTGTTACCTGGGTCCTCCCCATTGCCTGGGTTCTTCCTGTAGCCTGGAAACTTCCTGTTGCCAAGATACTCTCTGTTACCGGGGTCCTCCCCATTGCCTGGATACTCCATGTTGCCTGGGTCCTTCCTTTTACCTAGGCCCTCACTCTTAACTGGCTCCTTCACATTACCTGGGTACTTCCAGTTACCTGGATCCTCCCTAAAGCCTGGGTCCTCCCCGTTGCCTGGGACCTCAATGTAGCCTGGGTCCTACCTGTTACCTAGGGCCTCACTGTTACCTGGCTCCTTCACGTTACCTGGATCCTTCCCATTGCCTGGATCCTCTCCAATGCCTGGGTCCTCCCCATTGCCTGGGTCCTCCCTGTTGTCTGGGTCCTTCCTGTTGCCAAGCTACTCTCTGTTACCTGTGTCCTCTCTGTTGCCTGTTCCTTCCTGTTGCCTGGGTCCTTGCTGTTGCCAAGCTCCTCTCTGTTACGTGGTTCCTCTCTGTTGCCTGAGTTTTCCCTGTTACCTAGGCCCTCACTGTTACCTGGCCACTTCACGTTACCTGGATCCTTCCCGGTGCGTGGTTCCTCCCCAATACCTGGGTCCTCCCCATTTCCTGGGTCCTCTCTGATGCCTGGGAGATCTCTGTTACTTAGGCCCTCACTGTTACCTGGCTCCTTCACGTTTCCTGTTTCCTTCCCGTTGCATGGATCCTCCCCAATGCCTGGGTCCTCCCTATTGCTGGGTTTCTCCATATTGCCTGGGTCCTTCATGTTTAAAAGCTCCTCTGTGTTACCTGAGTCCTCTCTGTTGCCTGTGTCCTCCCTGTTGCCTGGGTACTATCTGTTGCCAAGCTTCTCTCTGTTACGTGAATCTTCTCTGTTGCCTAGGTCGTATCTTTTGCCGGGTTCCTCCCTGTTGCCGAGCTATTCTCTGTTACCTCGGTCCTCTCTGTTGCCTGGGTCCTCCCTGTTTCCTGGGTCCTTCCTTTTTCCAAGCTCCTCCATGTTCCCTGGGTCTGTCTGTTGCCTGAGTCCTCTCTGTTGCCAAGCTACTCTCTGTTACCTGAGACTTCTCTGTTGCCTAGATCCTCCGTTTTGCCTGGATCCTCCCTGTTGCCAAGCTCCTCTCAGTTACCTGGGCCCTCACCATTGCCTGGGTCCTCCCTGAAGTCTGGGTCCTTCCTGTTGCCTGGGGCCTTGCTGTTGCCAAGCTCCTCTCTGTTACGTGGGTCTTCTCTGTTGCCTGGGTTCTCCATGTTACCTAGGTCCTCACTGTTACCTGGACCCTTCACATTACCTGGGTCCTTCCCGTTGCGTGGTTCCTCCCCAATACCTGGGTCCTCCCTTTTGGCTGGGTCCTCCCTGTTGCCTGGGACCTCTCTGTTACCTAGGCCCTCACTGTTACCTGTCTCCTTCACGTTACCTGGGTCCCTCCCATTCCCTCGATCCTCCCCAATGCCAAAGTCCTCCCTGTTGCCTGGGTTCTTCCTGTTGCAAATCTCCTCTCTGTTAACTGGATCCTCTCTTTTGCCATAATCCTCCCTTTCATCTAGGCCCTCACTGATACATGTCTCCTTCACGTTACCTGTTTCCTACCCGTTGCCTGGATCCTACGCCATGCCTGGGTCTTCCCCTTTGCCTGGGTCCTCCTTGTTGCCTGAGTCCTTCCTGAAGCCAAGCTTCTTTCTGTTACCGGGGTCCTCCATGTTGTCTGTGTCCTCCCTGTTAACTAGGCCCTCACTGTTACCTGGCTGCTTCACGTTACCTGAGTCCCTCCCTTTCCCTCGATCCTCCGCAATACCTGGGTCCTCCCCGTTCCCTGGGTTCTTCCTGTTGCCAAGATCCTCTCTGTTATCGGGGTCGTCCCTATTGCCTGGATCCTCCATGTTGCCTGGGTCCTACCTTTTACCTAGGCCCTCACTGTTACCTGGCTCCTTCACATTACCCATTTCCTTCCCGTTGACTGTATCATCCCCAATGCCTGCGTCCCCCCTATTGCCGGGATCCTCCCTATTGCCTGGGTCCTTCCTGGTGCCAGGCTCCTCTCTGTTACCTGAGACTTCTCTGTTGCCTATGTCCCTCCTTTTGCCTGTGTCCTCCCTGTTGCCAAGCCCCTCTCTGTTACCTGGGCCCACATCGTTTCCTGGGTCCTCCCTTTTGCCTGCGTCCTTCCTGTTGCCCAGCTCCTCTCTGTTACCTAGGTCCTCCCTGTTGGAAGGGTGCTTCCTGTTGCCAAGGTCGTCTCTGTTACCTGGGTCCTCTCTGTTGCCTGGGTCCTCCCTGTTGCCTGGGTCCTTCCTGTTTTCAAGGTACTCTCTGTTGCCAAGATCCTCTCGGTGACCTGGGTCCTCTCTGTTGCCTGGATTATCCCTGTTGCCTGGGTCCTTTCCGTTGCCAAGTTCCTCTCTGTTACCTGGGTGCTCTCTGTTCCCTGGGTCCACCCTAATACCTGAGTCCTTCCTGTGGCGAAGCTCCTCTCTCTTACCTGTGTCCTCTCTGTTGCCTGGTTCATCCCTGTTGCCTGGGTCCTTCCTGTTGTCAAGCTCCTCTCTGTTACCTGGGTGCTGTGTTGCCTGGTTCCTCTCTGTTGCCTGGGTCCCTGCTGTTGCCAAGCTCCTCTCTGTTACATGGGTCTTCTCTGTAGCCTGGGTACTCCCTGTTGCCTGGTCCCTTGCTGTGGCCAAGTTGCTCTCTGTTACGTGTGTCCTCTCAGTTGCCTCCGTTCCTACTGTTACCTACGCCCTCAATGTGACATGTCTCCTTCACATTACCTGTTTTCTTCCCGTTGCCTGCATAATCGCCAATGCCTGTGTCCTCTCCATTGCTGGGGTCCTCCCTATTCCCTGGGTCTCTCCTGTTGCCATGCCTCTATCTGTTACCTCGGTCCTCTCTGTTGCGTGTGTCCTACATGTTGCTTGGGTCCTTCCTGTTGACAAGCTCCTCTCTGTTACCTCAGTTTTCTCTGTTGCCCAGCTCCTCGCTTCTGCCTGGGTCCTCCCTGTTGGCTACGATCCCACACTGTTGCTGGGTCCTCCCTGTTACCTAGGCCCTCACAGTTACCTGGCTCCCTCACATTACCTTTTTCCTTTCCGTTGCATGGTTCCTCCCCAATGCCAAGATCCTCCCTTTTGCCGGAGTCCTCCCTTTTGCCACAAGCTCCTTTCTGTTACCTAGGTCATCTCTGTTTCCTGTGTACTCCCTTTGGCCTGGGTCCTTCCTGTTGTCAAGCGCCTCTCTGTTACTTGTGTTCTCTGTGTTACCTGGGTCCTCCCTGTATCCTGGGTTCTCTCTGTTGCGAAACTCCTCTCTGTTACATGGGTCCTCACTGTTGCCTGGGTCCCCCTTGTTACCTAGGTCCTCACTGATACCTGACCCCTTCACGTTACCTGGGCCGTTCCCGTTGCCTGGATCGTCCCTAAAGCCTGGGTCCTCTCCGCAACCTGGGTCCTCCCTGTTACCTAGTTCTTTTCTGTTTCCAAGCTCCTGTCTGTTACCTGTGCCCTCTCCGTTTCCTGGGTCCTCTCTTTTGCTTGGGTCCTTCCTGTTGCCAGACTCCTCTCTTACCTGGGTCCTCTCTGTTGCCTGGGTCCTTCCTGTTGTCTGGGTCCTTCCTGTTGCCAAGGTCATCTCTGTTATGTGGATCCTCTCTGTTGCCTGGGTACTCCCTTTTGCCTGGGTACTTGCTGTTGCCAAGCTCCAATCTGTTACGTCAGTCGTCTCTGTTGCCTGGGTTTTCCTTGTTACGTAGGCCCTCAGTGTTATCTGGCCCCTTCTCGTTACCTGGGTCCTTAGCATTGCCTGGTCCTCCCTGTTGCCTGGGTAACTCCTGTTGCCTGGATAACTCCTGTTGCCAAGATCCTCTCTATTACCGGGGTAACTCCTGTTGCCTGGGTAACTCCTGTTGCAAAGCTCCTCTCTGTTACGTTGCTCCTCTCTGTTTCCTGGGTAACTACTCTAGCCAGGGTAATCCTGTTGCCGAGCTCCTCTCCATTACCTGGGTAACTTCTGTTTCCTGGGAAACTCCTGTTGCATGGGTAACTCCTGTTGCCAAGCTCATCTCTGTTACCGGAGTCCTCCCTGTGTCTTGGGTAACTCCTGCTGCCTGAGTAACTCCTGTTGCCAAGTTCCTCTGTGTGACTGCGGTTGTCCCTGTTGCCTGGGTTATTCCTGTTGTCTCGGTAAATCCTGTTGCCAAGCCCCTCTCTGTTATCGGGTTCATCCATGTTGCCCTGGTTACTCCTGTTGCCTGCGTAACTCCTGTTGCCAAGCTCCTCTCTGTTTCTGAGGTCCTCTCTGTAGCGTGGGTAATTTCTGTTACTTCGGTAAATCCTATTGCCTGGGTAACTCCTGTTGCCAAGCTCCTCTCTGTTACTGAGTTCCTCCCTGTTGCCTGGGTATTTCCTGTTGCCAAGCTCCTCTCTGTTACCTGTGTCCTCTCTGTTGCCTGGGTAACTACTGTTGCCAGGGTAACTCCTGTTGCTGACCTCCTATCTATTACGTGGGTAAGCCCCGTGGCCTGGGAAACTCCTGTTGCCTGGGTAACTCTTGTTGCCTGGGTAACTCCTATTACCTGGGTAACTCCTGTTGTGAAACTCCTCTCTGTTACCTGCGTAACTCCTGTTGCCAGGGTAACTACTATTGCCTGGGTAACTACTCTTGCCTGGTTAACTCCTGTATCCAAGCTCCTCTGTGTTACCGGGGTCCTCCCTGTTGCCTGGGTAACTCCTTTTGCTTAGGTAACTCCTGTTGCCATCTCCTCTCTGTTACCGGGGTGCTCTCTGATTCCTGGGTAATTTCTGTTACATCGGTATCTCCTGTTGCCTGGGTAACTCCTCTTGACAAGCTTCTCTCTGTTACCGGGGTCTTCCCTGTTTCCTGGTTAACTCCTGTTCACTGGGTAACTCCTGTTGCCAAGATCCTCTCTGTTACCTGTGTCCTCTCTGTTGCCTGGGTAAGTCCTGTTGCCAAGCTCCTCTCTAATACCTGGGTAACTCCTGTTGCCTCGGTAAACTCTGTTGCCTGGGTAACTCCTGATACCTGGTTAACACCTGTTGCCAAGCACCTCTCTGTTACCGGGGTGCTCTCTGTTGTCTTGGTAATTCCAGTTGCCTCAGTAACTCTTGTTACCCAGGCAAAAGAGAGGATCCAAGTAACAGAGAAGAGCTTGGCAACAGCATTTACCCAGGAAACAGGAGTAACCCAGGCAACAGGAATTACTCAGGCAACAGGGAGGACCCCGGTAACAGAGCGTATCTTTGCAACAGGAGCTACGCAGGCAACAGAGATGATCCCCGTAACACAGAGGAGCTTGGCAACAGCAATTACACAGGCAACAGAGAGGACCGCTGTAACAGAGAGGAGCTTGGCAACAGGAATTACCCAGGCAACAGAGAGGACCACGGTAACAGAGAGGAGCTTGGTATCAGGAGTTACCCAGGCATTCGGAGTTACCCAGGCAACAGGAGATACCCAGGTAAGAGAACTTACAGAGGCAACAGGGAGGACCCCGTTAACAGAGGGGAGCTAGGCGACAGGAGTTATCCAGGAAACAGGAGTTTCCAAGGCAACAGAAAGGACCCCGGTAACAGAGAGGAGCTTGGTAATGGGAGTTACCCAGGTAACAGGAGTTACCCAGGCAACAAGGAGGGCCCCAGTAACAGAGAGCAGCTCGGCAACAGTAGGTACTCAGGCAACCGGAGTAACCCAGGCAACAGCAGTTACCCAGACAACAGAGAGGACCCCGGTAACAGAGCGTATCTTCACAACAGGAGCTACCCAGGCAACAAGGAGGAACCCCGTAACATAGAGAAGCTTGGCAACCGAAGTTACCCAGGCAAAAGGAGTTACCCAGGCAACAGGGAGAATCCCGGTAACAGACAGGAGGTTGGCAACAGGAGTTACACAGGCAACAGAGAGGACTCCGGTAACATAGAGGAACTTGGCAACAGGAGTTAACCAGGCAACAGCAGTTACCCAGGCAGCAGGATGGACCCCGGTAAAAGAGAGCAGCTTGGCAACCAGAGTTAACCAGGCAACAGGAGTTACCCAGGCAAGAGCAGTTACCCAGGCAACAGTGAGGACCCTGGTAACAGAGAGGAGCTTAGCAACAGGAGTTACCCAGGCCACAGAGAGGACCCCAGTAATAGAAAGGAGCTTGGAAACAGCACATACCCAGGCAACAGGAGTAACCCAGGCAACAGCAGTTACCCAGGCAACAGAGAGGACCCCGGTAACAGAGAGGACCTTGGTAACCGGAGTTACCCAGACAACAGGAGTTACCCAGGAAACAGGGAGGACCCCGATAACAGAGAGGAGGTTGGCAACACGAGTTACCCAGGCAACAGGATTTACCCTGGCAAGACATTGGATCCCAGTAACAGAGAGAAGCTTGGCAACAGGAGTTACCCTGGCAAAAGGAGTTACCCATGCAATGGTGAGGACCCCGGTAACATAGAGGAGCTTGGCAACAGGCGTTACCCAGGCAACAGTGAGGACCCATGTAATAGTGAGTAGCTTGGTCACAGGAGTTACCCAGGAAACAGGATTTAACCAGGCAACAGGAGTTACCCGGGCAACAGGAGTTGCCCAGGAAACAGAGAGTAGCTTGGCAACAGATGTTACCAAGGAACAGGATTTAGCCAGGCAACAGGCGGAAACACGGTAGCAGAGAGTAGTTTGGCAACAGGAGATGCCCAGGCAACAGGGAGTACACCAGTAAGAGAGTGGAGAATGGCAACAGGATTTACCCAGGGAACAGGAGATATCCAGGCAACAGGAGTTACCCAGGTAACAGAGAGGAGCTTGGCAACAGGAGATACCCAGGCAACAGGAGTTACCCAGGCAACAGGGGTTACCCAGGCAGGAGAGAGGAGGTTGGCAACAGGAGTTACCCAGGTATCAGAAGTTACCAAGGCAACAGGAGTTACCCAGGTAACAGAGAGGAGCTTGGCAACAGGATTCACCCAGGCAACATGGAAGAACCTGGTAACAGCGAGGAGCTTGGCAACAGGAGATATCCAGGCAACAGGAGTTAACCAAGCAACAGGAGTTAACCATTCAAGAGAGAGGACCCCGGTAACAGAGAGGAGCTTGGCAACAGGAGTTACCCAGGAAACAGGAGTTACCCAGGCAAAAGGGAGGAACACAGTAAGAGAGAGGAGATTGGCAACAGGAGTCACCCAGGCAACTCAGAGGACCCTGGTAACAGAGAGGAACTTGGCAACAGGAGTTACCCAGGCAACAAGTGTTACCCAGGCAACAGGTTGGACCCCGGTAAAAGAGAGGAGGTTAGCAACCGGAGTTAACCAGGTAACAGTAGTTACCCAGGCAACAGGGAGGACCCCGGTAACAGAGAGGACCTTGGCAACAGGAGTTACCCAGGCAACAGAGAGGACCCCAGTAACAGAGAGGAGATTGGTAACTGGAGTTACCCAGGCAACAGGAGTTACCCAGGCAACAGAGAAGACCCCGGTGACAGAGAGGAGCTTGGCAACAGGAGTTACCCAGAAAATCGGAGTTACCCAGGTGACAGGAATTACACAGGCAACAGGATTTACCCAGGCAAGAGATTGTATCACGGTAACAGAGAAGAGCTGGGCAACAGGAATTACCAAGGCAAAAGTAGTTACCCAGGAAACAGTGAGTACCCCGGTAACATAGAGGAGCTTGTTAACCGGAGTTACCCAGGCAACAGGAGTAACCCAGGTAGCAGGGAGGACCCTGGTAAAACAAAGGAAGTTGGCAAAAGGAGTTACCCAGAAAATAGAGAGGACCGTGGTAACAGAGAGTAGCTTGGCAACTGGCGTTACCCAGGCAACAGGAGTTTCCGAGGCAACAGGAGTTACGCAGGCAACAGAGAGCAAGTTGGTAAGAGAGGAGCTTGACAACAGGAATTACCCAGGAAACAGGAGTTACCCAGGGAACAGGAGTTACCCAGTTAACAGAGAGGAGCTTGACAACAGGAGTTAACCAGTAAACAGGAGTTACCCTGGTAACCGGGAAAAACACGGTAACAGAGTGGAGTTTGGCAACAGGAGATACCCAGGCAACAGGGAGGACACTGGTAATAGAGTGGAGAATGGCAACAGGATTTACCCAGGCAACAGGAGTTACCCAGGCAACAGAAGTTACCCAGGTAACAGAGAGCAGCTTGGCAACAGGAGTTACCCAGGTAACAGGAGTTACCCAGGCAACAGAGAGGAGCTGCGCAACGGGATTTACCCACGCAACAGGAATTACCAAGGCAACAGGAGTTACCCACTTAACAGAGAGGAGCTTGGCAACTGGAGATACCCAGGCAACAGGGAGGACCCCGGTAACAGCGAGGAGCTTGGCAACATGAGATATCCAGGCAACACGAGTTACCCAGGCAACAGGAGTTAACCAGTCAGGAGAGAGGACCCCAGTAACAAAGAGGGGCTTGGCAACAGCAGTTACCCAGGCAACAGGAGGAACCCAGGCAAGAGCAGTTACCCAGGCAACAGAGAGGAGCCCCGTAACAGAGAGGAGCTTGGTAACTGGAGTTACCCAGGCAACAGGAGTTTCCCAGGCAACAGGATTTACCCAGGCAAGAGATTGTATCCCGGTAACAGAGAATAGCTGGGCAATAGGAATTACCAAGGTAAAAGTAGTTACCCAGGAAACAGTAGTTACCCAGGCAACAGGCGTTACCCGGGCAACAGGGAGGCGCTTCGCAATGGTATTTACGCAGGCAACAGGAATTACCAAGGCAACAGGTGTTACCCACCGAATAGGAGTTACCCAGGTAATAGTGAGGAGATTGGCCACAGGAGTTTTCTGGGCAACAGTATTTATCCAGGCAACAGCGACGACCCAGGTATCAGAGAGGAGCTTGGCAAAAGGAGTTAACCAGGTAACAGAGAGGAGTTTGGCAACAGGAGTTACCAGGCAACAGGAGTTACCCAGGCAACATGGAGGATGCAGGTAACAGAGAGGAGCTTGGCCACAGGAAGGAACCAGGTATTAGGGAGGATCCAGGGAACAGAGAGGACCCAGGTCACAGAGAGGAACTTCGCAACAGGAAAGACCCAGCCAACAGGGATAATCCAGGCAACAGAGAGGTCCCAGGTCACCGAGAGGATCTTGGCAACAGAGAGTACCTTGGAAACAGGAAGGACCCAGGAAACAGGGAAGACCTAGGCAACAGAGAGGACCCAGGTAACAGAGAGGCACATGGCAACAGGAAGTACCCAGGTAACGGAGAGGACCCATGCAACAGAGATGACCCAGGTAAGAGAGAGTAGCTTGACATCAGGAAGGACCCAGGTAACAGGAAGAACTCAGGCAACAGGGAGGACCCAGGTTACAGAGAGGCGCTTGGCAACAGGAAGGACCCACGTAACAGAGAGTAGCTTGGCATCAGGATGGACCCAGGTAACAGGAAGAACTCAGGCAACAGGTAGGACCCAGGTTACAGAGAGGAGCTTGGCAACAGGGAGGATCCAGGCAACAGGGAGGACTCAGGCAATGGTGAGGGCCCAGGTAACAGAGAGGAGCTTTGCAACAGGGAGAACCCAGGCAAAACGGAGGACCTAGGCAACAGAGGAGTCTCAGGTAACAGAGAGTGGCTTGGCAACAGGAAGGACCCAGGCAATAGGGAGGACACCGGCACTAGGGAGGACACAGGCATTGGGGTTGATACAGGCAATGGGAAGGAAACGGGTAACGTGAAGGTGTCAGGTAACAGTGAGGGCCTAGGGGAGAAGCAGGACCCAGGCAACCCAGAGGACCGAGGTATCACAGAGCATCTTGTGATTAGGAAGGACCCAGGTAACAGGGAATACCCAGGTATCAGAAAAGACCTAGGTAACAGAGTACCTTGGCAACAGGAATGACCCAGGTAACAGGAAGAACCCAGGCAACAGGGAGGACACAGGTAACAGAGAGGGGCCTGGAAACAGGGAGTACCCAGGTAACAGAGAGGACCCATGGAACAGAGACGAGCTTGGCAAAAGGAAGGACCCAGGCAACAGTGAGGACTCAAACATCAGACAGGACCCAGTTAACAGAGAGGAGCTTGACAACAGGCAGGTCTCAGGCAACAGGGAGGACGCAGGCAATGTTGAGAGCCCAGGTTACAGAGAAGAGTGTGGCAACAGGAAGCAACCAGGTAACGGGGAGGACCCAGGAAACAGAGATGACCCAGGTAACAGAGAGGCGCTTGCCAACAGGAAGGACCCAGGCAACAGACAGTTGCTTGACAACAGGAAGGACCCAGGCAACAGGGAGGTCCCAGGCAAAGGTCAGGGCCCAGGTAACAGAGAGGAGCTTGGCAACAGGGAGGACCCAGGAAAAAGGGAGAACCCAGGCAACAGAGAGGACCCAGGTAACAGCGAGGAGCTTGACAACAGGAAGTACTCAGGCTACAGGGAGAACCCTGAATACAGGGAGGACCCAGACATTGGGGAGGATCGAGGGAATGGGAAGGACACAGGTAACGTGAAGAAGACAGGTTACAGTTAGGGCCTAGGTAACAGAGAGGTCCCAGGCAACATGGAGGACCCAGCCAACGGGGAGGACCCAGGTATTGGGGAGGAACCACGCAACGGGAAGGACCCAGGTAACGTGCAGGGGCCAGGTAAGAGTGAGGGCCTAGGTAACAGAGAGAACCCAGGCAACAGACAAGAGCCACGTAACAGAGAGGAGCTTGGCAACAACAAGGTCCCAGGCAACAGGAAGGACCATGGCAACAGAGAGGACCCAGGTAACAGAGAGGAGTTTGTCAACTGGAACAACCCAGGACACAGGGAGGAACCAGGCAACAGAAAGGACACAGGTAACAGAGAGTAGCTTGGCAACAGGAAGGACCCAGGCAACAGGGAGGACCCAGGCAATGTGGAAGACCCAGGCATTGGGGAGGATCCAGGCATCGGGAAGGACTCAGGTAACTTGAAGGACCAAGGTAACAGAAGGACCCAGGCAACAGGGAGGACCCAGGAAACAGAGAGTAGATTGGCAACAGGTAGGAACCAGGCAATGGGGAGGACTCAACTATCAGACAGGAGACTGACAACAGGAAGGACCCAGACAACATGGAGGATCCAGGCAACAGATAGGAACCAGGTAACAGGGAGGAGCTTGGCAAAAGGAAGCACCCAGGAAACAGGGACGACCCAGGCCACAGAGAGGACCCAGGTATCAGAGAAGGAGCTTTGCAACAGGGAGGATGCAGGCAAAAGGGAGGACACAAGCAACAGAGAGGACTCAGGTAACAGAGAGGAGCTCGGCAATAGGAAGGACCTAGTCTATAGGGAGGATCCCAGCAATGGGGAGGACTCAGCATTGGGGAGGATCCAGGCAATGGGAAGGAACCAGGTAACATGAAGGAGGCAGGTTACATTGAGGGCCTTGATAACAGGGAGGACCCAGGCAACAGAGAGAATCCAGGTAACAGAGAGGAGATTTGCAACAGGAAGGACCCAGGAAACGAGGAGGACCTAGGCATTGTGAAGGAAACAGGAAACGGGAAGGATCGAGGTAACGTGAAGGAGCCAGTTAACACTGAGGGCCTAGGTAAACGGAAGGACCCAGGCAACATGGAGGATCCAGGCACCGGGGAGGACCCCGGTAATAGAGAGGGTCTTGGCAACAGGAAGGTCCCAGGCTACAGGAAGAACCCAGGCAACGGGGAGGACCGAGGCATTGGGGAGGATTCAGGCCACAGGAAGTACCCAGGTAACGTGAAGGAGCCAGGTACCAGTGAGGGCCTAGTTAACAGGGAGGACCCAGGCAACATGGAGGATCCAGGCAACGGGGAGCACCCCGGTAACAGAGAGGAGCTTGGCTTCAGGAAGGACTCAGGCAACATGGAAGACTCAGGCAAAGAGGAAGACCCAGGCATGGAGTAGGATCCAGGCAATGGGTACGAACAGGTAACGTGAAGGAGACTCGTATCACTGAGGGCTTAGATAAAATGTAGGACTATGGCGACAGAGAGGATCCAGTTAACAGATAGGAGATTTGCAACAGGAGGACTCAGGCAACAGGGAGACCCAGGAAACAGATATGACGTAGGTATCAGAGAGAAGCTGGGAAACAGGAAGGACCCAGGCTACAGGGAGAACACAGGCAACCGGGAGGACCCAGGCATTGGGGAGGATCCAGGCAAAGCGAAGGACACAGGTAACGTGAAGGAGCCAGAAAACAGTGAGGGCCTTGGTAGCAGGAGGACCCAGGCAACATGGAAGTCCCAGGCAACGGGGAAGAGCCAGGTAACAGAGAGGAGCTTGGCATCAGAGAGGACGCAGCCAACAGGGATTACCCAGGCAACGGGGAAGACCCACGCATTGGGAAGTATACAGGCAATGGCAAGGAACCAGGTAACGTAAAGGAGACACGTAACAGTGAGGGCCTAGCTAACAGTGAGGAGCGAGGCAACAGGGAGGACTCAGGCAACAGAGAGGACCCAGGTAACATGGGGGAGCTTGGCAAAAGGAAACACCCAGGATAAAGGGAGGACCCAGGCCACACAGAGGACCCATGTAACAGAGAGGAGCTCGGCAACAGGGAGTCACCCGGCAAAAGATAGGACCTAGGCAACAGAGAAGACTCAGGTAACACAGAGGAGTTGGCAACAGATAGGACCCAGGCAACGGGGAGAACCCAGGCAATGGGGAGGACTGAAGCATTGGGGAGGATCCATTCAACGGGAAGGAACCAGGAAATGAGAAGGAGCCAGGTAACAGTGAGTGCCTAGGTAACAGGGAGGACCCAGGCAACAGAGAGGACCCAGGTAACGGAGAGGAGCTTGTAAACAGGGAGGACCCAGTCAACATGGAGGACCCAGGCAACAGAGAGGAAACAAGAAACAGGGAAGAACTTGGCAATAGGGAGGACCCCAGCAACAGGGACAACCCAGGCCACACAGAGGACACAAGTAACAGAGAGTTGCTTGGGAAGAGGAATGACCCAGGATACAGGGATAACCCAGGCAACGGGGAAGACTGAGGCATTGGGGAAGATCCAGGCAACCGGAAGGATCCAGGTAACGTGAAGCACTCAGGTAATAGAGGGACCCATGCAACAGAGAGGACCCAGGTAACCGAGAGGACCTTGGCAACAGGAAGTACTCAGGCAACAGGGAGGACTGAGGCAACAGAGAGAAAACATGTAACAGAGAGGAGACTGGCAATAGGATGCACCCAAGCAACAGGGAGAACCCAGGCAATGGTGAGCGCCCAGGTAACAGACAGGAGCTTGGCAACAGGAAGAACCAGGCAACAGGGAGGACCCAAGTAACAGAGAGGACCCAGGAAACAAAGAGGAGCTTGGCAACAGGGAGGAACCAGGCAAAAGGGGGGACATAGGCAACAGAGAAGTCTGAGGTAACAGAGAGGAGCTTGGCAACAGGAAGGACCCAGGCAATAGGGAGGACCCCGGCAATAGGGAGGACCCAGGCATTATGGAGGATCGTGGGAACGGGAAGGACCCAGGTGACGTGAAGGAGGCCGGAAACAGTGAGGGCCTAGGTAACAGAGGGGTCCCAGACAACATTGAGCACCCAGGCATTCGGGAGGATCCAGGCAACGGGAAGGACCCAGGTAACGTGAAGGGGCCAGGTAACAGTGAGGGCCTAGGTGAGAGGGAGGACCCAGGCAACACAAAGGACCGAGGTAACAGAAACCATCTTGGGAATAGGAAGGACCCAGGTAACAGGGAATACACAGGTAACAGAAAAGACCCAGGTAACAGAGAGGAGCTTGGCAACAGGAATGACCCAGGTAACAGGAAGAACCCAGGCAATGGGGAGGACCCAGGTATCAGCGAGGAGCTTGGAAACAGGGAGTACGCGGGCAACAGAGAGGCCCCATGTAAGAGAGTCGACCTTGGCAACAGGAAGGTCCCAGGGAACAGGGAGGACCCAGCAAACGGGGAGGACCCAGGCATTGGGGAGGATCAAGGGAAAGGAAAGCACCCAGGTAACTTGAAGGAGCCATGTAAGAGTGAGGGCATAAGCAACAGAGATATCCCAGGCATCAGGGAGGACCCAGGCAATCGTGAGCACCCAGGTATTGGGGAGGAACCACGCAACAGAAAGGAGCCAGGTAACGTGAAGGGGCCAGGTAACAGTGAGGGCCTAGGTAACAGGGAGGACCCAGGCAACAGAGAGGATCCACGTAACAGAGAGTAGCTGGGCAACAGGAAGGACACAGGCAACAGGGAGGACTCAGGCAAGAGGGAGGACCCAGGTATTTGGGAGGATCCAGGCAACGGGAAGGTCCTGGGTAACTTGAAGGACCAAGGTAACAGAAGGACCCAGGCAACAGGGAGGACCCAGGAAACAGAGAGGAGCTTCGCAACAGGGAGGACGCAGGCAAAAGGGAGGACCCAGGAAACAGAGAGGAGCTAGGCAACAGTGAGGACTCAAGCAACAGAGAGGACACAGATAACAGAGAGGAGCTTGGCAACAGCAAGGTCCCAGGCAACAGGAAGGACCCTGGCAACAGAGAGGACCCAGGTAACAGAGAGGACACAAGTAACAGAGAGGCGTTTGACAAAAGGAAGGACTCAGGGAAAACGGAGGACCCAGGAAGCAGAGATAACGTAGGTATCAGAGAGGAGTTTGGAAACTGGAAGGACACAAGCTACAGGGAGACCCAAGGCAACGGGTAAGACCTAGGCATTGGGGAGGATGCAGGCTACGGGAAGGAACCAGGTTACGTGAAGCAGACACGTAACAGTAAGGGCCTAGGTAACAGGTAGGAACCAGGCAACAGAGAGGAACCAAGTAACAGAGAGGACCCAGGTAACAGAGAGGAGCTTGACAACATGAAGTACCCAGGCTACAGGGAGGACCCAGGCAACGGGGAGGACCCAGGCATTATGGAGGATCGTGGGAATGGGAAGGACCCAGGTGACGTGAAGGAGGCCGGAAACAGTGAGGGCCTAGGTAACAGAGGGGTCCCAGACAACATTGAGCACCCAGGCATTTGGGAGGATCCAGGCAACGGGAAGGACCCAGGTAACGTGAAGGGGCCAGGTAACAGTGAGGGCCTAGGTAACAGGTAGAACGTAGGCAACAGAGCGGACCCACGTAACAGAGAGGAGCTTGGCAACAGCAAGGACCCAGGCAACAGGGAGTACCCAGGCAACAGAGCAGACCCAGGCAACGGGAAGGACCCAGGTAATGTGAAGGAACCAGGTAACAGAACACAGAGGAAACAGAGGGGACCCAGGTAACAGAGAGGAGCTTGACAACAGGAAGGACACAGGCAACACGGAGACCTAGGAAACAGATATGACCGAGGTATCAGAGAGAAGCTGGGAAACAGGGAGGACCCAGGCTACAGGGAGAACCCTGCAAACGGGGAGGACCCAGGCATTGGGGAGGATGGAGGGAACGGGAAGCACCCAGGTAACGTGAAGAACCCAGGTAACAGTTTGGGCCTATTTAACAGAGAGGTCCCAGGCAACAGGGAGGACCCAGCCAACAGGGAGGACCCAGGTATTGGGGAGGAACCACACAACAGGAAGGACCCAGGTAACGTGCAGGGGCCAGGTAACAGTGAGGGCCTAGGTAACAGAGAAAACCCAGGCAACAGAGCGGACCCACATAACAGAGAGGAGCTTGGCAACAGCAAGGTCCCAGGCAACAGGAAGGAACCAGGCAACAGAGAGGACCCAGGGAACAGAGAGGAGTTTGACAACTGGAACGACCCAGGACACAGGGAGGAACCAGGCAACAGAGAGGACACAGGTAACAGAGAGTAGCTTGGCAACAGGAAGGACCCAGGCAACAGGGAGGACACAGGCAATGTGGAGGACCCAGGCATTGGGGAGGATCCAGGCATCGGGAAGGACCCAGGTAACATGAAGGACCAAGGTATCCGAAGGACTCAGGCAACAGACAGGACCCAAGCAACAGAGGGGAACCAGGTAACAGAGAGGAGCTTGGCAACAGGATGGACCCAGGCAACAGGTAGGACTCAGGCAACAGAAAGGAACCAGGTCTCAGAGAGGAGCTTGGCAACATGAGAGACCCAGGCAATAGGGAGGACCCCAGCAATGGAGAGGACCGAGGCATTGGCGATTATGCAGGCAATGGGAAGGAAACAGGTAATGTGAAGGAGACACGTCACATTGAGGGCGTAGGTAACAGTAGGAAGGGAGGCAACAGAGAGGACACATGTAACAGAGAGCAGCTTTGCCACAGGAAGGGCCCAGGCAACAGGGAAGTCCGACGAAACAGAGAGGAGCTTGGCAACAGCAGGGACCCAGGCAACAGAGAGGAACCAGGCAACACAGGACTCAGGTAACAGAGAGGAGCTTGGCCACAGGAAGGAACCAGGTATTAGGGAGGATCCAGGGAACAGAGAGGACCCAGGTAACAGAGAGGAAGTTGGCAATAGGAAGGACGCAGGCTACAGGGATAATCCAGGCAACAGAGAGGTCCCAGGTCACCGAGAGGATCTTGGCAACAGAGAGTACCTTGGAAACAGGAAGGACCCCGGCAACAGGGAGGACCTAGGCAACAGAGAGGACCCAGGTAACAGAGAGGAGCGTGGCAACAGGAAGTACCCAGGTAACGGGGAGGACCCATGCAACAGAGAGGACCCAGGTAACAGAGAGTAGCTTGGCATCAGGAAGGACCCAGGTAACAGGAAGAACTCAGGCAACAGGGAGGACCCAGGTTACAGAGAGGCGCTTGGCAACAGGAAGGACCCACGCAACAGAGAGTAGCTTGGCATCAGGAAGGGCCCAGGTAACAGGAAGAACTCAGGCAACAGGGAGGACCCAGGTTACAGAGAGGAGCTTGGAAACCGGAAGGACCCAGGCAACAGGGAGGACCCAGGCAATGGTGAGGGCCCAGGTAACAGAGAGGTCCCAGGCAAATTTGAGGACCCAAGCATTGGTGAGGATCCAGGCAACGGGAGGGACCCAGGAAACGTGAAGGGGCCAGGTAACAGTGAGGGCCTAGGTAACAGGGAGAACCTAGGCAAAAGAGTGGACCCACGTAACAGAGAGGAGCTTGGCAACAGCAAGGACCCAGCAACAGGGAGGACGCAGGCAACAGAGCGGACCCAGGCAATGGGGAAGACTCAGGCATTGGGGAGGATCGAGGCAACGCGAAGGACCCAGGGAATGTGAAGGACCCAGGTAACAGAACACTGAGGCAACAGAGAGGACCCAGGTAACAGAGACCATCTTGGGAATAGGAAGGATCCAGGTAACAGGAAATACCCAGGTAACAGAGAAGACCCACGTAACAGAGAGGAGCTTGGCTACAGGAATGACCCAGGTAACAGGAAGGACTCAGGCAAACGGGAGGACCCATGTAACAGAGAGGAGCTTGGAAACGGAGTACGCAGGCAACAGAGAGGACCAATGTAACAGAGACGACCTTGGCAACAGGAAGCACCCAGGCAGCAGGGAGGACCCAGCAAACGGGGAGGACCCAGGCATTGGGGAGGATCAAGGGAAAGGAAAGGACCCAGGTACTTGAATGAGACAGGTAACCGTGAGGGCGTAAGTAACAGAGATGTCCCAGGCATCAGGAAGGACTCAGGCAATGGGGAGGACGCAGGTATTGGGGAGGAACCCCGCAACGGGAAGGTCCCAGGTAACGTGAAGGGGCCAGGTAACAGTGAAGGCCTAGGTAACAGGGAGAACCCAGGCAACAGAGAGGAACCACATAACAGATCGGAGCTTGGCATCAGCAAGGCCTCAGGCAACAGGAAGGAACAGGCAACAGAGAGGACACAGGTAACAGAGAGTAGCTTGGCAACAGGAAGGACACAGGCAACAGGGAGAACGCAGGCAATGGGGAGGACCCAGGCATTGGGGAGGATCCAGGCAACGGGAAGGTTGCAGGTAAGTTGAAGGACCAAGGTTACAGAAGGACCCAGGCAACAGTGAGGACCCAGGAAACAGAGAGTAGATTGGCAACAGGTAGGAACCAGGCAATGAGGAGGACTCAACTAACAGACAGGAGACTGACCACAGGAAGGATCCAGACAACATGGAGGACCCAGGCAACAGATCGGAACCAGGTAACAGGGAGGAGCTTGGCAAAAGGAAGCACCAAGGAAACAGGGATGACGCAGGCCACAGAGAGGACCCAGGTAACAGAGAGGAGCTTCGCAACAGGGAGGACGCAGGCAAAAGGGAGGACACAAGCAATAGAGAGCACCCAGGTAACAGAGAGGAGCTTGGCAACAGGATGGACCCAGGCAATAGGGAGGACCCCCAAATGTGGGAGACTCAGGCATTGGGGAGGATCCACGCAATGGGCAGGAACAAGGTAACGTGAAGGAGCCAGGTTACAGTGACGGCCTAGGTAACAGGGAGGACCCAGGGAACAGAGAATCCAGGTAACAGAGAGGAGATTTGCAACAGGAAGGACCCAGGCAACTGAGAGGACCTAGGCATTGTGAAGGATCCAGGCAAAGGGATGGATCCCGGTAAGGTGAAGGAGCCAGGTAACAGTGAGGCCCTAGGTAACAGGAAGGAATCAGGCAACATTGAGGACCCAGGCTTTCGGGAGGTACCACGTAACTGGAAGGACCCAGGTGATGTGAAGGACCCAGTTAACAGTGAGGGCCTAGGTAAAAGAAGGACCCAGGCAACATGGAGGATCCAGGCAACGGGGAGGACCCTGGTACCAGAGAGGATCTTGGCAACAGGAAGGTCCCAGGTAACAGCGATATCCCAGGCAACAGGGAGGACCCAGGCAACGGGAAGGACCCACGTAACAGAGACGAGCTTGGCAGCAGCAATTACCCAGACAATAGGGAGGACCCACGCAACAGGGAGACCCAGGAAACAGATATGACCTAGGTATCAGAGAGAAGCTGGGAAACAGGAAGGACACAGGCAACAGGGAGGACCCAGGCATTGGGGAGGATCCAGGCAGAGCGAAGGACACAGGTAACGTGAAGGAGACAGGTAACAGTGAGGGCCTAGGTAGCAGGGAGGACCCAGGCAACATGGAAGTCCCAGGCAATGGGGAAGAGCCAGGTAACAGAGAGGAGCTTGGCATCAGAAAGGACCCAGCCAACATGGATTACCCAGGCAACTGGGAAGACCCAGGTATTGGGAAGGATACAGGCAATGGGAAGGAAACAGGTAACGTGAAGGAGACACGTAACAGTGAGGGCCTAGCTAACAGGGAGGAGCTAGACAACAGGGAGGACTCAGGCAACAGAGAGTACCCAGGTTACAGGGAGGAGATTGGCAACAGGAAGGACCCATGCAACGGGGAGGATTCAGGTAACAGAGAGGAGATTGGCAACTGGAAAGACCCAGACAACATGGAGGACCCAGGCAACAGAGAAGACCCAGGTAACAGGGAGGAGATTGGCAACAGGAAGGACCCAGGCAACAGGGAGAACCCAGGCAACGGCTAGGACCCAAGCATTGGGGAGGATCCAGGCAACGGGAAGAACCCAGGTAATGTGAAGGACCCAGGTAACAGATGGACGCAGGCAACAGAGAGGTCCCAGGTAACATAGAGGACCTTGGCAACAGGGAGGACTCAGGCAACGGAGAAGACCCAGGTAACAGAGAGGAGCTTGGCAACAGATAGGACCCAGGCAACAGGGAGGACAGAGGCAACAGAGAGTACTCCGGTAAAACAGAGGAGCTTTTCAACAGGAAGGACCCAGGCAATAGGGAGGAACCCAACAATGGGGAAGACCCAGGCATCGGGGAGGATGCATGCAACGGTAAGGAACCAGGAAACGTGAAGGAGCCAGGTAACAGTGAGTGCCTAGGTAACAGGGAGGACCCAGGCAACAGAGAGGACACAAGTAACAGAGAGGAGCTTGGCAACAGGAAGGACCCAGGCAACAGGGATAACGCAGGCAATGGGGAGGACCCAGGCATTGGGTAGGATCCAGGCAAGGGGAACGTTCCAGGTAACTTGAGGGACCAAGGTAACAGAAGGACCCAGGCAACAGGGAGGACCTAGGAAACAGAGAGTAGATTGACAACAGGTAGGAACCAGGCAATGGGGACGACTCAACTAACAGACAGGAGACTAACAACAGGAAGGACCCAGAAAATATGGAGGACCCAGGCAACAGATAGGAACCAGGTAACAGGGAGGAGCTTGGCAAAAGGAAGCACCCAGGAAACAGGGACGACGCAGGCCACAGAGAGGACACAGGTAACAGAGAGGAGCTTCGCAACAGGGAGGATGCAGGCAAAAGGGAGGACACAAGTAACAGAGAGGACCCAGGTAACAGTGAGGAGCTTGCCACCCGGAAGGACCTAGGCTATAGGGAGGACCCCCAAATGGGGAAGACTCTGGCATTGGGGAGGATTCACGCAATGGGAAGGAACAAGGTAACGTGAAGGAGCCAGGTTACAGTGAGGGCCTAGGTAACAGGGAGGACCCAGGGAACAGAGAGAATCCAGGTAAGAGAGGAGGTTTGCAACAGGAAGGACCCAGGCAACTGAGAGGACCTAGGCATTGTGAAGGATCCAGGCAAAGGGATGGATCCTGGTAAGGTGAAGGAGCCAGGTAACAGTGAGGCCCTAGGTAACAGGAAGGACCCAGACAACATTGAGGACCCAGGCAATGGGGAGGACCCAGGCTTTCGGGAGGTACCAGGTAACTGGAAGTACCCAGGTGATGTGAATGACCCAGTTAACAGTGAGGGCCTAGGTAAAAGGAAGGACCCAGGCAACATGGAGGATCCAGGCAACGGGGAGGACCCTGGTACCAGAGAGGATCTTGGCAACAGGAAGGTCCCAGGTAACAGCGATGTCCCAGGCAACAGGGAGGACCCAGGCAACGGGAAGGACCCACGTAACAGAGACGAGCTTGGCAGCAGCAATTACCCAGACAATAGGGAGGACCCAGGCAACAGAGAGGACCAATTATAACAGAGAGGAGCTTGGCAACAGGAAGGACACAGGCAACAGGGAGACCCAGGAATCAGATATGACCTAGGTATCAGAGAGAAGCTGGGAAACAGGAAGGACACAGCCTACATGGAGAACACAGACAACAGGGAGGACCCAGGCATTGGGGAGGATCCAGGCAAAGCGAAGGACACAGGTAACGGGAAGGAGACAGGTAACAGTGAGGGCCTAGGTAGCAGGGAGGACCCAGGCAACATGGAAATCCCAGGCAACGGGGAAGAGCCAGGTAACAGAGATGAGCTTGGCATCAGAAAGGACCCAGCCAACATGGATTACCCATGCAACTGGGAAGACCCAGGCATTGGGAAGGATACAGGCAATGGGAAGGAACCAGGTAACGTGAAGGTGCCAGATAACAGTGACGGCCTAGGTAACAGAGATGTCCCAGGCAACAGGGAGGACCCAGGCAACAGGAAGGACCCACGTAACAGAGACGAACTTGGCAGCAGCAATTACCCAGACAATTGGGGGGACCCAGGCAACAGAGAGGACCGATCTAACAGAGAGGAGCTTGGCAACAGGAAGGACACAGGCAACAGGGAGAACCAGGAATCAGATATGACCTAGGTATCAGAGAGAAGCTGGGAAACAGGAAGGACACAGCCTACAAGGAGAACACAGGCAACAGGGAGGACCCAGGCATTGGGGAGGATCCAGGCAAAGCGAAGGACACAGGTAACGTGAAGGAGACAGGTAACAGTGAGGGCCTAGGTAGCAGGGAGGACCCAGGCAACATGGAAGTCCCAGGCAACGGGGAAGAGCCAGGTAACAGAGAGGAGCTTGGCATCAGAAAGGACGCAGCCAACATGGATTACCCAGGCAACAGGGAAGACCCACGCATTGGGAAGTATACAGGCAATGGGAAGGAACCAGGTAACGTGAAGGAGACACGTAACAGTGAAGGCCTAGCTAACAGGGAGGAGCTAGGCAACAGGCAGGACTCAGGCAACAGAGAGGACCCAGGTAACAGGGAGGACATTGGCAACAGGAAGGACCCAGGCAACGGGGAGGATTCAGGTAACAGAGAGGAGATTGGCAACTGGAAAGACCCAGACAACATGGAGGATCCAGGCAACAGAGAGGACCCAGGTAACAGGGAGGAGATTGGCAACAGGAAGGACCCAGGCAACAGGGAGAACCCAGGCAATGGCTAGGACCCAGGCATTGGGGAGGATCCAGGCAACGGGAAGAACCCAGGTAATGTGAAGGACCCAGGTAACAGATGGACCCAGGCAACAGTGAGGTCCCAGGTAACATAGAGTATCTTGGCAACAGGGAGGACTTAGGCAACAGAGAATACCCAGGTAACATGGAGGAGCTTGGCAAAAGGAAGCACCCAGGCAACAGGAAGGACCCAGGCAACAGAGCGGACCCAGGTAACAGACAGGAGCTCGGCAACAGGGAGGAACCCGGCAACAGAGAGGACCTAGGCAACACAGAAGACTCAGGTAACAGAGAGGAGCTTGACTACAGGAAGGATCTAGGCAATAGGGAGGACCCCAGCAATGTGGAGGACTCAGGAATTGGGGAGTATCCAGGCAATAGGAAGGAAACAGGTAACGTTAAGGAGCCAGGTTACAGTGAGGGCCTCGGTAACAGGGAGGACCCATTCAACAGAGAGTATCCAGGTAACAGAGAGGAGATTTCCAACAAGAAGGACCCAGGCAACAGGGATGACCCAGGCATTGAGAAGGATACAGGCATCGGGAAGGATCCAGATAACGTGAAGGAGCCAGGTAACAGTAAGGCCCTAGGTAACAGGAAGGACCCAAGCAACATTGAGGACCTAGGCAACGGGGAGGACCCAGGCTTTCGGGAGGTTCCAGGAAACTGGAAGTACCCAGGTAATGTGAAGGAGCCAGTTAACAGTGAGGGCCTAGGTAAAAGGAAGGACCCAGGCAACAGGGAGGACACCGGTAACAGGGAGGATCTTGGCAACAGGAAGCTCCCAGGCTACAGGAAGAACCCAGGCAAATGGGAAGACCCAGGCATTGGGGAGGATCCAGGCAATGGGGAGCACCCCAGTAAAAGAGAGGAGCTTGGCATCAGGAAGGACTCAGGCATCATGGAGGACCCAGGTAACGGGAAAGACCCAGGCATGGCGTAGGATCCAGGCAACAGGTATGAAACAGGTAACGTGAAGGAGACACGTATCAGTGAGGGCCTAGATAAAAGGGAGGATTATGGCAACAGAGAGGATCCAGTTAACAGAGAGGATATTTGCAACAGGAAGGACCCAGGCAACGGGGAGGATTCAGGCATTGTGGAGGATCGAGGGAACGGGAAGGAACCAGGTAACGTGAAAGTGACAGGTAACAGTGAGGGCCTAGGTAACAGAGAGGTCCCAGGCAACAGGGAGGACCCAGCCAAAAGGGAGGACCCAGGTATTGGGGAGGAACCACGCAATGTGAAGGACCCAGGTAACGTGAAGTGGGCCAGGTAACAGTGAGGGCCTAGGTAACCGGGAGAACCCAGGCAACAGAGAAGACCCACGTATCAGAGAGGAGCTTGGCAACAGCAAGGACCCATGTCACAGAGAGGACCCAGGCAACAGAGAGGACCCACGTAACAGAGAGGAGCTTGGCAACAGCAAAGACCCAGGCAACAGGAAGGACCCTAGACTACAGGGAGGACCCAGGCAACGGTGAGGGCCCAGGTAAGAGAGGAGCTTGGCAACAGGGAGGACCCAGGCAAAACGGAGGACCCAGGCAATAGAGAATTCTCAGGTAAAAGAGAGTAGCTTGGCAACAGGAAGGACCCAGTCATTAGGGAGGACACCGGCAATAGGGAGGACACGGGCATTCGGGATGATACAGGCAACGGGAAGCAAACGGGTAACGTGAAGGAGCCAGGTAACAGTGAGGGCCTAGGTGAGAGGCAGTACCCAGGCAACCCAGAGGACCGAGGTATCACAGAGCATCTTGTGAACAGGAAGGACCCAGGTAACAGGGAATACCCAGGTACAAGAGAAGACCCAGGTAACAGAGAGGAGCTTTGCAACAGGAATGACCCAGGTAACAGGAAGAACCCAGGCACCAGGGAGGACACAGGTAACAGAGACGGGCTTGGAAACAGGGAGTACCCAGGCAACAGAGAGGACCCATGTAACAGAGACGACCTTGGCAAAAGGAAGGACCCAGGCAACAGTGAGGTCTCAAGCAACAGAGAGGACCCAGTTAACAGAGAGGAGCTGGACAACAGGCAGGACCTAGGCAACAGGGAGGACCCAGACAATGGTGAGGGCCCAGGTAACAGAGAGGAGCTTGGCAACAGGAAGGACCGAGGCAACAGGGACGACCCAGGCAACAGAGAGAACCCATGTAAGAGAGAGGAGCTTGGCCACAGGAAGGAACCAGGTATTAGGGAGGATCCAGGGAACAGAGAGGACCCAGGTCACAGAGAGGAACTTCGCAACAGGAAGGACCCAGGTAACAGGGATAATCCAGGCAACACAGAGGTCCCAGGTCACCGAGAGGATCTTGGCAACAGAGAGTACCTTGGAAACAGGAAGGACCCCGGCAACAGGGAAGACCTAGGCAACAGAGAGGACCCAGGTAGCAGAGAGTAGCTTGGCATCAGGAAGGACCCAGGTAACAGGAAGAACTCAGGCAACAGGGAGGACCCAGGTTACAGAGAGTGGCTTGACAACAGGAAGGGCCCACGTGACAGAGAGTAGCTTGGCATCAGGAAGGGCCCAGGTAACAGGAAGAACTCAGGCAACAGGGAGGACCCAGGTTACAGAGAGTGGCTTGACAACAGGAAGGGCCCACGTGACAGAGAGTAGCTTGGCATCAGGAAGGGCCCAGGCAACAGGAAGAACTCAGGCAACAGGTAGGACCCAGGTTACAGAGAGGAGCTTGGAAACTGGAAGGACCCACGCAACAGGGAGGACCCAGGCAACGGTGAGGGCCCAGGTAACAGAGAAGAGCTTGGCAACAGGGAGAACCCAGGCAAAACGGAGGACCTAGGCAACAGAGAAGTCTCAGGTAACAGAGAGTAGCTTGGCAACAGGAAGGACCCAGGCAATAGGGAGGACACCGGCACTAGGAAGGACACATACATTGGGGTTGGTACAGGCAATGGGAAGGAAACGGGTAACGTGAAGGTGCCAGGTAACAGTGAGGGCCTAGGGGAGAAGCAGGACCCAGGCAACCCAGAGGACCGAGATATCACAGAGCATCTTGTGAATAGGAAGGACCCAGGTAACAGGGAATACCCAGGTAACAGAATAGACCCAGATAACAGAGCCGCTTGGCAACAGGAATGACCCAGGTAACAGGAAGAACCCAGGCAACAGGGAGGACACAGGTAATAGACAGGGGCCTGGAAACAGGGAGTACCCAGGCAACAGAGAGGACCCATGTAACAGAGACGACCTTGGCAAAAGGAAGGACCCAGGCAACAGTGAGGACTCAAGCATCAGAGAGGACCCAGTTAACAGAGAGGAGCTTGACAACAGGCAGGACTCAGGCAACAGGGAGGACGCAGGCAATGTTGAGGTCCCAGGTTACTGAGAAGAGTGTGGCAACAGGAAGCAACCAGGTAACGGGGAGGACCCAGGAAACAGAGATGACCCAGGTAACAGAGAGGCGCTTGCCAACAGGAAGGACCCAGGCAACAGACAGTTGCTTGAAAACAGGAAGGACCCAGGCAACAGGGAGGTCCCAGGAAAGATGAGGGCCCAGGTAACAGAGAGGAGCTTGGCAACAGGGAGGACCCAGGAAAAAGGGAGAACCCAGGCAACAGAGAGGACCCAGGTAACAGCGAGCAGCTTGACAACAGGAAGTACCTAGGCTACAGGGAGAACCCTGAAAACAGGGAGGACTCAGGCATTGGGGAGGATCAAGGGAATGGGTAGGACACAGGTAACGTGAAGAAGCCAGGTAACAGTTAGGGCCTAGGTAACAGAGAGGTCCCAGGCAACAGGGAGGACCCAGCCAACGGGGAGGACCCAGGTATTGGGGAGGAACCACGCAACGGGAAGGACCCAGGTAACGTGCAGGGGCTAGGTAACAGTGAGGGCCTAGGTAACAGAGAGAACCCAGGCAACAGAGAAGACCCACGCAACAGAGAGGAGCTTGGCAACAGCAAGGTGCCAGGCAACAGGAAGGACCCTGGCTACAGAGAGGACCCAGGGAACAGAGAGGAGTTTGTCAACTGGAACAACCCAGGACACACGGAGAAACCAGGCAACAGAAAGGACACAGGTAACAGAGAGTAGCTTGGCAACAGGAAGGACCGAGGCAACAGGGAGGACCCAGGCAATGTGGAGGACCCAGGCATTGGGGAGGATCCAGGCATCGAGAAGGACCCAGGTAACGTGAAGGACCAAGGTATCCAAAGGACCCAGGCAACAGACAGCACCCAAGCAACAGAGAGGACCCAGGTAACAGAGAGCAGCTTGGCAACAGGATGCACCCAGGCAACAGGGAGGACCCAGGAAACAGAGAGGAACTTGGCAACAGTGAGGACTCAGGCAACAGAGAGGACACAGTTGACAGACAGGAGATTGGCAAAAGGAAGGACCCAGGCAAAAGGGAGGACCCAAGCAACAGAGAGCACCCAGGTAACAGAGAGGAGCTTGGCAACAGGATGGACCCAGGCAACAGGTAGGACTCAGGCAACAGAAAGGAACCAGGTCTCAGAGAGGAGCTTGGCAACATGAGCGACCCAGGCAATAGGGAGGACCCCGGCAATGGGGAGGACCGAGGCATTGGCGATTATGCAGGCAATGGGAAGGAAACAGTTAATGTGAAGGAGACACGTCACATTGAGGGCGTAGGTAACAGTAGGAAGGGAGGCAACAGAGAGGACACACGTAACAGAGAGCAGCTTTGCCACAGGAAGGGCCCAGGCAACAGGGAAGTCCGACGAAACAGAGAGGAGCTTGGCAACAGCAGGGACCCAGGCAACAGAGAGGAACCAGGCAATACAGGACCCAGGTAACAGGAACTTGGCCACAGGTAAGAACCAGGTATTAGCGAGGATCCAGGGAACAGAGAGGACCCAGGTAACAGAGAGGAAGTTGGCAACAGGAAGGATGCAGGCTACAGGGATAATCCAGGCAACAGAGAGTTCCCAGGTCACCGAGAGGATCTTGGCAACAGAGAGTACCTTGGAAACAGGAAGGACCCAGGCAACAGGGAGGACCCAGGCAACAGGGAGGACCCATGCAACAGAGATGACCCAGCTAACAGAGAGTAGCTTGGCATCAGGAAGGAGACAGGTAACAGGAAGAACTCAGGCAACAGGGAGGACCCAGGTTACAGAGAGGCGCTCGGTAACAGGAAGGACCCACGCAACAGAGAGTAGCTTGGCATCAGGAAGGACCCACGTAACATGAAGAACTCAGGCAACAGGGAGGACCAAGGTTACAGAGAGGAGCTTGGCAACAGGCAGGACCCAGGCAACAGGGAGGACCCAAGTAACAGAGAGGACCCAGGAAACAAAGAGGAGCTTGGCAACAGGGAGGAACCAGGCAAAAGGGGGGACATAGGCAACAGAGAAGTCTGAGGTAACAGAGAGGAGCTTGGCAACGGGAAGGACCCAGGCAATAGGGAGGACCCCGGCAATAGGGAGGACCCAGGCATTATGGAGGATCGTGGGAACGGGAAGGACCCAGGTGACGTGAAGGAGGCCGGAAACAGTGAGGGCCTAGGTAACAGAGGGGTCCCAGACAACATTGAGCACCCAGGCATTCGGGAGGATCCAGGCAACGGGAAGGACCCAGGTAACGTGACGGGGTCAGGTAACAGTGAGGGCCTAGGTAACAGGTAGAACGTAGGCAACAGAGCGGACCCACGTAACAGAGAGGAGCTTGGCAACAGCAAGGACCCAGGCAACAGGGAGTACCCAGGCAACAGAGCAGACCCAGGCAACGGGAAGGACCCAGGTAATGTGAAGGAACCAGGTAACAGAACACAGAGGAAACAGAGGGGACCCAGGTATCAGAGAAGGAGCTTCGCAACAGGGAGGATGCAGGCAAAAGGGAGGACACAAGCAACAGAGAGGACCCAGGTAACAGAGAGGAGCTTGGCAACAGGAAGGACCTAGGCAATAGGGAGGAACCCAGCAATGGGGAGGACTCAGCATTGGGGAGGATCCAGGCAATGGGAAGGAACCAGGTAACGTGAAGGAGGCAGGTTACAGTGAGGGCCTTGATAACAGGGAGGACCCAGGCAACAGAGAGAATCCAGGTAACAGGGTAACAGAGAGGGTCTTGGCAACAGGAAGGTCAACAGGGAGGACCCAGGCAACATGGAAGGACTCAGGCAAGGTAACGGGGAGGATCCATGCAACAGAGATGACCCAGCTAACAGAGAGTAGCTTGGCATCAGGAAGGAGACAGGTAACAGGAAGAACTCAGGCAACAGGGAGGACCCAGGTTACAGAGAGGCGCTCGGTAACAGGAAGGACCCACGCAACAGAGAGTAGCTTGGCATCAGGAAGGACCCACGTAACATGAAGAACTCAGGCAACAGGGAGGACCAAGGTTACAGAGAGGAGCTTGGCAACAGGCAGGACCCAGGCAACAGGGAGGACCCAAGTAACAGAGAGGACCCAGGAAACAAAGAGGAGCTTGGCAACAGGGAGGAACCAGGCAAAAGGGGGGACATAGGCAACAGAGAAGTCTGAGGTAACAGAGAGGAGCTTGGCAACAGGAAGGACCCAGGCAATAGGGAGGACCCCGGCAATAGGGAGGACCCAGGCATTATGGAGGATCGTGGGAACGGGAAGGACCCAGGTGACGTGAAGGAGGCCGGAAACAGTGAGGGCCTAGGTAACAGAGGGGTCCCAGACAACATTGAGCACCCAGGCATTCGGGAGGATCCAGGCAACGGGAAGGACCCAGGTAACGTGAAGGGGCCAGGTAACAGTGAGGGCCTAGGTAACAGGTAGAACGTAGGCAACAGAGCGGACCCACGTAACAGAGAGGAGCTTGGCAACAGCAAGGACCCAGGCAACAGGGAGTACCCAGGCAACAGAGCAGACCCAGGCAACGGGAAGGACCCAGGTAATGTGAAGGAACCAGGTAACAGAACACAGAGGAAACAGAGGGGACCCAGGTAACAGAGAGGAGCTTGACAACAGGAAGGACACAGGCAACACGGAGACCTAGGAAACAGATATGACCGAGGTATCAGAGAGAAGCTGGGAAACAGGGAGGACCCAGGCTACAGGGAGAACCCTGCAAACGGGGAGGACCCAGGCATTGGGGAGGATGGAGGGAACGGGAAGCACCCAGGTAACGTGAAGAACCCAGGTAACAGTTTGGGCCTATTTAACAGAGAGGTCCCAGGCAACAGGGAGGACCCAGCCAACAGGGAGGACCCAGGTATTGGGGAGGAACCACACAACAGGAAGGACCCAGGTAACGTGCAGGGGCCAGGTAACAGTGAGGGCCTAGGTAACAGAGAAAACCCAGGCAACAGAGCGGACCCACATAACAGAGAGGAGCTTGGCAACAGCAAGGTCCCAGGCAACAGGAAGGAACCAGGCAACAGAGAGGACCCAGGGAACAGAGAGGAGTTTGACAACTGGAACGACCCAGGACACAGGGAGGAACCAGGCAACAGAGAGGACACAGGTAACAGAGAGTAGCTTGGCAACAGGAAGGACCCAGGCAACAGGGAGGACACAGGCAATGTGGAGGACCCAGGCATTGGGGAGGATCCAGGCATCGGGAAGGACCCAGGTAACATGAAGGACCAAGGTATCCGAAGGACTCAGGCAACAGACAGGACCCAAGCAACAGAGGGGAACCAGGTAACAGAGAGGAGCTTGGCAACAGGATGGACCCAGGCAACAGGTAGGACTCAGGCAACAGAAAGGAACCAGGTCTCAGAGAGGAGCTTGGCAACATGAGAGACCCAGGCAATAGGGAGGACCCCGGCAATGGGGAGGACCGAGGCATTGGCGATTATGCAGGCAATGGGAAGGAAACAGGTAATGTGAAGGAGACACGTCACATTGAGGGCGTAGGTAACAGTAGGAAGGGAGGCAACAGAGAGGACACACGTAACAGAGAGCAGCTTTGCCACAGGAAGGGCCCAGGCAACAGGGAAGTCCGACGAAACAGAGAGGAGCTTGGCAACAGCAGGGACCCAGGCAACAGAGAGGAACCAGGCAACACAGGACTCAGGTAACAGAGAGGAGCTTGGCCACAGGAAGGAACCAGGTATTAGGGAGGATCCAGGGAACAGAGAGGACCCAGGTAACAGAGAGGAAGTTGGCAATAGGAAGGACACAGGCTACAGGGATAATCCAGGCAACAGAGAGGTCCCAGGTCACCGAGAGGATCTTGGCCACAGAGAGTACCTTGGAAACAGGAAGGACCCAGGCAACAGGGAGGACCTAGGCAACAGAGAGGACCCAGGTAACAGAGAGGAACGTGGCAACAGGAAGTACCCAGGTAACGGGGAGGACCCATGCAACAGAGAGGACCCAGGTAACAGAGAGTAGCTTGGCATCAGGAAGGACCCAGGTAACAGGAAGAACTCAGGCAACAGGGAGGACCCAGGTTACAGAGAGGCGCTTGGCAACAGGAAGGACCCACGCAACAGAGAGTAGCTTGGCATCAGGAAGGACCCAGGTAACAGGAAGAACTCAGGCAACAGGGAGGACCCAGGTTACAGAGAGGAGCTTGGAAACCGGAAGGACCCAGGCAACAGGGAGGACCCAGGCAACGGTGAGGGCCCAGGTAACAGAGAGGATCTTGGCAACAAGAAGGACCCAGGCAATAGGGAGGACCACGGCAATAGGGAGGACCCAGGCATTGGTGATGATACAGGCAACGGGAAGGAAACGGGTAATGTGAAGGAGCCAGGTAACAGTGAGGGCCTAGATAAGAGGGAGGACCCAGGCAACACAAAGGACCGAGGTAACAGAGACCATCTTGGGAATAGGAAGGACCCAGGTAACAGGGAATACCCAGGTAACAGGAAGAACCCAGGCAATGGGGAGGACGCAGGTAACAGAGAGGAGCTTGGAAACAGGGAGTACCCAGGCAAAAGAGAGGACCCATGGAACAGAGACGACCTTGGCAACAGGAAGGTCCCAGGCAACAGGGAGGAACCACCAGCAAACGGGGAGGACCCAGGCATTGGCGAGGATCAAGGGAAAGGAAAGCACCCAGGTAACTTGAAGGAGCCAGGTAACAGTGAGGGCATAAGTAACAGAGATGTCCCAGGCATCAGGGAGGACCCAGGAAATGGGGAGGACCCAGGTATTGGGGAGGAACCACGCAACGGGAAGGACCCAGGTAACGTGAAGGGGCCAGGTAACAGTGAGGGCCTAGGTAACATGGAGGACCCAGGCAACAGAGAGGACACAGGTAACAGAGAGTAGCTTGGCAACAGGAAGGAGCCAGGCAACAGGGAGGACCCAGGCACGGGGGAGGACCCAGGCATTTGGGAGGATCCATGCATCGGGAAGTTCCCAGGTAACTTGAAGGACCAAGGTAAGAGAAGGACCCAGGCAACAGGGAGTACCCAGGAAACAGAGAGTAGATTGGCAACAGGTAAGAACCAGGCAATGGGGAGGACTCAACTATCAGACAGGAGACTGACAACAGGAAGGACTCAGACAACATGGAGGATCCAGGCAACAGATAGGAACCAGGTAACAGGGAGGAGCTTGGCAAAAGGAAGCACCCAGGAAACAGGGACGACCCAGGCCACAGAGAGGACCCAGGTATCAGAGAAGGAGCTTCGCAACAGGGAGGATGCAGGCAAAAGGGAGGACACAAGCAACAGAGAGGACCCAGGTAACAGAGAGGAGCTTGGCAACAGGAAGGACCTAGGCAATAGGGAGGAACCCAGCAATGGGGAGGACTCAGCATTGGGGAGGATCCAGGCAATGGGAAGGAACCAGGTAACGTGAAGGAGGCAGGTTACAGTGAGGGCCTTGATAACAGGGAGGACCCAGGCAACAGAGAGAATCCAGGTAACAGAGAGGAGATTTGCAACAGGAAGGACCCAGGAAACGGGGAGGACCTAGGCATTGTGAAGGAAACAGAAAACGGGAAGGATCGAGGTAACGTGAAGGAGCCAGGTAACAATGAGGCCCTAGGTAACAGGAAGGACCCAGGCAACATTGAGGACCCAGGCAACGGGGAGGACCCAGGCTTTAGGGAGGTTCCAGGTAACTCGTAGTACCCAGGTAATGAGAAGGAGCCAGTTAACACTGAGGGCCTAGGTAAACGGAAGGACCCAGGCAACATGGAGGATCCAGGCACCGGGGAGGACCCCGGTAACAGAGAGGGTCTTGGCAACAGGAAGGTCCCAGGCTACAGGAAGAACCCAGGCAACGGGGAGGCCCGAGGCATTGGGGAGAATCCAGGCAACAGGAAGTACCCAGGTAACGTGAAGGAGCCAGGTACCAGTGAGGGCCTAGTTAACAGGGAGGACCCAGGCAACATGGAGGATCCAGGCAACGGGGAGCACCCCGGTAACAGAGAGGAGCTTGGCTTCAGGAAGGACTCAGGCAACATGGAAGACTCAGGCAAAGAGGAAGACCCAGGCATGGAGTAGGATCCAGGCAATGGGTACGAACAGGTAACGTGAAGGAGACTCGTATCACTGAGGGCTTAGATAAAATGTAGGACTATGGCGACAGAGAGGATCCAGTTAACAGATAGGAGATTTGCAACAGGAGGACTCAGGCAACAGGGAGACCCAGGAAACAGATATGACGTAGGTATCAGAGAGAAGCTGGGAAACAGGAAGGACCCAGGCTACAGGGAGAACACAGGCAACCGGGAGGACCCAGGCATTGGGGAGGATCCAGGCAAAGCGAAGGACACAGGTAACGTGAAGGAGCCAGGTAACAGTGAGGGCCTTGGTAGCAGGAGGACCCAGGCAACATGGAAGTCCCAGGCAACGGGGAAGAGCCAGGTAACAGAGAGGAGCTTGGCCACAGGAAGGAACCAGGTATTACAGAGGATCCAGGGAACAGAGAGGACCCAGGTCACAGAGAGGAACTTGGCAACAGAAAGGACCCAGGCAACAGGGTAATCCAGGCAACAGAGAGGTCCCAGGTCATCGAGAGGATCTTGGCAACAGAGAGTACCTTGGAAACAGGAAGGACCCAGGCAACAGGGAGGACCTAGGCAACAGAGAGGACCCAGGTAACAGAGAGGAGCGTGGCAACAGGAAGTACCCAGGTAACGGGGAGGATCCATGCAACAGAGATGACCCAGCTAACAGAGAGTAGCTTGGCATCAGGAAGGAGACAGGTAACAGGAAGAACTCAGGCAACAGGGAGGACCCAGGTTACAGAGAGGCGCTCGGTAACAGGAAGGACCCACGCAACAGAGAGTAGCTTGGCATCAGGAAGGACCCACGTAACATGAAGAACTCAGGCAACAGGGAGGACCAAGGTTACAGAGAGGAGCTTGGCAACAGGCAGGACCCAGGCAACAGGGAGGACCCAAGTAACAGAGAGGACCCAGGAAACAAAGAGGAGCTTGGCAACAGGGAGGAACCAGGCAAAAGGGGGGAGATAGGCAACAGAGAAGTCTGAGGTAACAGAGAGGAGCTTGGCAACAGGAAGGACCCAGGCAATAGGGAGGACCCCGGCAATAGGGAGGACCCAGGCATTATGGAGGATCGTGGGAACGGGAAGGACCCAGGTGACGTGAAGGAGGCCGGAAACAGTGAGGGCCTAGGTAACAGAGGGGTCCCAGACAACATTGAGCACCCAGGCATTCGGGAGGATCCAGGCAACGGGAAGGACCCAGGTAACGTGAAGGGGCCAGGTAACAGTGAGCGGGGAGGACCCAGGCATTATGGAGGATCGTGGGAACGGGAAGGACCCAGGTGACGTGAAGGAGGCCGGAAACAGTGAGGGCCTAGGTAACAGAGGGGTCCCAGACAACATTGAGCACCCAGGCATTCGGGAGGATCCAGGCAACGGGAAGGACCCAGGTAACGTGAAGGGGCCAGGTAACAGTGAGGGCCTAGGTAACAGGTAGAACGTAGGCAACAGAGCGGACCCACGTAACAGAGAGGAGCTTGGCAACAGCAAGGACCCAGGCAACAGGGAGTACCCAGGCAACAGAGCAGACCCAGGCAACGGGAAGGACCCAGGTAATGTGAAGGAACCAGGTAACAGAACACAGAGGAAACAGAGGGGACCCAGGTAACAGAGAGGAGCTTGACAACAGGAAGGACACAGGCAACACGGAGACCTAGGAAACAGATATGACCGAGGTATCAGAGAGAAGCTGGGAAACAGGGAGGACCCAGGCTACAGGGAGAACCCTGCAAACGGGGAGGACCCAGGCATTGGGGAGGATGGAGGGAACGGGAAGCACCCAGGTAACGTGAAGAACCCAGGTAACAGTTTGGGCCTATTTAACAGAGAGGTCCCAGGCAACAGGGAGGACCCAGCCAACAGGGAGGACCCAGGTATTGGGGAGGAACCACACAACAGGAAGGACCCAGGTAACGTGCAGGGGCCAGGTAACAGTGAGGGCCTAGGTAACAGAGAAAACCCAGGCAACAGAGCGGACCCACATAACAGAGAGGAGCTTGGCAACAGCAAGGTCCCAGGCAACAGGAAGGAACCAGGCAACAGAGAGGACCCAGGGAACAGAGAGGAGTTTGACAACTGGAACGACCCAGGACACAGGGAGGAACCAGGCAACAGAGAGGACACAGGTAACAGAGAGTAGCTTGGCAACAGGAAGGACCCAGGCAACAGGGAGGACACAGGCAATGTGGAGGACCCAGGCATTGGGGAGGATCCAGGCATCGGGAAGGACCCAGGTAACATGAAGGACCAAGGTATCCGAAGGACTCAGGCAACAGACAGGACCCAAGCAGCAGAGGGGAACCAGGTAACAGAGAGGAGCTTGGCAACAGGATGGACCCAGGCAACAGGTAGGACTCAGGCAACAGAAAGGAACCAGGTCTCAGAGAGGAGCTTGGCAACATGAGAGACCCAGGCAATAGGGAGGACCCCGGCAATGGGGAGGACCGAGGCATTGGCGATTATGCAGGCAATGGGAAGGAAACAGGTAATGTGAAGGAGACACGTCACATTGAGGGCGTAGGTAACAGTAGGAAGGGAGGCAACAGAGAGGACACACGTAACAGAGAGCAGCTTTGCCACAGGAAGGGCCCAGGCAACAGGGAAGTCCGACGAAACAGAGAGGAGCTTGGCAACAGCAGGGACCCAGGCAACAGAGAGGAACCAGGCAACACAGGACTCAGGTAACAGAGAGGAGCTTGGCCACAGGAAGGAACCAGGTATTAGGGAGGATCCAGGGAACAGAGAGGACCCAGGTAACAGAGAGGAAGTTGGCAATAGGAAGGACGCAGGCTACAGGGATAATCCAGGCAACAGAGAGGTCCCAGGTCACCGAGAGGATCTTGGCCACAGAGAGTACCTTGGAAACAGGAAGGACCCAGGCAACAGGGAGGACCTAGGCAACAGAGAGGACCCAGGTAACAGAGAGGAACGTGGCAACAGGAAGTACCCAGGTAACGGGGAGGACCCATGCAACAGAGAGGACCCAGGTAACAGAGAGTAGCTTGGCATCAGGAAGGACCCAGGTAACAGGAAGAACTCAGGCAACAGGGAGGACCCAGGTTACAGAGAGGCGCTTGGCAACAGGAAGGACCCACGCAACAGAGAGTAGCTTGGCATCAGGAAGGACCCAGGTAACAGGAAGAACTCAGGCAACAGGGAGGACCCAGGTTACAGAGAGGAGCTTGGAAACCGGAAGGACCCAGGCAACAGGGAGGACCCAGGCAACGGTGAGGGCCCAGGTAACAGAGAGGATCTTGGCAACAAGAAGGACCCAGGCAATAGGGAGGACCACGGCAATAGGGAGGACCCAGGCATTGGTGATGATACAGGCCACGGGACGGGAACGGGTAATGTGGAAGGGAGCCAGGTAACAGTGAGGGCCTAGATAAGAGGGAGGACCCAGGCAACACAAAGGACCGAGGTAACAGAGACCATCTTGGGAATAGGAAGGACCCAGGTAACAGGGAATACCCAGGTAACAGGAAGAACCCAGGCAATGGGGAGGACGCAGGTAACAGAGAGGAGCTTGGAAACAGGGAGTACCCAGGCAAAAGAGAGGACCCATGGAACAGAGACGACCTTGGCAACAGGAAGGTCCCAGGCAACAGGGAGGAACCACCAGCAAACGGGGAGGACCCAGGCATTGGCGAGGATCAAGGGAAAGGAAAGCACCCAGGTAACTTGAAGGAGCCAGGTAACAGTGAGGGCATAAGTAACAGAGATGTTCCAGGCATCAGGGAGGACCCAGGAAATGGGGAGGACCCAGGTATTGGGGAGGAACCACGCAACGGGAAGGACCCAGGTAACGTGAAGGGGCCAGGTAACAGTGAGGGCCTAGGTAACATGGAGGACCCAGGCAACAGAGAGGACACAGGTAACAGAGAGTAGCTTGGCAACAGGAAGGAGCCAGGCAACAGGGAGGACCCAGGCACGGGGGAGGACCCAGGCATTTGGGAGGATCCATGCATCGGGAAGTTCCCAGGTAACTTGAAGGACCAAGGTAAGAGAAGGACCCAGGCAACAGGGAGTACCCAGGAAACAGAGAGTAGATTGGCAACAGGTAGGAACCAGGCAATGGGGAGGACTCAACTATCAGACAGGAGACTGACAACAGGAAGGACCCAGACAACATGGAGGATCCAGGCAACAGATAGGAACCAGGTAACAGGGAGGAGCTTGGCAAAAGGAAGCACCCAGGAAACAGGGACGACCCAGGCCACAGAGAGGACCCAGGTATCAGAGAAGGAGCTTCGCAACAGGGAGGATGCAGGCAAAAGGGAGGACACAAGCAACAGAGAGGACCCAGGTAACAGAGAGGAGCTTGGCAACAGGAAGGACCTAGGCAATAGGGAGGAACCCAGCAATGGGGAGGACTCAGCATTGGGGAGGATCCAGGCAATGGGAAGGAACCAGGTAACGTGAAGGAGGCAGGTTACAGTGAGGGCCTTGATAACAGGGAGGACCCAGGCAACAGAGAGAATCCAGGTAACAGAGAGGAGATTTGCAACAGGAAGGACCCAGGAAACGGGGAGGACCTAGGCATTGTGAAGGAAACAGAAAACGGGAAGGATCGAGGTAACGTGGAAGGAGCCAGGTAACAATGAGGCCCTAGGTAACAGGAAGGACCCAGGCAACATTGAGGACCCAGGCAACGGGGAGGACCCAGGCTTTAGGGAGGTTCCAGGTAACTCGTAGTACCCAGGTAATGAGAAGGAGCCAGTTAACACTGAGGGCCTAGGTAAACGGAAGGACCCAGGCAACATGGAGGATCCAGGCACCGGGGAGGACCCCGGTAACAGAGAGGGTCTTGGCAACAGGAAGGTCCCAGGCTACAGGAAGAACCCAGGCAACGGGGAGGCCCGAGGCATTGGGGAGAATCCAGGCAACAGGAAGTACCCAGGTAACGTGAAGGAGCCAGGTACCAGTGAGGGCCTAGTTAACAGGGAGGACCCAGGCAACATGGAGGATCCAGGCAAAGAGGAAGACCCAGGCATGGAGTAGGATCCAGGCAATGGGTACAAACAGGTAACGTGAAGGAGACTCGTATCACTGAGGGCTTAGATAAAATGTAGGACTATGGCGACAGAGAGGATCCAGTTAACAGATAGGAGATTTGCAAGAGGAGGACTCAGGCAACAGGGAGACCCAGGAAACAGATATGACGTAGGTATCAGAGAGAAGCTGGGAAACAGGAAGGACCCAGGCTACAGGGAGAACACAGGCAACCGGGAGGACCCAGGCATTGGGGAGGATCCAGGCAAAGCGAAGGACACAGGTAACGTGAAGGAGCCAGGTAACAGTGAGGGCCTTGGTAGCAGGAGGACCCAGGCAACATGGAAGTCCCAGGCAACGGGGAAGAGCCAGGTAACAGAGAGGAGCTTGGCCACAGGAAGGAACCAGGTATTACAGAGGATCCAGGGAACAGAGAGGACCCAGGTCACAGAGAGGAACTTGGCAACAGAAAGGACCCAGGCAACAGGGTAATCCAGGCAACAGAGAGGTCCCAGGTCATCGAGAGGATCTTGGCAACAGAGAGTACATTGGAAACAGGAAGGACCCAGGCAACAGGGAGGACCTAGGCAACAGAGAGGACCCAGGTAACAGAGAGGAGCGTGGCAACAGGAAGTACCCAGGTAACGGGGAGGATCCATGCAACAGAGATGACCCAGCTAACAGAGAGTAGCTTGGCATCAGGAAGGAGACAGGTAACAGGAAGAACTCAGGCAACAGGGAGGACCCAGGTTACAGAGAGGCGCTCGGTAACAGGAAGGACCCACGCAACAGAGAGTAGCTTGGCATCAGGAAGGACCCACGTAACATGAAGAACTCAGGCAACAGGGAGGACCAAGGTTACAGAGAGGAGCTTGGCAACAGGCAGGACCCAGGCAACAGGGAGGACCCAAGTAACAGAGAGGACCCAGGAAACAAAGAGGAGCTTGGCAACAGGGAGGAACCAGGCAAAAGGGGGGACATAGGCAACAGAGAAGTCTGAGGTAACAGAGAGGAGCTTGGCAACAGGAAGGACCCAGGCAATAGGGAGGACCCCGGCAATAGGGAGGACCCAGGCATTATGGAGGATCGTGGGAACGGGAAGGACCCAGGTGACGTGAAGGAGGCCGGAAACAGTGAGGGCCTAGGTAACAGAGGGGTCCCAGACAACATTGAGCACCCAGGCATTCGGGAGGATCCAGGCAACGGGAAGGACCCAGGTAACGTGAAGGGGCCAGGTAACAGTGAGGGCCTAGGTGAGAGGGAGGACCCAGGCAACACAAAGGACCGAGGTAACAGAAACCATCTTGGGAATAGGAAGGACCCAGGTAACAGGGAATACACAGGTAACAGAAAAGACCCAGGTAACAGAGAGGAGCTTGGCAACAGGAATGACCCAGGTAACAGGAAGAACCCAGGCAATGGGGAGGACCCAGGTATCAGAGAGGACCTTGGAAACAGGGAGTACGCGGGCAACAGAGAGGCCCCATGTAAGAGAGTCGACCTTGGCAACAGGAAGGTCCCAGGGAACAGGGAGGACCCAGCAAACGGGGAGGACCCAGGCATTGGGGAGGATCAAGGGAAAGGAAAGCACCCAGGTAACTTGAAGGAGCCATGTAAGAGTGAGGGCATAAGCAACAGAGATATCCCAGGCATCAGGGAGGACCCAGGCAATCGTGAGCACCCAGGTATTGGGGAGGAACCACGCAACAGAAAGGAGCCAGGTAACGTGAAGGGGCCAGGTAACAGTGAGGGCCTAGGTAACAGGGAGGACCCAGGCAACAGAGAGGATCCACGTAACAGAGAGTAGCTGGGCAACAGGAAGGACACAGGCAACAGGGAGGACTCAGGCAAGAGGGAGGACCCAGGTATTTGGGAGGATCCAGGCAACGGGAAGGTCCTGGGTAACTTGAAGGACCAAGGTAACAGAAGGACCCAGGCAACAGGGAGGACCCAGGAAACAGAGAGGAGCTTCGCAACAGGGAGGACGCAGGCAAAAGGGAGGACCCAGGAAACAGAGTGGAGCTTGGCAACAGTGAGGACTCAAGCAACAGAGAGGACACAGATAACAGAGAGGAGCTTGGCAACAGCAAGGTCCCAGGCAACAGGAAGGACCCTGGCAACAGAGAGGACCCAGGTAACAGAGAGGACACAAGTAACAGAGAGGCGTTTGACAAAAGGAAGGACTCAGGGAAAACGGAGGACCCAGGAAGCAGAGATAACGTAGGTATCAGAGAGGAGTTTGGAAACTGGAAGGACCCAAGCTACAGGGAGACCCAAGGCAACGGGTAAGACCTAGGCATTGGGGAGGATGCAGGCTACGGGAAGGAACCAGGTTACGTGAAGCAGACACGTAACAGTAAGGGCCTAGGTAACAGGTAGGAACCAGGCAACAGAGAGGAACCAAGTAACAGAGAGGACCCAGGTAACAGAGAGGAGCTTGACAACATGAAGTACCCAGGCTACAGGGAGGACCCAGGCAACGGGGAGGACCCAGGCATTATGGAGGATCGTGGGAACGGGAAGGACCCAGGTGACGTGAAGGAGGCCGGAAACAGTGAGGGCCTAGGTAACAGAGGGGTCCCAGACAACATTGAGCACCCAGGCATTCGGGAGGATCCAGGCAACGGGAAGGACCCAGGTAACGTGAAGGGGCCAGGTAACAGTGAGGGCCTAGGTAACAGGTAGAACGCAGGCAACAGAGCGGACCCACGTAACAGAGAGGAGCTTGGCAACAGCAAGGACCCAGGCAACAGGGAGTACCCAGGCAACAGAGCAGACCCAGGCAACGGGAAGGACCCAGGTAATGTGAAGGAACCAGGTAACAGAACACAGAGGAAACAGAGGGGACCCAGGTAACAGAGAGGAGCTTGACAACAGGAAGGACACAGGCAACACGGAGACCTAGGAAACAGATATGACCGAGGTATCAGAGAGAAGCTGGGAAACAGGGAGGACCCAGGCTACAGGGAGAACCCTGCAAACGGGGAGGACCCAGGCATTGGGGAGGATGGAGGGAACGGGAAGCACCCAGGTAACGTGAAGAACCCAGGTAACAGTTTGGGCCTATTTAACAGAGAGGTCCCAGGCAACAGGGAGGACCCAGCCAACAGGGAGGACCCAGGTATTGGGGAGGAACCACACAACAGGAAGGACCCAGGTAACGTGCAGGGGCCAGGTAACAGTGAGGGCCTAGGTAACAGAGAAAACCCAGGCAACAGAGCGGACCCACATAACAGAGAGGAGCTTGGCAACAGCAAGGTCCCAGGCAACAGGAAGGAACCAGGCAACAGAGAGGACCCAGGGAACAGAGAGGAGTTTGACAACTGGAACGACCCAGGACACAGGGAGGAACCAGGCAACAGAGAGGACACAGGTAACAGAGAGGAGCTTGGCAACAGGAAGGACCCCGGCAACAGGTAGGACTCAGGCAACAGAGGACCCAGGTCACAGAGAGGAGCTTGGCCACAGCAAGGGCCCAGGCAACAGGGAGTACCCAGGCTACAGGGAAGTCCGATGTAACAGACAGGAGCTTGGCAACAGCAGGGACCCAGGCAACAGAGAGGAACCAGGCAACACAGGACACAGGTAACAGAGAGGAGCTTGACAACAGGAAGGACCCAGGCCACAGGGACGACCCAGGCAACAGAGAGGACCCACGTAAGAGAGAGGAGCTTGGCCACAGGAAGGAACCAGGTATTAGGGAGGATCCAGGGAACAGAGAGGACCCAGGTCACAGAGAGGAACTTGGCAACAGAAAGGACCCAGGCAACAGGGTAATCCAGGCAACAGAGAGGTCCCAGGTCACCGAGAGGATCTTGGCAACAGAGAGTACCTTGGAAACAGGAAGGACCCAGGCAACAGGGAGGACCTAGGCAACAGAGAGGACCCAGGTAACAGAGAGGAGCGTGGCAACAGGAAATACCCAGGTAACGGACAGGACCCATGCAACAGAGATGACCCAGCTAACAGAGAGTAGCTTGGCATCAGGAAGGAGACAGGTAACAGGAAGAACTCAGGCAACAGGGAGGACCCAGGTTACAGAGAGGTGCTCGGTAACAGGAAGGTCCCACTCAACAGAGAGTAGCTTGGCATCAGGAAGGACCCACGTAACATGAAGAACTCAGGCAACAGGGAGGACCCAGGTTACAGAGAGGACCCAGGAAACAAAGAGGAGCTTGGCAACAGGAAGGTCCCAGGCAACGGTGAGTGCCCAGGTAACAGAGAGGAGCTTGGCAACAGGCAGGACACAGGCAACAGGGAGGACCCAAGTAACAGAGAGGACCCAGGAAACAAAGAGGAGCTTGCCAACAGGAAGGTCCCAGGCAACGGTGAGTGCCCAGGTAACAGAGAGGAGCTTCGCAACAGGGAGGACCCAGGCAATAGGGAGGACCCCGGCAATAGGGAGGATCCAGTCATTGGGGATGATACAGGCAACGGTAAGGAAACGGGTAATGTGAAGGAGCCAGGTAACAGTGAGGGCCTAGGTGAGAGGGAGGACCCAGGCTACACAAAGGACCGAGGTAACAGAGACCATCTTGGTAATAGGAAGGACCCAGGTAACAGGGAATACACAGGTAACAGAAAAAACCCATGTAACAGAGAGGAGCTTGGCAATAGGAATGACCCATGTATCAGGAAGAACCCAGGTAATGGGGAGGACCCAGGTATCAGAGAGCAGCTTGGAAACAGGGAGTACCCAGGCAACAGAGAAGACCCATGGAACACAGACGACCTTGGCAACAGTAAGGTCCCAGGGAACAGGGAGTACCCAGGCAATGGGGAGGACCCAGGTATTGGGGAGGAACCACGCAACAGGAAGGACCCAGGTAACGTGAAGGGGCCAGGGAAGAGTGAGGGCCTATGTAACAGGGAGGACTCAGGCAACAGAGAGAATCCACGTAACAGAGAGTAGCTGGGCAACAGGAAGGACCCAGGCAACAGGGAGGACCCAGGCAAGGGGGAGGACCCAGGTATTTGGGAGGATCCAGGCAGCGGGAAGGTCCTGGGTAACTTGAAGGACCAAGGTAACAGAAGGACCCAGGCAACAGGGAGGACCCAGGAAACAGAGAGTAGATTGGCAAGAGGTAGGAGCCAGGTAACAGGAAGAACTCAGGCAACAGGGAGGACCCAGTTTACAGAGAGGAGCTTGGACACCGGAAGGACCCAGGCAACAGGGAGGACCCAGCCAACGGTGAGGGCCCAGGTAACAGAGAGGAGCTTGGCAACAAGAAGGACCCAGTCAATAGGGAGTACCATGGTAATAGGGAGGACCCAGGCATTGGGGATGATACAGGCAACGGGAAGGAAACGGGTAATGTGAAGGAACCAGGTAACAGTGAGGGCCTAGGTGAGAGGGAGGACCCAGGCAACACAAAGGACCGAGGTAACAGAGACCATCTTGGGAATAGGAAGGACCCAGGTAACAGGGAATACCCAGGTAACAGGAAGAACCCAGGCAATGGGGAGGACGCAGGTAACAGAGAGGAGCTTTGAAACAGGGAGTACCCAGGCAACAGAGAGGACCCATGTAACATAGATGACCTTGGCAACAGGAAGGTCCCAGGCAACAGGGAGGAACCAGCAAATGGGGAGGACCCAGGCATTGGCGAGGATCAACGGAAAGGAAAGCACCCAGGTAACTTGAAGGAGCCAGGTAACAGTGAGGGCATAAGTAACAGAGATGTCCCAGGCATCAGGGAGGACCCAGGCAACGGGGAGGACCCAGGTATTGGGGAGGAACCACACAACAGGAAGGACCCAGGTAACGTGAAGGGGCCAGGTAGCAGTGAGGGCCTAGGTAACATGGAGGACCCTGGCAACAGAGAGGACACAGGTAAGAGAGAGTAGCTTGGCAAGAGGAAGGGGCCAGGCAACAGGGAGGACCCAGGCAAGGGGGAGGACCCAGGCATTCGGGAGGATGCAGGCAACGGGAAGGTCCCAGGTAACTTGAAGGACCAAGGTAACAGAAGGACCCAGGCAACAGGGAGGACCCAGGAAACAGAGAGTGTGGCTGCCTGCCTTTCCCTGCTTCCACTTATCCAGCCAAGAGCTGCCTTCCTTCCCCTGTTCCCCCTCGTCAGGCCATGGATCCCGACCTTCCCTTGCTCCCACCTTCCATCGTGGCCACCTGCTTTCCCCATGCTTCCAATTCTCGAACCAGGGGCACCTGCCTACCGCAGCTTCCCTTTGTCCACCCCGTGGTTGGTTGAACTCCCCTCTTTCCCCTTGTCCAGCCCAGGGCCGCCTGCCTTCTCCAGTTCCCCTTGTCCACCCAGTGGCTGCTTGGTTTCCCCTGTCCCCTGTTGTCTAAGCCCATGGCCGCCACACTTCCTTGACTCTTCGTTGACCAGCCCTTGGCCAGCAGCCTACCCCTGTTCCCAAATGACCAACTCAGGTCAGTCTCAATTCCCCTGCCCACCGTTGTCCAACCCGAGGCCCCCAGCCGTCCCATGCATACTGTTGTCTGGCCTTAGGCCCCCTGTCTCTTCTTGCTATCCCTTCCTTTGGCAGACGGTGGCCACCTGCTCTCCGCTGCACCCGCTTGTCTAATCCCTGGTCACCTGCCTTCCCCTGAGCATTGATCTGCATCCAGAAGTTGCCTGCCTCCTCGTGCTATCCCTTTGTCAACCCATGACCACCTGTCTTCCCCTGCTCCCCCTGGTCCAGCCCTTTGCCACCGGCCTTCCCTTGCTGGCGTTTGTCAAGCCTGTGGTGGTCTCCCAGCCATTGCTTTCTTGTCTCTAGCCCAGGGCCACATTCCCCGCTGTGTTCGCCCATGTCCAGCCCATGCCTGCCTGCCTGCCCTTGGTATCCCTTGTGCCGGCCAAGGTTTCCTGCCTTCCCCTGCTCCCTTATTGTTCACCCTATGGCTGACTGCCTTCCCCTGGACCGCCTGATCCACTCCCTGTCCGCCTGCATTGCCCTGCTGTCCTTGCCCAGCCTGGAGTCACCTGACTTCTGCGGGTGCCCGTTGTCCACCATATGCCTGCGTGGTTTCTCCAGGACCCCTTGTCCTGCCATTGGACCCCTGCACTCCACGTCTCCCCCACCTCCCCTGGCTAGAGGTTGGATCCAGCCATTGTCCACCTTCCTCCCCTGCTGTCCCTCATGAAGCCCATGACTGCCTGCTTTTTCCCGCCCCCACCCCCGCTCGTGCAGCTGAGTCCCAAAATCCTTCCCCTGCTCACCTTGTCCAACTAAGAGCAGAGTGACTTGCCCTCCCCCAATTGGTCCTGCCCAGAGCCGTCTGACTTGCCCTGCTCTCCCTTGCCTAGCACAGGGCCACCTGCCTGTCCCTGTTTTCCCTTGTCCAGACTCTGGCTGCCCACCTTCCTCAGCTCCCCATTGTCCATCCCATGTCCACCTGCCTTCCCTGCCTCCCCTGGCCCAGCCCGTGGCAACATGCCTTTCCCTGCTTCCCCTTGTCGGTCAGTGGATGCCTGCCTGCCTTTCCTGGCTTCCCCTGGTCCCGCCCAGTCCCCAAACCCTCCAACTGCTCCCCTTGTCCAGCCAAGTGTCGCCTGCATTCCTCTGCTCCCCGTTGTCCAGAAAATGGACGCCTGCTTTACCCTGGACCCCCTTGTCCAGCGCATGGCCGCCCGTGTTCCCTGTTCCACTTTCTCAAGTTCAGGGCCGCCTGCCTTCCCCTGCTACCACATGTCCGGCACACAGCCACCTGTCTTCCTCTGCTTCCCCTCGTCAGGCCATGTCTGTATGTCTTCCCTTGCTCCCTCTTGTCCAGCCTGCTACACGCTGCCATCGCCGGTGCCTACTTGTCCAGCTCAGGGCTGCCTTTTTTCACCTGCTCCCCTTTGTCCAGCCCATGGCCGCCACCCTTCCTTTGTTCTGACTTGACCAGCCCTTGGCCGCCCCTGTTCCCACACGTCCAACCCAGGTCAGCCTCAATTCCCCACTCTCCCTCTTCCAGCCCGCGGCTGCCTGCCTTCCACCGTGCTCCGCTGTCCAGCCAGAGGCCGCCTGCCTCTTCGAGATACCCTTTTTCGGCTAGTGGCCACCTCCCTTTCCCTGCTCCCCCTTGTCAGGCCGTGGATGCCAGCCTTCCCTTGCTCCCACTTGTCCTTGGGTGGCCACCCGCCTTCTCCTGCTCTTGCTTGTCCAGCACAGAGCCGCCTGCATCCCAGTGCTTCCGCTGGTCCAGCGAAGGGCTGTCTGCCTTCCCCTGTTTCCTCTGGTCAGGCCATGGATGCCAGCTTTCCCTTGCTCCCACTAGCACACCTTGGGCTGCCTGCCGACCCTTGTTTCCCTTTGTCCACACTGTGTCAGCCTGCCTTGTCCTGCTCCCCCTTGTTGTCCCCGTGGCTTCCTGCCTTCCACTGCTCCCCCTCGTCCACCCCAGGGCCATCTTGCTCCCACTTGCCCATGCCAGGTCCGCCTACCTACTCCAGCTCCCCCTTGTCTAACCCGTGGCTGAGTGTCTTCCCTTACTGCCCTTCGTCCCGTCCGTGGCCCCCTGCCATCCCCTGCTCCCTCTTTTCAAGCCCATCGCCAACTGCCTTCCCCTGTTGGCCCTTTCCCTGCCCTTTGGCCACTTGCATTTCCCTTATGCCATTGGTCCAGCCAATGATGGCTTGCTTCCACCGGCTCACCCTTTTCTTGCGCAGGGCTACCTGGCTTCTCCTCTTCGACCGTGTGCGGCCCGTGACAACCTGGATTCCTCTGTTCCCCTTGTCTAGCCCTTGGCCACCTGCCTTCCCTTTCTCCCGCATAACCAGCCCAGGGCTTCCTGCTTCCCCGGCTAGCACTTCAAGAGCCCTGGCCCCCCGTCTTCCCCTGTTCCCCCTTGTCAAGCTGGTGGCAGCCTGCCGTTGCGTGCTGCCTGTTGTCCAAGTCCATGGATGACTGCCTTTCCCTGCTCCCCCTTGTCCATTCCATGGATGCCTGCTTTCCCCTGGAATGCCTTGTCCAGCCCGTGGCTGCCTACTTCTCCTGTTATCATTTGTCAATCCAGGGTCCACCTGCCTTCCCTTGTTACCAGTCTCCTCCCCTGTGACCGCCTGCCTTCCCTTCCTCTCTTTGTCCAGCCCATGGATGCCTATCTTTCCCTGCTTCCACTTGTACAGTTCGTGGCCACCTATCCTCACCTGGCCTGCCATCTCCAGCCAGTGACACCCAGCATTCCCTTCTCCCTCTTGTCCAGCCTGTGGCCACCACCATTCCTTGGCTCTTCCTGGACCAGCCCTTGGTCACCAGCCCTTGGCCACGATCCCGCATGTCCAACTCAGGTTAGCCTCAATTGCCCTGCTCACCCTTACCCACCCTGTGGCTACGGGCCCGCCTTCCACTGTGCACCACTGTCTCTCAAGAGGCTGCGTGCCTCCGCAAGAGACCCTTTTTCAGCTAGTGGCCACCTGCCTTCCCCTTCTCCTCCTTGTCCGCCCAGTGGCTGCTTGCCTTTCCCTGCTTCCGCTTATCCAGCCGAAAGCTGCCTGCCTTCCCCTGTTCCCCCTCGTCAGGCCATGGATCCCGACCTTCCCTTGCTCCCACCTTCCATCGTGGACACCTGCTTTCCCCATGCTTCCAGTTCTCGAACCAGGGGCACCTGCCTACCGCAGCTTCCCGTTGTCCACCCCATGGCTGCTTGGTTTCCCCTGTCCCCTCTTGTCTAAGCCCATGGCCGCCACACTTCCTTGACTCTTCGTTGACCAGCCCTTGGCCAGCAGCCTACCCCTGTTCCCAAATGACCAACTCAGGTCAGTCTCAATTCCCCTGCCCACCGTTGTCCAACCCGTGGCCCCCAGCCGTCCCATGCATACTGTTGTCTGGCCTTAGGCCCCCTGTCTCTTCTTGCTATCCCTTCCTTTGGCAGACGGTGGCCACCTGCTCTCCGCTGCACCCGCTTGTCTAATCCCTGGTCACCTGCCTTCCCCTGAGCATTGATCTGCATCCAGAAGTTGCCTGCCTCCTCGTGCTATCCCTTTGTCAACCCATGACCACCTGTCTTCCCCTGCTCCCCCTGGTCCAGCCCTTTGCCACCGGCCTTCCCCTGCTGGCGTTTGTCAAGCCTGTGGTGGTCTCCCAGCCATTGCTTTCTTGTCTCTAGCCCAGGGCCACATTCCCCGCTGTGTTCGCCCATGTCCAGCCCATGCCTGCCTGCCTGCCCTTGGTATCCCTTGTGCCGGCCAAGGTTTCCTGCCTTCCCCTGCTCCCTTATTGTTCACCCTATGGCTGACTGCCTTCCCCTGGACCGCCTGATCCACTCCCTGTCCGCCTGCATTGCCCTGCTGTCCTTGCCCAGCCTGGAGTCACCTGACTTCTGCGGGTGCCCGTTGTCCACCATATGCCTGCGTGGTTTCTCCAGGACCCCTTGTCCTGCCAGTGGACCCCTGCACTCCCCGTCTCCTCCACCTCCCCTGGCTAGAAGTTGGATCCAGCCAGTGTCCACCTTCCTCCCCTGCTGTCCCTTGTGAAGCCCATGACTGCCTGCTTTTTCCCGCCGCACCCCCGCTCGTGCAGCTGAGTCCCAAAATCCTTCCCCTGCTCGCCTTGTCCAACTAAGAGCAGCGTGACTTTCCCTCCCCCAATTGGTCCTGCCGAAAGCCGTCTGACTTGCCCTGCACTCCCTTGCCTAGCACAGGGCCACCTGCCTGTCCCTGTTTTCCCTTGTCCAGACTCTGGCTGCCCGCCTTCCTCAGCTCCCCATTGTCCATCCCATGTCCACCTGCCTTCCCTGCCTCCCCTCGTCCAGCCCGTGGCAACATGCCTTTCCCTGCTTCCCCTTGTCGGTCAGTGGATGCCTGCCTGCCTGCCTTTCCTGGCTTCCCCTGGTCCCGCCCCATCCCCAAAGCCTCCAACTGTTCCCCTTTTCCAGGAAAGTGTCGCCTGACTTCCCCTGTTCCCCGTTCTCCAGAAAATGCCCGCCTGCTTTACTCTGAGCCCCCTTGTCCAACCCATCGCTGCCCGTTTTCCCTGTTCCAGTTT